>JBCFYV010000024.1:25662382-26074882 GCA_039000515.1 Timema cristinae
ATATAAAAGTTATTAGAAAATCAGTAAATACAGATTCTTACAAGAAAATCATAGCCTTTACCTCCAATAGCACCTTATTGGACAAAAACACGATAACCCTTATTTTATGAAAAGATTTGTTACAGATGATGTCTGGTAGCTTATCTCTAGAACTACAATTAGTTTTAATAGTCAGTCGATATTTTGAATATAGCTAATATCAACAATTTATTTATATATATATAAAGAGATTTACGGATTTTATAGACGTTCAAATAGTGAAAATATCCCGTCTAAATCTATAGACGCTATCATGTTTTTGCCCTGTCCTCCATTATTTTATATTGAAGATTGGAGGATAGAATTTTGCATAAATTTATGTGTTAAATACTTTTTACTATAATGGCCATCATTCTTTATCAAGATAAATACAGTAAACGATCACTTTTCATACTTAGTTGAATGAATATATTAATTAGAAATTATTTTACTAATAATTATATTATATTAGTATAGTTCGTTATTTAACTCTCTATTTATAAAGTATTAAGAACATTTATTATTTTTTAAATATTGTACTTGATTTGACATTATTATGGTAATACTTTTTAAATGTACATAAATTTTCAAGTAATTTAATTTTAAATAGTGTTTTATAGTTTACAGCTACTAGCGTACTTTAAAATAGTTTGCATTATATATGATTAGCTTTAAACCGACTTAAATAAATATAATAAACTTTTTGCTGATTAATTTGATTTGTTTTAATCAAATACTGTTTTTTCGCATGAGTATTAATAACTGGTTGGCACTTGAAATAGACCCATAAAAATATATTATAGTCAAGTAAATACAAAATTAATTTTATTATTAAATGCTATTAAAAATTATTTTTAATAACATATTTAAAATATATTAAAATCTGATTTTATCCTTGAGAGCACACAAACTTTGAAAAGTAAGACCATATTATTTACATACTACTACATCAAATTATAGTAATTAAAATGAAAAATATTTTAATTCAAAAGATAATTAGTTTTTTTAGAATAGCTATTATTGTATATGTGGGGAACGAACGTTACCGTTTTGTGGCCAGACAATGAGAAAGACACAGCTAGAAAGAATGTGAGGGGAATGAGATGAGAATGGGAACAAACAAATCAGTGTTTCGCAATTACTGGGGCTCAGGTCTATCCACCTGAATGGATGATCGTCCACTAACATGGTCCATACGTGTTACACCAATCAATGCTTTCTCGTATGCGTGTGTGCGTGTGTGTGTGTAGTGCGCGCTTCTGTACACAGAATGAATTAAATATCGTGTGAGCACACTCACATACAAACAGTGTGCATATCACTGACCACTGATCAAGTAAACATACTACGACAACAGAAAAAAAAGAAACAAAAAAAAAATGTCTACACTGTTTCCGATAGCATCGTATCTACTAAAACTGGAAAATCATAAAATCTTCTCTTTCTCGTGAAAAGCGTCCACTTACAATGGCTTTATATACCTCTCCCTACTGTCTCTTTATCTAAAGCAAGCCACAAAAGGTTTTAAATGGTGGGCAATCAGCCGGTGGTCCATGGTTTGCTTGCTTGCGACGTAAAGGGAAACATTTACAAGAGTGGTTTGGTCCTCATGGCCAACATAATCTGCATACGTAAACACTTTGAGGGATTATTTACAAGCTGGAGGGATCAATAAATTGGCAGTACAAACAGACGCCGTTGACAGTTTAAAATGGCTAATGGACGCTGCTGAAATGATTGCTTAGCTCAAAGAAGCATCTACAACAACATTGGATCTCCTCCTATTAGCTTTATTCACATGTTATATTAATTACTGTAGGACCTTATTTTTAAACAATATTTCTGATGTAAAATTTTGAATAATCTAAAATAAATCTAGAAACAAAAATTAATACTAAGCTAATATTATAGTTTTTTCAAATCATATTGCAACAAATTTATCCAAAATTTACAAGTGTTTCCTTTAACCTTTTTTTTTAAAAAAAAAGCTGGTGTGATAGTATCACAATGTAGTTTAATATTTATTTATATTTAAAAGTTATCTCAAGCCTTTGCAATAATTGTTAACTCTAATTTTAATTGATTATTATTATTAGCACCGCGTCTTACTACCCGTTCGGGTTATACGCACTTTTAATTGATCTTAACGTGTATAGAAACATATTATATCCACGAAATTTTAGGTATGCTTTGAACTTATAGCTGTGTCAAATCCATTTCTTAAATTATTTTACAAATTACGATTCTATAATCAAAATCTGATTCTTGGAAATTATTCAAGCATAAAAGGTTAACTTTTTCTGTTTCTCTTCAATTCTGATTTTATTTGCACTCCTTATTTAGTTACTATGAAAATTGAAACTATAATTAAATAATAAAGTTTGAATTAACCTGAATTCACACTCAGTTAAATGATTAAAAAAGAATATTCTGGGTTCTTGTTGTTAGGTGTGCGCTTTGAAGATGTAAAGTATGCATCATACATAATATGTATTTGTATCATAATATCACAAAAATACTCAGACCTTGAATCCAAACAATTTTTTTTTAATCTCAAATTTTGACTTTTTTTTTCTAATCCTAGAATGGAAGAGGATGCGATAAGAGGTTAGTGCTTTTACAGTTTTTATAACAAGCAATTTATTTTGGCTAAATAAATCAAATACTGCTCCAGTACAAACATAGAGTATTTCTCTTAACAGTTCTTGAATATTTTGTAATGCATATTTTAAATGAAGAGAAAAGTTGTCATCAAATTCCAGGACACCCATTAGAGATATTCAAGAATGTTGATATCACCACGTGAAGAAAATTAAACTTTATATTTCTACTGAAAAATATTTTATTTATTTTGGTACAAAATTATTTACTATTAAAACTGCGTATTACTGTGTTTAACTAGCAATCCGTATCATCCCGCCTCAAGGATTTAAGGGATTAAAAGATTCTAAGAACTCACCCTTAATTATATTACATGTTAAATTACAATGTTACGAGCTATTAGTTTTTATTCTCTTTTTTGGCATGCCTTTACCAACTATTATGACTAGGTCCCGGATTTTGATTACATGTTATATATTATTTTGTTTGTCACACACAATGCTCATAAATATATAAACTCTGTTCACTATCCTCTTATGAAAACATACATTTTAGACGTAAATTTTTGTCATTTTGAAATTTAAGATAGCCTAATATTTTCTTGGTTTGCGTCATTTATATGTCATTTTTGGTCATTTTTGAGTCATTTTAAGGCGTGCATATTGAACACGTGTATTTTTAAATAATATTTATATTAATTAATGCATAAATGCTCAAACATAATTTTTTCAACACACAATTGTTGGAATAAGAATATAATAATAGGCAATGAACTTTGCATCCTCTTTCTTAATTGTTTGCACTACTGTAAATTAACATTCCTAGGGAGACACCTTAACAAATCTGTAGAGGGTTGCGTTGAGAAGGGGTAGCTATAACTTCTAAAGCACATATTTGTAAATAAATATTATGTTTGGCAGAATGTAATAGTTTAGTTGTTAAAAGGTGTTTCATTGCATTTAAAATTCAGTAAAATACGTATTTTATTTAGTCGTGTTCATTTATTACGAGTTTTTGTTCACATTTTTAGATCCTTTTTTGAAAATTTAAAATCTCTTTTTAGAACTCTTAAATCATTTTTGTAGGTCATTTAGGTAATCTAATTCTGGGCCCTGCTTATGACACACATGAGCTGATTATAAAACCCAATGTGTAGATCGCACTGATGCTTGAAATCATAGCCAGGCGCATTATGATAACAATAGAAGGGAAGAGATTCAGCATACATAGTTTATTAAGAGAAGATTTATTAATGCGTTTGTATGCAGAAGGCTCTTTCATTTTAAGAGGATAGGGTACAATATTCAACCAGTGTAGTGAACCATGATTGCTTTCAGGAACAAGTGGTATCTTGATTCCTGAATCATATGTTTAGTGAATTGAAGAGTACAAACCAACAACATGGGGTCGGTAAGTTGGGCATTTAATACAAAACCTCTCTATGAATATATTTATATAGGGGTTGTTATGGTTGGGGGGTCGTTCCCATCTAAACCTAAGGCAAATATTGGGGCTCTTTTTTTTTATTGAAAACACTCCTATATTAATTTTATAAACATACTGAAGTATATTAGATAGTTATACTATCGGCCGTTAATTTTACAATATTTTTAGAAACATTATGTATTGTATTTAAAAGTCACCATTAAAGCCATTGCCTTCCAACTTTATTTTATTTAAAAATGGTTTCTAGCAAAAAAACAATTTATCAAGCCATGGTCATAAAACTGAACTTCATATATTTTTTTATAGCTAAGATTCACCTAGATTCGTAAATAAACCATTTAGCTCTACCTAGAAATAACAAAATCTTGTATACAACTTTACAACTAATTAATGTTAACATTAATAAATACTGATGTTTAAGACATTATAAACCCTGGATGTGAAAGAGCATTTTGTCATTTTTTATCCTGTCACATAATAATTTAGAAAAGATTTTTCATTCATATTATTTTAAGAAAATAAAATTAATAATTTTATTTCAAAAACTATGTAATTAACCTAATATTTCTTCTTTATCAAAACAATTATAGTTATAACGTGCGTTGTTGTTTTAACAAAATTTAATCAATCGTAGAAAATAATGTATGTATGTATGTATGCACACTTTACAAAAAAAAAGTATCGGAAAGATTTAATTTTGAATTCCTTTCCTAATATATGTGAAAGTTTAATTTAAAAGCGCCTTTTTCCAGGTTAGAAGCTCTTGATAATATATTCTGCCATCTCGTCTCTCCTCTCAGCTCCAAACCGTCACCCAGTTGAACTTGTTAGGGCCTACCTACCATTCACCTGGTAGGTGCCCTCACACCTGCCTATCGATCAACTCCTAAAGTTGGGGATGGGGAGGGTATGGAGTAAAGAAAAAGGAAGATGTACACAAAAAAATAAGTTTTAAAAATAAACATAAAAAAGCTAAGAGTTTTAATGAGGCATGCAGCACCGGCAAGCTTTTTACACAGAATTTGTTAAACGAGGGATTTCGCGCGCGCTCGGAATTACTTTGGCGAAGAGAAGAAGACTACCCAAAACTAATCCATAATCCGACGAGGAGTAGGTGGTTTTCTACTTGCTATGCTCGGTAAAGGTGCAGGCGATGTGTTGGTAGTGTGGGTGTGGGAGGAAGGGGATCGCAGGGGAGGGGGGAGCTTTCTTAAACTTTAATGGAGGTGGAAATATTCCATTTAATCTCTTCCTAATCCCATTCCCCTCTAAACACAACTGCCAGCAAATAATAACATGAGTTAAATTAGCTGTAAAATATGAAGAGCAAACTAATCCCCGCGGAGATTAAATCCTTGGAGGAAAAGAGGGAGGAGGCAGGAACACAGTGGGAGGGAGTTAAGGGGGGGGGAGGTATAGAAAGAGGTAAAACCGGCAACTCTCTCCCAGTTTTAGGCCCTCGAATTGTGCGATGCAGTGGTATATAACCTACCTCGTTCGTATACAGAATGCTTCTCTCGTAGCTTGTATAAAATAAGGAATCCTTTGGGGGATTTTAAAGCTTTATAGGTAATGTAACATATATATATATATAAAGAGAGAGAAAGAGTTCACTATTCACTACCACATTATACAAATGACTTGTTTCCCCTTCATTTTCAATAGAAATTAAAACGTCGAAACGGTCGTGGGTGTGGTTCACCCCTCTCCCCCTCCCCCGTTGCCCCTGAAACAACTCAGAGGTTTTAAGTAGGGATCACATAATATCCTGAATATTAATTGAAGCAATGTTTGCTGTGAAATATTGGGGCCCAGTAATCTGTACTGTACCATCAACGCCAAGGTACTGTGGGATAGGAACTCAGGACTCTCTCTAGACGAGACGTGAAGCTCTACTAGAAATAGCCCGTCACTGTTTTGGAGGGATGAAATGTTATTATTTCGTTTCACAAATCCTACTAGTTTCAAATAAATATTTTCATTTTTATATAAATGAAATAGAAAGTCTGTATGGTGTCCCGTACCATTTATTAATATTATTATTATTATTATTATTAGTACCGCGTCTTACTACCCGTTCGGGTTATACGCACTTACGCTAATGTGTAATGGTAGGGTGATTGTGAGATGAAATGAAGGACCTACAGTTTTACGTGGAATCCGAACCACGGTGGAGACCTGGCATTCCCCACATTCACAAGATGTCCTGTCAGATGTGAAGGAAGGGTTTGGTAATCAGATAAATCTGTGCCGGGACCGAGGATTGAACCCCGGCCGCCAGCACAGAAGTCCGACACCTTACACCATTTATTAATTATTTTATTTATATTAGAAGTGTCCACGTTGTAGGGTTACTATTTTTTCTAAATAACCTCGGAATATAAAGAAACATTAATAATCTAGATTTAATCAAGAGGACTACCAGAGCACTGAGATGCAATGCAGAAGATTATAAATCCCACATTCTTTAATAAGTTTTTTGTCATTTTAAAATATGGCTAATTCCGAAATGAAGAAGAAAGATATCAGCTCATTCCTAATGGATTTAAATATCTTACGTTTGAATTTTAATAGTTTAAATAAAAAGTTTATGTCACGTTCTACCCATAATGTCACACTTTTGAGGAGATCAAGGTAAAAGGTGAGACTCGTAGATTTAACTTTGTTCAAAGTACTTTTAATGGTCTCTTAACATAAATCTTAAGTTAATTGATTACTAATCCATTTGGTTTAGAAATCTCATAACTGACATTTTTATAAATAAGTGTAGCGAGCGAGACCATGCTCGAGCCAGCCCTGAAGAGTCACCAGACTTGGGCCACCCCTCATAGCAAGGGGGTTGGGGACATTCCAACGGGCTGAGTGTAGGGCTAAACCAGACAGGTGTGACAGAATACAGTCGAGCAATGGGGCTGAGAGTGTCAACACTAGAGTGCGTGTTTTCAGATTGTAATGGACGTGTGTGACTAACTCAAGACACGTGTATTTAATAGACGTATTAGTAAGTAATCATTATTTGTAATGTTGTAGTTTAGAAATAAGAGTAGTAAATAAGAACCGTAACAGTGGTGGCAGCGGTGTCAATTAAAATACGAACAGCACAACCTTCTACATGTCCGTTCACGTATACTACCCCGTCTGACTCTACACTCCATACCCCAAATGTACCAGGGTACCTGTCGATAGCCTCGTGTTCCACGCTGACATGTAG
The DNA here is from genome assembly GCA_039000515.1 of Timema cristinae. Lineage (NCBI taxonomy): Eukaryota > Metazoa > Arthropoda > Insecta > Phasmatodea > Timematidae > Timema > Timema cristinae. The sequence goes on from JBCFYV010000024.1 coordinate 25,669,659, forward strand.
GGACACTGAAACCCTCTCGCGCCCCTCACTCACGTGTGAACTTACCTCACAACTACTATCCCCGTGTGAATGCTTCTCAACCAGCGCGTGTTCCGTAATCGTGGGTAGATCCTTCTCGGGTGGCACGCGTTTTGCGGTCCCGTGTGAAGCCTCCTTGGCCGTCGCGCGTTTCGAGGTCCCGTGTGAAGCCTCCTTGGCCGTCGCGCGTTTTGCGGTCCCGTGTGAAGCCTCCATGGCCATCGCGCGTTTCGAGGTCCCGTGTGAAGCCTCCTTGGCCGTCGTGCGTTTTGCGGTCTCTTGTGAAGCCTCCCCATTCGGCACGCATTTCGCGGGTCCATGTGAAGCCTCCTTGGCCGTCGAACGTTTCAAGGTCTCGTGTGAAGTCCCGGCCAGCATGAACTCGTTCACACTGGCCGCTGGCCATTTCCCTGAGGGCACTGTGCCCGTCGGTGGCCGTTTTCGCCTTACGCCCAACATCTCGTTGATCGACCGATGATGATTGTAATGGACGTCGGTCACCCCGCTCCCGTGATGCAGAAAGTGTGGTTGATAATTGCTGCATCGCTGTCGTCATGGCCTGAAGCGTCTTTTGTTGTTCCTGAAGCAGCTTGCCCATATCTTGCAGAGTAAGACCCGCCACTATGCCCGAAGGATTGGTGGGCGTCTCATTGCCCCTTGTGTGGTTGGTAGCGTCCTCGAACGTTCCACTTCGAGGGTTGATTCTGTTTCTACAGCAACAGTCATAGCTTCGTCAAGCGTTTTAGGTCTAGCATGTATCGTGAACGCGAGTGGAGAACCAATAAATACGGAGGGAGAGTTCGAAATGTCTGTGAAGATTGGTGTTACTCAAGTGCTACACAGATTACTAGTCGTGTGTAATATATTACCCAACAGTGCATTCTTGGAGTAGATTTGCTCATAAAAAATCAGGGGGATGTTTTACTCTCTAGCTATGAGGAGTGTCCCAAGCCTGGTGACTCATCAGGGCTGGCTCGAGCATGGTCTCGCTCGCTACATATGTATTCCTTTAAGGAGACTGCGCTCTTAAAAGTTGTATGTATTTTTTTTTTTAGCACCGAAGCCTTACTACACGTTTGGGGTAGACACTACGTACTAGCTACGCTAGTGGTTTTAGGGATCAGAAAGGTTACACTTAGAGGAATTTGTGTCCACATTTGCGTGGAAAGAGGAAGGAGAAAACCATTTTGGAAAAACACCTTTAGTACACCCGACGGAGATTCTAACCTCGATTTCCCTATCACTGAAGTCTAGTTTATTGCGATAATGGTGCCTTAGACTATGCAGCTACCTAAGAGGGCTATGTAGGCTATTATTATTGACACTGTTGTAAAATATATATGTATTATAGGTTTAATAGCTTATTCCTATTGGTTTTTATAAAATAAATTTTAACAGTGTTTACAACCGCATCAGTGGTCGCATGGTCAAAGGCGTCACTCTTCATATATAGACTGGAGTGTCGATGATGGGAAGATCGGAGCTGGCACCCGATGCGTCGTGTACCGAGGATTTTTTTTACTAAGTGGTTTTCTACTCTTTATTAACCTCCTATAAACATACCTTGTGGTATGGTTAATGAATTAAAATATTAAGGAATTATTTTAACTAGTAATAACAATATTAGAGTGGATCATTAGGAAAATAATAGTCAGGAAGTGCATGCTTCTACGCGTACAGTAAGTTGTTAACAACTTGCCTGCTGTTAAGGAATGTAAAACTCAGAATATACAAAACGATAACTTTACCAGTTATTCTTTTGGGTGTAAAACCTGGTCCTTACATTCATTACATGACCCAAAAAAATGTAGGATGTTCGAAAATAAAGTGTTTATGAACATATTTGGTCCAAAGGGATGAAAATACTTAGGAGTGGAGGAGATCACAAAATGATGAGTTACACACCCTGTATTTATCATAATACACTGTTAGGATAATCAAATCTCGCAGATTACGCAGCTTGAATGGGGACGTTTAGAATCATGTTCAGGGTACTGACTGACTGACTGACAAACCCAGTGGGAAGAGATCATTGTGAAGACCTAGACGCATATGGGAGGATACCGTTAGAATGGACCTGAAAGAGAGAGGGATTAATGAAGTGGACTGGATATAACTAGCTCAAAATAGGAATAGGTGGCGTTCTTTTGTAAGTGTGGTATTGCACTTTCGATGTCCTCATGCCATAGCGTATGTAAGTAATATATACGTATATATACGTCCTAAAATGATCACATATGTCTCCTTGAGATGTGTTGTTATATGGTTTTACAGATTCACAATATGTAGTAACGATTTCTTATGATTAGACCTATATACATAATTTAGCTTCATATTTTCAAGTTAAACACTTTTAGTTATAGTAGGATTCTAGTATGAAGAAACTTTAAAATAAAATACTTTTTTATTTTGTCATTATAGATAACACTTTACTTTATTACTAGCCTAATTTTATAAAAATAAATCTTCATGGCGTGAGCCCGCGATTGAGCTAGACCGGCCGAGCTTCTACTACTGTTAGTGACGATAGCACCAACATTTGCGTATAGAGGGTGTCATGTGGCCAGCACAACAAAAACCACGATCGGTTAATCTATAATGGAACCGCTACCTATCTATTCAAGTAGAGCTCCATTTGTCCTCGTGAGGCTGATTTTGACCCTGCTCCAAGCCCACTGTTTCACATAAATATTCTGGATGTGCCTGGGATCGAACTCTGGACTTCTGGACCCGTAGTCAGGAGCTCTCACTACTAGATCACAGAGGTTGTCGTTATAATATAATAGATATTTATATCCGCTATGCCAAATGATAGTTGCAGATCACATTACCTTATGATATGAATATTAAAACTGTAATATTACTTTTTATAACTGTAAAAATAGTTCGTATGGAAAATAAACTGGAGCTTAGAAGAATAAACCAATTGTTAACATTTTCATATAAATACATATTTCTAGAAATGTTATTCATTTTAGTTCTGTGGTACATAGAAATTGTGTTAATTTTTGTTTTATGAACTGGGTATTACTACCCGTGCGGGCTATAATTGGTAATCCACACCTTGACAAATTTTACCCATAATACAAGTTGTCCATTCATCAGGTAAAACAGTTTTTATCTATAACTTTTAAACAAAATCGTTGGAGCCATTTTTTTTAATTGGAATTCAAACACTCACTCATCTGTAAACTACCCTTTTGGGGACAGACAGAATATTAAAAATATCTTTTTTTTGTTTCGGACACACATAAAACGGAAATATTCATCATAATCTCGAGGTAATGTTAACAGTTACAATATTTTCTCTCTTTATATGAGGAAGTAAAAATTAAGGACATCCTAAAAGGATTTACGTTTGTTTCTATTATATACACTCTATTTACCCAAGAAGGTAGCACAATTAACTTGACGGCTTACACTATGTTACGACTTAAGATAAAGCCATAGTGTAATCAATCAAGGTAACAGTTATACCTGTCAGAGTGAATGGAGTATACATTATGAACTAATTATAAACCTATTTTAATCCACTTAGCTTCTTCTTAGTTATTTTATCGTATGTTTTGCCTCAGCAATGATTGTGGCTTATTATTAGTCCGAGGTAAGTATAACTGTTATGTTCAATTTATCTGACATATCATATAACCTCAATAATAGTGGAAACAAACAAAATTAGCTCGCTACCTTTCAAGGTAGACGAAATATCTTTAGAGGATTTGGAACTATGACATTTATATTTATGTATTCCTTTTAAATCCTAAATAAATTAATAGAAATTAATTATTTCACTACTATCATTACCATAATGATCATCATCATGGTGTACTATGATATCTTTCTTCTTCTATTATTATTATTATTATTATTATTATTATTATTATTATTATTATTATTATTATTAGCACCGCGTCTTACTACCCGTTCGGGTTATACGCACTTACGCTAATGTGTAATGGTAGGGTGATTGTGAGATGAAATGAAGGACCTACAGTTTAACGTGGAATCCGAACCACGGTGGCGGCCTGGCATTCCACACATTCACAAGATGTCTTGTCAGAGGTGTAGGAAGGGTTTGGAAATCAGATAAATCTGTGCCGGGACCGAGGATTGAACCCCGGCCGGATATCTTTCTAAATGTAGAGTTGAATCCCCAACGACGGATCAACCAACACAACATTATTTTATAGTAACTTAATATTACACGCCTATCATTAGTGTTAGAAAGATTAATATTTGTGTATACGTACATTGTATAAAAATCATACATTATTTTAAGAGCCACCTTTATCAAACTGGTATCCTTTAGAGCTGCAGTTAAAATCTCTAACAATATGAATATTATGTTATGTGTCTACAAATAATTATTATTACGCTTGAATACATTTAAGTGACTTGAACCATACCACACAAGTGAGTCAGATAATGAAACTGGCGTTTTCCTGTAAATAGGTTACAAAACATTATCTGTAAGAAAAACTATTTAATCGAAACAATCTGGAATCAACCCTTGGCTCAAGGAGTACAATTCTGAGAGTATCCAGCCTAGATGTTGCTACATCACGTTCTTGATCCTGGTGTACCGGTCAATAAAGGGCCAGTGTCCCGAGGGAGACAGGAACTTGATGAACAACCACTGGAGGATATAACTCAGTACCAGTTCCTGACCCCGGCTAGCAGTACTAGGGAGCTAGACCAGATAGAAAGAGGGAGGGGGAGAACGAAGTGGACCAAAGGTATAAACAAAGTAAGAGAGGTTGACTAGAGATAGCAAGTGTGTAAGAGAGATTGACAAGAGAAAGCAAGGATGCAAGAGAGGGTGACTTGAGAGAGCAAGGCTGTAAGAGATATTGACTGGATAAAGCAAGGATGTAGAGAGGTTGACTAGAGATAACAAAGATATTATATAGGTTGACTAGAGATAACAAGGATGTAATAGAGGTTGACTAGAGATAACAAGGATGTTATATAGGTTGACTAGAGATAACAAGGATGTAATAGAGGTTGACTAGATAAAGTGAGAATGTAATATAAGTTGATTAGGTTAAGCAAGGATGTAAAGGAGGTAGACGAGATAAAGCAAGGATGTAAGAAAGGTTTACTAGAAAGAGCAAGGATGCAATAGAGGTTCACATAAGAGAGCAAGGATGTAAGAGAGGTTCACTGGAGAGAGCAAGGATGTAAGATAGGTTTATTAGAGAGAGCAAGGATGTAAGAGAGGTTGACTAGAGAGAGTAAGGATGTAAGATAGGTTTATTAAAGAGAGCAAGGATGTAAGAGAGGTTGACTACATAGAGTAAGGATGTAGGAGAGGTTGACTGGAGAAAACAATAATACAAAGAAGGTTGATTAGAGAAAACAAGGATGAAATAAAGAGTGACTAAGATATCAAGAGGGTAATAGAAGGGGACTAAAAAGGGCAAAGGAAGGATAGAAGTAAACTAGACAGCAAATATATAGAAAAGTTTGAGTTGAGGGAAAAATTGTTAATAGAGTGGATATGAAAGGGCAAAGGGATTTTATAGGTAAAGTAAAGAAAGCACAGATATAATAGAGATTGAATATGGAGAGAATGAGAATGAGAAAGTTATATTAGATAGGGAAATAGTATGAGAAAGATGTAGAGAGAAAGATGATAAGAGAATAATTATATCGTAAGCGAGAGGGGTGTTGAGATTTTAAAGTGTTACAGTAGCAAAAGAAAGGCGATTTTGGGGGGAAGTTTAGAGTTGTACTAGAAATAACCAGGAAGTACGTATGTTTAAAGTTTAGAAAGCTATATCGGAGTTAACAAGGGCGTACGTCTTTAGTAAGTTTTAAAAAATATACCGGAAAGCCTGAGGGAGAGAGTGTTCTAGGAGATTAGATAGTTTTATCGGAAATAATAAGGACGTGCATGTGTTGGAAGTTAGAGAGTTGTATTGGAAATAACAAAGGTGTGCGTATGTTGGAAGTTTAAATAGTTTAATCGGAAAGAACATAGCTAAGTGATGCGTATTTTAAGATTTAAAGAGATATACTAGAACGAGCAAGAGGTGCTATATAAAGTTGTACTATAAAGAGTTATATGGTGGATGTCTTGGAAGCGCAGGATTGAGAGTGTTTCAATAGAATGAGCAAGGGTTTAAGGTTGAATGGAACGGAACTCAAGAAAATGTGTATTTTTGTAGTTCTCACAGCAAACCTTTTTTTAGCTAAAATAAATCAATAATTTACCAATGATAACACGGAATTTATTTTCTATAGGGCTACATATTAATATCAACAATATTTGAATATTTTTCATAAAACTACTAGTATTTGATGAGAAACTGAATATAAAAAGTTATCATCAAATTCTACGACACACTTGACTAATATTCAAGAACTGTTGAAATTACCATGTGAAGAAAGTTAAGCTTTATGTTTCTAATATAAAAATATTTGATTTGATTTTGCCAGTAAATAATTTTACAAAAACTGTTAAAAATATTGCCTTTAGCTCGCATTAATACCATCCCACATTAAGTGTGTTGGAAATCGAAGATGTTGGAGTAGAGAAACAATAATTACGTACCCATTTCACTTGCATAATCTCCATTTTTAATTTGGCATCCAATCTTTTTTTTTTTCTTTTTTTTTTACATTTCAATGTAAAATATTTTTTCTATAATATTGTTACTAACCGTGTGAATGCAGGCTAAAAATGTTAAACTCCTCTACAATTAAATTAATTTCATCAGCAAAAATAAGATAATTTCAAGAACTAGTGAATATTTTCCAAATATAATATATCTGAGTGGTTGTAAACATTTGATATAGTTTCAATAAATATACGTAAAACTCCTTTTTTTTAAATTTAAACTAATAGTGTTTTTTAATTTATTTCAACTAATAAATCATGGATTAATGGTGTCGACAAAGTGAACTTATTTCGTAAAATATTTAAAATAGTAATTAATCTTTAAGACTTTGAATCCTGTATTATTACTGCACACACACACACATAATAATATATATATAAAATAGATAAATATACTAATAGATAGATAGATAATAATAGATAGATAGATAGATAGATAGATAGATAGATAGATAGATAGATAGATAGATAGATAGATGGATGGATGGATGGATGGATGGATGGATGGATTTTGATATACCGTACAATATATTATTCACATAAAAATTGTATTATAGTAGCATTCCAAATAGATTTATTAATAGCAAAAATTATTAAATTTGTGTTTGGGTACAAGTAGAATTAATTAATGTTAATTAATTAATATAAAAACCTAAATTACACATTTAAAGATTACTCAATTTAACCCTAGCCCCGCACTCACAAAAGTAATTAGAAAATGTCTTACATTTTTACTAAAACATCTAAATTTCTAAGGCAAGATCAATTTTACTTTCCATCTTAGCCTCCATCTCGTCCTTTTCAAAAAAAATTTACACATTGGTTAGCGAGACTGAGAAATAAGGTGACATGGATAATATAGACAGAGATACAGACAAGCAAGCGAACAGGCAGGTTTGGGTGATCCATCAGGCCGTGAGAAGTGTTTTATTATTCAGCACCGCCTGTCGGAAATCACGCGTACCAGTCAATCACCCGGGGACGACACACACAACACAGCACGGTATAAAAACGGGAAAAAAAAAGCAGCGCGCTTCAAACTGCGTTAAAAAATAAATACATAACAACACACACGCACAAAAATAGATGGAATGAGAGGAAAATGTAGGGGTTGTTTTCGGCCACAGAGATGAAGCTCTCTGTATTATACTCCCATGCAATCCGGATAATTGTGCATAATCTCGGTCGGTATGATCTGATGGATCTAGCATCTACTCTAATTGGCTGATGTGGATGTTCAGCAGGTAAAAGAGGGTGGAATATTCTCTTTCAGTTTGTGTATTATCTTGTTTGATTGTATAACAACTGTTGTGTATTGTTTAAAGAGAACTGAAAATTATTAGGCACTGATAAATAACTATAAAGAAACATTTCAGTAGGGTTATATGTAATGATTGATTTTAAAAATAACAAAAAATAAATATTCATATACATATTTTATTATTCCTGTCGTAATAAATGGTCAAAAATATGGTCAGTCATTAGTTAATAAAGCGTTTCTAGGAGTGTATGTAAATTCATTCAGGTAAATCATTATTCACATCGACCAATACAATACCTCAAGGGTGTACTCAAGATGAATTTTTTTTATCACCGTAACTTACTACCTGTTCAGGTTCATATAATGATGAATACTCTGATGGGATAAGGATGAGGAAGGAAGTATTTTAGAGGTTATCTACCCACATTTGCAGAGAGTGAGAAGCCATTTAGTAAAAATCACCATCAGTAGACCCGAGCACCAATATCCTCGTGTTCAGCAAGCCATTCTAACACTGGAGTGACGACGACTTTAGAACGTTACGCCACTGAAGCGCGTGATGATTAACTAAATAAATTTTTGACATGGCATCTCGCAAATCACCCCTCCTCCTCCCCCCTGCATCACGTTGACCAATCCAATAAATTTTATGTTGTACTGGAGAGAACACAACCGAAGCAGCAGTAGTACTAAACACACACAATTCGGCTCAGTGTAACCGCGCAGAAAGTGGTAGGTTTCGCTCTTCTTCACTGGCCGCCCATTCCCGTCCATCTATGCTCCAACTATTGTCGTTTTCCTGTGATTCATCAAAGGATATTAACGTTCGCTCCTGTTCTGATTTATTTCAATCTGACCGAGTACTAAGCCTAGTTCAGGCTAGCCTTACACCAAAGCGAACACAACCGAATCAAACTATCATATGTGTTCGGTAAAACTCCCATATGCTCATGATTGGCACATAGCAGTTGCAGTTATACTGGAGAAAACAAGTGACCACAACCTCAAATTGGACGCCGTTCGTTATTGATTCGTGAGTTTTCAGGATGAGCGAGTGTGATTTGGTAGTGTATTTCAAGAGTTTGGAAAATGTATAGAAGGAGTATGGAAGATGATGAATAATCTGAGTTGGCGTTACTTTGTCCGGTGGGAGGTGCGCTGAAATATCTCGTTCAACCCTCACCCACCTCTCCTCTTAGGAATAATCAACATCAAGAAGGAAACTGGGTTAAGAACAACTTAACTCAACTACATGATATGAACTGGACACCCTGTCACACTGAAAGAAAACAGAGCAAGGACTGACAACAAGAATATCCTTTGATGAGTCGCGGAAAAAACTACAATAATCAGAGCACAAGCGAATGCGAGTCCAGTGAGAACACGAACAAAGCCTAGCGAAGGGTGTTCGTCAACGCTCTCTGTATCGGTCACACCAAACCGAAATTCGTGCTCACTACCGCACGTTCAATTGTGTTCTCTCGGATGTAAGAGTATCTAACTTTATTTATTTTTTTGTTAACGATCTTAGCTGTAATAAAATAGCGCACACGTTGGATTATAAATGCAATCAAGACAAATATCCAACTTAACGGAGAAGAAATAATCCATCGTATTAATATCAAATTACCACCGGAGCACTAAGACTCGTCGAAAACGTCCAGAAATCCCTCATTATTAATAATTTGTTATTTCGAAATGTATTTTTCACCAAATTTGAGTAGAAATATTATATCAACATACGGATTAAGAACCTTGCACCTCATGTTTGATAATATTTGAAAATCGAATGAAAAGGTGAAACTAACTCATTTTCAAGTACATTTCACGTGAACTGTGAAATATTGCAGTTCTTATGCTTCTACATAAATCTAGAACTCCTAAAAAAAAATAAAGTCAAACTTTAATAGGACTATTTGTCTACTTATTTTTCAAAGATGATTCTGAATTTTTTGTTTGACACATTTAACTAGCTTCTCTCAAAAAATAAAGTAATATTTTAATAGTGTTATTATTATTATTTTTAAGATAATTTGGGATTGTTTTAGTGGTTCTCATAAGAAAGACAGCAGTGTGAGGATATTCTCCTTCAAGTAGGTGGCGCCCTCAAGAAGTACTCGGATGTTTTGAAACAATGCCAACGTGCTAGTATATTTTAGTACCCCTCCCCCTCCTTGTGGCACAATCCCACTCCCCTTCGCTATCTCATATAATGATAGTTACTGTGTACAATGTTAAGGGGAATGCTTTAATGGCCCTTCGCTCTACAGTCTCCTCCACTCACTAGGGGGTTTGTTCAAGGATTAGCCATCCATTCACTGAAAATTGACTAGAAAATTGACAGCCGCTCTACCCCTCCTTCCTGGCAACGTTATCCCCTGTTAAGCTTCCCTCTTTATACTCCGGCTTTATAGGCACTCCTAACTTGAGCCCCCTGATGGGTTAGACTCGCCCGCCCGTCAGACAGACCAGCCGCAAGTGCTCACCCCTCTTCCAAGCCCCGTCTCTCTCGCACCCGGGCACCCTTCTCCGTCACTCTCCCTATAGTTCTCTATTCCCTCTCCCTTAAGCGACGGTAAACTCTTTGTCACCATTCCTTTCCTTCCTTAATTCGTAGCCGCCGACTAACTCTTTCCATGACACTTCACTGTATTGTTCCTTCCTCTTTGCTTCTCAAGTGACGCGCTTTTCTCACCCTCACTTGTGTTGTTTTTTTTCTATGTCGGCCCGGTTCATTTTAAGGTTGGAGTGTAAAGACAGTGTTTTTGTAGGGTTTTTTTTTAAGCACAACATAATTTATTTGGCCAAAGTAGATAAAATATTGTTCCAGTAGAAACATAAACGTTTAGTTTTCTTCACATGGTGATATAAACAGTTTTTTAATATCTGCCGAGAGTATCCTGGAATTTAATAACAAGTTTTTATATGAATGTAAAAAGTTTCTCATCTATTGCAGCTAATCTCACGACAGATATTCAAGAACTATTCATATCACCATGTAAAGAAAATTAAATTCCATGTTTCTATTGGAGAATTATTTTATTAATTTTGGTCAAAAAATGTTTTGTTATAAAAACTACAAAATAACTTACAATTTCTGGTGTCTAATACATCCTTACTAGTTTGTATTGGTATGGAAATAGTAATTTTATTTTCGTTATGAAAGTGTTGGCTTTTATTATTATAATTAAAATATTATTATTATTATTATTATTATTATTATTATTATTATTATATCATCATTATTTTACCGGTGTGCTGAAGACTAAATCCATAACATAAATGTGTTCAAATCTTTAAAATATCATAAGGTCAAATCATTTTGGCTTCGACTTTGACAGCCACAATAACCATCGCTTCTTTGAAACATTTAGAGTTCGGCCAAACTGACGAGCGAGCGCGTAATTAGCAGACCCTGAACTGAAGGTGATTTTTAAAATTTATTTATTGTTGTGGTTTTTTCATACTCTCTCCAAACTAATGGTTATTCTTATTTGTAAAGGCCTACTTTGATTATTATATTGAAGTATTTTAACATATCGGGTTTACATATATATATTATATTATTTATGGTCCTACCAATTAAATTAGGCCATTGATAGCAAGTGTGTTAAACCTATCACTGATAGAAAAAAGTCAAATATCATGTCAAAATGAGACGTTTTCCTAGCACTCAATGAACCAACATACAATAATATTGCCTAGCGCCTGTAAACTAGACTGTACCGGGTCGAGCACGCGCGCTTGAAAAATAGAACCAGTTCTATCTTTCAAGCGCACGCGCTCAGTCTGGCCGTACCCTTAGAAAGAAGAAGATAACTTTGATATATTATGATCAAACATGAAACATTTTACTAAATATTACATTTTTCACAATATAATATTTTGTGATAGTTTAAAAATTACGTGACGTTAATAACAACTTTAACTTCTAATTGGAATTTTAATTTGCTTCGCATGTGTAATACTTCTCTTTGCTTTGTATTTAAAAGGCGATTTTCGCATACACCTACATACTATATAAGGGAATATGAATCAATGTGCGTCAGGCTCTATTGTCCCGTTTTATGATGGCGGAAGAGTCGGGGTTCGAATTCCAGACGGGTTTATTGAACTGGTTGAACTTATTTTGGTGTTCCACTCTCCTTCCATGCAAATTCAAGTACATTTTTAGTATAATCTAGCATGTAGTATCTTCATCTTGCATACCTCAATTTTGTTAAGCTTGATATATCCCAGTGGATAGTATTTTTATGCTCTGACACGTTCTGGCTATTCCCATAACTATACCAATGGGGTGTGGACGTGGAATGTAAAATTTACAGGAGATGTACTAGAATCTTTGAGGAGAGAGAGAATAAAACCACTTTAGAATATAATACCTGAATACAACCTTCCAAGCCTTAAACCCAAGAATTATTGTCACAGGTAAGCCGAACAATAGTACACTGACGCCTTTGACCACGTGCCCACTGATGCGTTGAATTCAACGTGTCCAAATTGTTCCCTTTATTAATAATAACATCAATAATAATAACTTTACTTTACTTTACTTTATTAAAATATACCGGCCAACCGGTTCTACAGAGGGAGGTTATTTTAAAATAGTTTTCCACTCTCCTTCCATGCAAATTCGGGTACACTTCCTCCTAATTTAACCCTCCCCATCTCCAACTTACTATCGTAATTAGTACGTATGCGTATAACCTGAAGCGGTGATGTAAAAACAAAACTTATTTTATAGTTATTGTAATATTTATCAAACATGACAGCTGTGTATCACATGGTTTGACGTATGTATACATTAAAGAAGATTTAGTGACTTTTCTAGCTGTATTAAAATTTGACTTTACTGTACATGTGTGATGAAATATGAGCAAGTACGTCTGATCCGTACGTGTGACATTCCGCGTCACATATGTCTGTATTTCACTTTATGCCGTATATGTTTTAACGCTGAGATTTCGACAGGGGGGGAGGAGGGGAGGTAGGGTTTTAGGGTAGCACAGTGAGATCGGAAGTTAGGGGCTGCCGACGCGAAGTTTGGGAGGGGGAGGTGTGTGTGTGTGTGTGTGTGTATTGCTGCAGTAATTTGATGAACTTCTCTCCTCTACCTCTCTCCCCGCGCGTCTCCATCTCTTTCATGTCCTGGCTGTCCCACAGGACACGAAGGGATGGGTCAGGGGAGTCCCCCCCGGTCGGATCGCCGGGGGTGAGCCGGTAATCGACAGTTAATACTTGTAAGTACGACAATGAAAGGAAACCAACAACAATAACCCAACCCACAATCCGATTGATATAATAGGTACCCTCTGCAGAAACTACGAGCGCGCCTCGCCTCATAACAGATGAACAAATAAAGAAGGGGAGAAATAAGGGGGAGATTTCATTAATAATTGAAATTTGTTCTCCTCTGTCACATACAATAATTGGGGATTTGGAAGTATCTATGTGACTTTTTAAATTATTTTTTTACATAAGATTAACACGTAATTAGAGTTATTAGTAACCTGACCCGTGGTCAATATACCTGGTTATGAGCCTAAAGGTCACGGGTTCAATTACCGGTTGCCATCTTAGCTATTGTTTTTCTTAAAGTGGATTCACACCAATGGTCACCAGAGTTTAGTTTAATTAGGCTTAAGTTCGGTTGTGTTTCTACTGGTTCCACACCCTCATACTCACCATCACAATCACCTCATCAGGACATGGAAAGAGCCTCCATAGAAAATATGCTTGATTATTATATTCGGGTGTCACCTGGGCAACGATATATTAGTACTGGCTAATATTTCCACTACTGGGTTATGAATGGTGTATCCCAGACGCGTATTATAGAGTGAGTAGCAATTGGGAGCTCCGTTATAAGTGAGCTCCAATTCACTCGTATTAACCCCTCTAAATGTTTAAACACAGGAAAAATAAATTTTGACCAGAGAAAGATTCGAACAAATGTCTATTAAGAATTGGTTGGTCATCAATGAATTCCAACCCAACGGCATTTGTGCCTATTGACGTTGTGAGCTGTATTATGGGGACACTTCTATGAAAACATTGTTTGTTATTATTATTTAATTGTTTTGTATTTGAAAAATGAACCCTAACAGGGATTCAAACCCCATATATTTGGGTTAAGTCTGCACCTACCTTTTTTTTATTTGGTTTAGACCCCCATCGGTGAGTACTTGGCCCTAAGGTTAAACTAATTTGGTCTGGTTTGCCTGTGAGGAAAACTTCTGGGTTTGAATCCCATCTGGGTGTCTTTTATGGAGAGTGATTTTTCCTAAATAGTCTTAAACTCTCCCTTCACGCAAATATGGGTACATATCTTCTAAATTCCACTTTTCTCTTGTCCACGCCATTAGTATAAACGCGTTTAGTCCAGACTATAATTATCAAAGCGACGTGAGCTATCAGTTTTTAAACTTGGTCTCTAATTAATTTTTTTAATAAACTGGTTTTTTTTGCATCACTTTTTACTCTCCATACGGGCTATGCACATTTAATTACAATAAAGGGGTAGGTATGATGACGTTAGAATGTGGAGGAAATTTATCTCAATATAAGTGGATTGTAGATAGGAAAACCATTTAGGGCAGGCCTTCTTTAACTGTGGGTCGCAACCCCATATGAGATCGTGTAACTGAATGTGGGGGTCGCGAAAAATTTAGCATCGGTAAAAGGTTTATGAACGCGAAACGACACAAAAATTAATTCAAAATTAAACGCGAGATGAATCCGAGGTGTTTCTAGCATAGCTCACCCGTGTTACATAGCGCGACTTTACTGCAGCCTCTGTTCTGGTCCTGCATCATTAAATATTCAGACAAGATTTAATTCCTTATGTAAAAATTAACAAGCATATCCATCCCATTAGTATGCAAGTTTGCTTTTGTCTTCAATTGATGGTAAAATAATATGCATACTACCAAAGAATTGTTTTAAAATAAGTTTATCTATGATTTATTATCAGTAAATTTTGATTTGTATGCCAATTTTATACGCCTATACACCCTGAGTCACGTACAACTTTAACGGTTGAAAAGGGGTCATGAGCGGAAAAAGTTTAAGAATCCCTGATTTAGGGGAAAACCACCCTAAGTGCATTCAACCGAGATTCGAACCCCAAACTCACCGTCATCTAAAAATCAGACTTGATGAGATTGAGAGATAGTTCACCTGCCTAACGATTTGTGCTTTTTATCAAATTAAATCTGAAATAACGATCAAATTAAATGGGTAAAAAAAGAAAATTCAAGCAAGCATCGACTCGTAGTGCGGTCATATATAGTCTATATTGAAAGAATGCATTGGCATTGGGATGAGTCTAATAATTTCACCATATTAGATCACATCAGAATCAAACATTTATTTTGCTCATCCTTATTTCCTTTTGTATTTTAAATAATTGCTTCATTTGAAATGTAAATGCTGGCTATTAGTGACTTTGGCAGGCTAACATAAGGTAAAAAAATAAATATAATCAATTTGAAAGATCTTGTGACACTTATTGGACTAAATTCTAAGTTCCTCATCCCTATTTAGCATAGTGACAACATGCGGAAAGCTAGGATGGGCAGTAAGACACAAAGCACTTTCAAAAAAAGGCCACTTTAATCTCGATAGCTCAATGGTAGAGAATGTGGGCGCTAAGTTAAATGTCACGGACTCGATTCCAAAGTCAAGTTGCTATTTTTAAACTAATTTAATTTATATTCTTTAAATCTAAAAATGACACCTGAACAAGGGAATCGATCACGGTACCTTTGATTTGGTACGTCAATGCTCTAACCACTGATCTATCTAGGAATCTTCCCATGTCCAGGGACGTTCTTTACTCATATTTTAAGTTAGAGTCTGTGATGGATGTGTGAAAATTGTCAGTTACAATCAGATCAATTAAGATCACGAGCTATCGGATAACGAATAATTTAAGTATGATTTCAACGCAAGGCTATATATAGCCATACCCAAAGCTAACTTCCCTCTACTATTAAATATAGCTTAGCTAGATTATAGGTCAAACTATAATTTACTAAAGTTTTAGTCTCATCTCTAGTCCAAGGGTAGTCAAACCTTCAATGGTGAGCCACCAGTAGCTCGCGGTGACATTTTCAGTAATTCGCTTGGGGAAAAAATAAACGTTGAACATTCCAAGTTTAGGATATGTGGCCTTTTTTCTATAAGGAAAACTATCAGGTTTTGGTTAGTATTTCTCATCGAGTGTAGGTGTTGTTCTTCACTACCAACCTTCGTGAATCATAATTTTCAACTAAAGGTAATTAAAACAAATATACAACTAGGCTTATAATTAAGCATTTTTATAAATACAATCGAATGGGAGTAAACTCACCACAATTTAAATAATTGTTTATGAAAGCGAATGCTATTCTTTTCACAACGTGTTTTGACTATAATTTTTTTTAAAGAATGAATATATCTTGTGTTTTATAGTAATAAAGTTAGTTTTAGTAGAAAAAAATGTACTAACATTTTTACATTATTTCCATTACAATTTGCGAATCCAGTCCTCCGATTGAACAAAGGTGTGATGGCAAACCCTCTGTACACTCAATGAGTTTGGCGACCCCTACTCTTGTCTAATTTATAGTTACTGCACTAACATTAAGGGAGATGAAGATGGTAAGCCACTATGAAGAAGGAGGCATCTGGTGGGGATTGAACAGGGTTTTCTTGAGCCAGATACAAGCACATTAATAGTGCGAGCGAACCCACCGGTGATAATAGAGTATAAGTATTACCCATATCAGGGTAAGGTACCTGCACATAATTGAAGTTTAAGACCTTGATCTGGTATTAAGAAGCCTCCCACTATCCTGGTGAAAGGCAGGGATGTTTCTAATCATCCTGAGAACTAATCAGGTGCTTGGTTGGAAGCAGTGGGGTGGGTGGAGGGGAAGCGGTTTACAAGCTCTAACTAGCCTAGCGTTCTCAGTTTATATCCACCAGTAGCCACTAGTCTACTAAAATACCGAGACTCAAATCCTTTCGGTCACAGCTGTGATAAAATAGCTACAGGATTTGACCGTATAACTAATTTAATGAATACAGGTTTTTTAATATAATAAACTTATGAGTGGAGAGGTGTCAAATCCATATTTCTCAAATTAGAATATTCATTTTATATGTGACTCCTGAATCTACAATCCGGATACGAGTCTTAGAAAATATTATAAACGTGGGATTTTTTTTTTTTTGGCGCTCCTACCCATTCGGGTTATAAGATACGTACTATGGTCTAGGCTACTAATTTTTACCTGCCTCGGTGGTGTAGTAGGCTAACGTTCTATATCCATGTTGAGCTCGACTGCCGAGAATGGGGATATCGAGTTTCGAATCTCGGTCGGGTGAACAGGGGTGGTTTTTCCTAAATAGTTTTACACTCTCCCTCCATGCAAATTCGGGTTCACTCCCTTTAAATTCAACCTTCCCAATCCCTTAACGTAAATAGTACGTAAGCGTATAACCCGAACGGGTAGTAAGACGGGGTACTAAATAATAATTTAAGGGCTCTATGGATTTGAGGATTCAAAGATTCAAGGAGTCCATCCTTACTGTTGAATATAAGGCTAAATCTATTTCACTAAACATGCTTTAGTGGCCGCATGGTATAGGGTGTAACTCTCGCAATAGATTGGACTACTACTAACAGGGAGATCGGGGTTTAAATCCTGGTCGGGTTTTATGAGGTTTTTTCCCTAAATAATTTTCCAATCTTCCTTCGTGCAAATGCGGGTATACTTCCTATAAATTCAATCTTTACTATCCCTAGCACACTGGCGTAATTAGTAGATATGCGTACAGCCTGAACAAGCAGTATTAATAAAAGAAATGCTCATAATCTTTTTTACCTTATCACATAAATAAATTACCTGAAAATTCTGAAAATTTTCTACCTTAAGTTTAATATTGACATTTTATGTGACTTTGAGCAAAAAAAAAAGTCTCCCAATTAACTTATGTGTGTCTATAGGTATTTCTGTCAGTTTTTTCCTGATATTACAGCAGAAACGGCTTAATGAATAATTTTTCTCAAACTTTGTATATAGATTATATATGGTAAATCCCGAAGGGCTTTTTTTAATTATAATTCTAGCTCTCAAATTAAGGATACTTTAGTGATTACCGTTTATTTTATTATTGGAAATTTATTGAAATATTAATCACAATATTGTTTGAAATTAATTTCTTTTGAGTGTTTGAGATTACAAATATTACCTTATACCTGTTTTTTTTTTAGCGGAAATTTATTTAAGGGTAGTCTACTGACGATTATCATAAAAGACTAGACTGCTGAAGAAGGGGATATCGGATTCCGAGTCCAGTTCATGTGTACTGAGGGAGGGTTTTCCCTAAATGGTTTTGCACTCTTCCTTCACGCAAATTTGGGTACAGTTCCTCTAAATTCAATCTTCATCATCCCTAGCACACTGGCTTAATTAGTCAATGTGCGTGTAGCACAGACAGGTAAATAGACTTTGTGAGAAAATAAAATTGATGCCTAGAGAACTGTCAGTGTGGTTAAATTTTGTATTGTTACTATCTTTATATATTAAATAATAAAAGATTTATTGGTAATAAAACGTAATATAACTAGTTAATCTTAGTTAAACTAACCCTCTATATTTTGTCCTATAGTGTGAGAATAAATATTATAAATGTTAGCAATTAAACATTAATACAGAGTTCTTAATACTCAGGGGAGTGAGTATTTCATTTTTTTTAAATCTACAAATACATTCTGTATTATTCTTTTCCCCTATATTTTTAACCACCATAACTTTTGCACACAGCTTGATAAGCTATTAAAAGAAATTTGAAAACAAAAAAAAACTCCCTTCTTCTTCAATAAATTGTTTTAATCTAATTTGCAGCTGCAACTCAGAAACCATGAAGACACAGGTGTGTATTATTTTCCAGACGAGGGCTACGAGTTTATCCTCTAATTAGCACTTGCAAAGAGCACTGTATTAGACTATTACATCTGTAGGCCTTCATTCTACACCCACTACTCACACAACACAAGCCAAAGAAAAGTAAAAAAAAAAAATCAAAAAACTAATGAACAAGTTTTCTTGTTTCTTTAATAGAAGAGACTTCCCCAACTAAATTCCCTCCCTCTCTCAACATTTTTCAATTAATTCACCCCACAAGATCACTTTAGTCTTCGAGTTATGTTTCTTATTAATTTTAAAAAAGTTGTCGTTCGTCGGGAATTTTTTTTTTCTACCCAGAGCTAATCAAGTTGGGGAGTTAGGATACATGGTTTACAAGGCATTATAAAGTTGTAAAACCTTGGGTTTTAAGTTCAGAGTTTTTGTGTGTGTGTGTGTGTTTTTGTGGCAGATTATGCCGTTGTTTGTTGATTCAAAAGAAAATGAGTTGCTGTAGCTGAGTTGAGTGGGTTTGTGCAAGCAAGAAACCATTCTAGCGAGTAAATGTGACCTAAATCTTAAAATTAAATGAAATTAACAAAATATTTTGGATGAATATTGATTTAAACTATAAATTCAATTAAATCTAGGACAAACTAAGCGAATAAATCATTAGTTGGAATTTAAGAACAAACTTAATTAATTATGAATCTAGTCATAGTTATTTATATCGTGTTTTAATACAATAATCAGTTTTTAGACACGTTATCATATTGATAGCCTCTTCCTACTTATATAAGGGTACCGGGCTCGTCACCCAGTCAAGTCCAAAAGTATATTACTATTAAATATGGTTTTGTGACATTTCACTTAGTGGTAAAGGATTTGTATGCTGTATGTGTGTATGTATATAAAATGTATGCATTATATATATTTATACATATATTATATATATATATATATATATATAATAAAATAAGTAATAATATATATATAAAATAAATAATATTTTTTTTTTTTTTGCACCACGTCTTACTACCCATTTGGGTTATACGCTTAAGTACTAATTACGGTAATGGATTATGAATTGTTAAGGTTGAAGTTAAAGAAAGTGAACCCACATTAGCGTGGAGGGAGGGTGGAAAACCATTTAGGAACCCCCCCCCCCAGTCTACCCGACCGAGATTCGAACCTCGATCTCCCCATTCTCAGCAGTCGAGCTCATCACGACTAGCGCGTTAGCTAACTACGCCACCGAGGTGGGTAATTGTATCATTTATACATACAGTTAGACATAAGTTTTAAAATAACTGTATGGTATTTGTAAGTTAAGTTTTTCTTATATTTATGTTGTAATTTAACCACTAGTAAGCAGTGTTAGATGTACAATACAAATTTTAATTACAAAGTTGGTCAAAAAATTGTATTAAAAAATCTACTCTTTAATTCATTATTTTTTTAAATCATTGATATTCGAATATTCTTAAAGATTTTCAAGGATTCTAGAGTACCATCCTTAACAAAACATATTAATACAGTGTGAAGACAGAATACGATTATATTAATATGCGGGAAGAAAGTAAAAGGTTAAAGGAGTCTCTGAGAAGATGTAAAAAAAAATTGTTAGAGAACGTATGTCAGGTAGAACTGTAAGGTGAAAGAATGAAAGATGAAGGTGTAGCAAAGAAGAAGTTGAAGTTAAGAAGCTGGTTCGGTAAGAAGAGAGTTGTGGTGGTAGAGGGAGGGGAGGGTGTTACTCTCTTCCACCACTTTGGACGTGAAGAGTCAGTAAAGTAAAGGATTACAATTTTCTCGCCTGGTAGCTGTTAAAAATGTATGCAGTATTTAATAATTCCGTCAGTCGTCGGGAACCCTACTCGACCCGACCAGCGTGTGAGCTACCCTGTGGACGCTGAGCACCCCGACGCTACGGCACCGCCGCACCTCACCACAGCGTCTCTTTCATTCACACTGGTGTGACTGGTGTCGCCTACAATAGTGATACACTGAGATAATCCACTAGTTAGGCTGGGTATTTATTCATTTATAACACATAGCTAGTAGCAAATAGTCGACCTTGGTGGTCTTGGGGTAAAGTGCTTCACCTCAGTACCCGGGTTTCAAACACAACTGGGGTCAACGGATTTTTCTTGAGCACTACAAATCCGTAGCACAACTTACTACGGAAGGGAAGTGAAGCCGTCGGTATAATGTCAATTGTAGCATGTAAAATAACCCTGGAAGGTAAATGAAAATATCTTTCCTGGCAAAGTTGGTGGTAGGCCCTTTCACTCTCGCTCATAGAAATTATCGTGTGCTGACATAATCAGTCGGTTCATAAATTAATTATACATTAAATGCAAATAGTGCATAGCAGTGTATAATAAGTTTAAATACATTATTTTCAATGATAGCGTCCATAATCAATTCATAATAATAATAATAATAATATTTAGCACCGCGTCTTACTACCCGTTCGGGTTATACGCTTTAAGTACTAATTACGCTAATGGATTAGGAATTTGGAAGGTTGAATTAGAGGAAATGGACCCGCATTTACGTGGAGGGAGAGTGGAAAACCATGTAGGAAAAACCACCCCCAGTTCACCCGACCGAGATTCGAACCTCGATCTCCCCGTCCTCAGCAGTCGAGCTCACAATTCATAATGATTAGTGCACAGTACACAATGCAAGGTGATTAAACTTACATAATGCATTAAGTATGTGTAGATAATCATTGAAACTGAGAATTATCAGCCAATGGGATTGCGAGGAAAGGCTGTAACAAATTAAAGACCAATATACACAGAGAAGAAAATTAGATTCTGTGTTCATGTTTGAAATGCCTTTTGGTATCCGTACTTGTTTGTAAATAACGAGTTGTCTTTGTTTTAACGTAAATAGCTACGATTGTATTATATATATTTGAAAATAAATTGGCTAGATTACATTTTTGAATCTATTACTGAAAAATAGATCTACCATTATATGTATAACAATAATAAACCAAATAAAAATCAAATTTGAATTAAAAGTACTGGAAAAACCTAAATTAGATTAGTTACAAATTTAAAAAAAAGTTAAATCAACTTAGTTTTTTAAGTAAGCCCTTTAGTGAGATATTCTTAGAGACTTTATTTAATAGTAGTCGCCCCGTGGTGTAGTGGTCAGTACACCTGGTTATGATCCTAGGATTTTCGGGTTCGGTCTCCGGCTGGTACCATGGTTATTTTTCTCTAAAGGGTTATATTACTCCAACGGTTACCAGGGTTTGTTTAGTTAGGATGAAGTTAGGTTTAAGTATTTATATTGGTTTCACACTCTAATATTCACTGTCACCATCACATAATCTCATCGGGACATGTAAAGAGCCTCCACGGAAATAAATGTACGATTAGTACGTACAGTACATTCGGACGTCCCATGAGCAACGGTACATTAGTACTGGTTAATCTTTCCACTACTGGACTACAAGTGCTGTTGCCCAGTTGCGCAACATATATTATATTATTATTATTATTATTATTATTATTATTATTATTATTATTATTATATTATATTAGTTAAAAGATTGTATGCCACTTTCTATTTACTAAACACCATTGATTTACTTGATTTACATATGACTATGTTTCATTATAAGCCGTTGTTTTTCTTATGAATTGTGCACTATTCCCTATTATCAATGCGATATGCATAAACATAAACCCAGCCTAACACACATTTGTTGTGCCGTAGCGAGTTCGTTAAATAAAAAAATAGTGAAAACCTCATAAAGTAGAATAAAAACTAATCTTAAAATTTTAAAAACATTTCTTTTTTTAAAGTAAACCTAAACGAGAGACGGGAGTTAAAAATAATACGAGTAATAAACTGGTTTAAGATAGTAATTATTTCGGTAACTAATGTTAAGTAATAAAATTTAATTAAATGTTAGTAATTATTGTAAATATAGATTAATGAAATTTTTTTAAATGTCAAAATCAAAATAAATGTTGCATAAATTGTGTCAAAATCTTTCTAGAGACTAATGTAACGTCCCTATCCTACTTCTGACAAAATGGCGTAAGGTCACTGGTTTTTATCTGGGGTGTCCGGTAGTCAGCCTTACTACAGCCCTACCGCGGCGGACTTACATGGTTAGGATGGACCCCGAGCGGTAGGGGTTGGGATGGATGGTTCGTGAGGAATGAGACTTGAGAGTTAGTCCAACAATGTATATTTATTAATCTAGTCAGATGCTAAATAACTACATGAGTCACCGTATAGATCTCCCGTGACGAGGGAGCAGGCATGATAATGGTCTCGCAACCTTTCGGTAGACCCACGATCGAACCTCCGGCGGGGTGAACTACCATATCACATTTTATATCGTCATTTCGTCAGACGTGCTAGATACCGCCACACATGTACTCAGCATGGCTTACAACATTCAACAACCATGTGTTATTCTCACACACAGAACTTGCTGATCTCGATGTTAACCAGCCAGGAAGGTCCATCGGACGCACCGTGCTTGCTCGTCAACAGGATGCAAGCTAATGAGCTATATGATACTCTCAGCAGGATGGCAACCCAATACTCTTGACTTACAAGGAAATGTACAAGCGTGGGCTAACCTCCTGCTGAAATAAGCTTTAAAATAATTATGCTCTTACACTAATAAATTTTAAAATAGCCTAGTTTGTTGAGCGATGTCTTTGACGTGTATTCCTATAAAATGTATGTGAAATTTACAAATATTTTAAATAATTTTACCGAAATATATTTTTCTTCAATAACTAAACTTTTTAAAATATATTATTACAAATTGTTTACTCATATCCTTATTATTTTTACTACTAGTCTATATGAATTTATTTTTTCCCACGATTCTCCTATAAATTTATCCCTAATATAAATATGTTTGTAAATATATACAGTACTTACATTAGAACTCTATTAAAGATATTGTAATATTTATAGAGAAATGGTTATGAAGATCCAAATTGTTTTTTTTATATATCATATTGATTTAGTTGGGTTTTTTTTATTTTGATCATAAAATTTGAGTCTGTTTATTATGATAAAATATAACATTAATATTTAGATAAAATAACTCCCACAAATGAGCATGTGGTATAAAGTCATCAGCCATGTCTGATCTTATCCTTTAAGTGACAGGGAAGTTGTATTTGAATCCTGAATGGGTGAACTAAGGGTAGTTTACATTT
Organism: Timema cristinae; assembly: GCA_039000515.1. Taxonomy (NCBI): domain Eukaryota; kingdom Metazoa; phylum Arthropoda; class Insecta; order Phasmatodea; family Timematidae; genus Timema; species Timema cristinae. Next base: position 25,693,668 of record JBCFYV010000024.1, read on the forward strand.
CACTCCATGCAAATGCGGGTAAGCTTCCTTTGAATTATACCTTAATCATCCCTGCCTCATGAGCGAATATATGTGGATATCCCTGACCAATGATAAAATGGGGTAGTCAATTATTTATTTTTTACATATAACAGAAAAAATATATAAATACAACTATATAAAAATTATGTTATCAAAACTATTATAAGTAGCTACAATGCCGACTCTAACACTGGTGGACATGGGGACTAAAGCGTGTCTTGTCTGGTGGGATTTGCCAGCTATGGTTAGGTCAAGATTAGAATCCAGATCAGACGTAATTATATGTGTTTTGCTCATTTGATTCCCCACTCTCCATCCACGAAAATGTGAGTATACTCCCTCCAAGCTCTACCTTACTTATCCATACTTAATGAAAATATGCGGATAGTCCATATGGGTAGTAATACGGGGTTCATGTAAACATTTAAAAAATAAACAAATTTAAGAATATTGATAACTGGTCAAAATAATGATTCAAGGAAAGCAAACATCCTCAAAGTCTCGCAAAGAACATCAAATGGGGTCAAGAATGCCCGAATAAAACGACACAACAGCGTGTAAGGGTTCGATTAAAGTATGTAAATGAATTTTTCACAATCCGTGGTAGTTTGTCTTTGCCTTCCTTCACTGGGACCGGAGGGGGGGATGCAGAGTGGTTGGGGGGGTCGGTCAGTTAATGCAGGGAGCTAGTGTAGTTAGTTACTGTTCCGGCCGCGAGTGACCGCAGGGCGAAAAGCGCGTGTTGTCTGTCGTCTCCCTTCCGGAAACCGCCCCGGATCCGGTCGTCCTTCCTCTTCTCCTTGACTCCTGTCTGTGTCCTGTCATCCTGTCTGCAGCCGGACACGGCTCTTACTTATCACCACGGGCTGCTGCTTGCTAGCTTGCTACAGGAGTAGACGACCCTTCTCAAGCGGAACTGTTGTTTTTTTAGTTTTTTTTTTTAAACATCGTGGGCTTGACATGAGATTCGTAAAGTCACGTTATCAAGTCAGATTATTAATATGAGACAAATTCTACCTCGGTGGTCTCATGGTCTAAAGGTAGGCGCAAATTATGGCATATCGCACCAGCTCAGGAAAATATTCCCGATATGAGTTTTTTTCGCCATTTTTATAAAAACTAGTCCGTAAATATAATGTATAATAATTCGATACTATACTGACAAATGTGCACCAACATCAAAAAACTTAAATAACCAATACAGTCTGAGGCGGGGACCAACTTTAAGGCACTTCAATCGCAATAAACGGGATTTTCGGTAGCTTTGATGTCAGGGCTCTAATTCTATTCTGGTGAACTGAGGGATGTTTTACCCAGATGATTTCTCAATCGTTCTTCACTCAAATCCGTATATTTTCATTTAAATTATAACTTTCTTAGCCCTATCCTATTAGTGTAAACATGTGAATAGTCCAGATGGGTAGTAATACGTGTTATACAATATAAGATAACGCGGTGAGACTTGCTGAAACTATGATTCAGATAACATAGGCCATGGGGTAAATGGTTAAAATGGATTAAAGCAATTTTAGGGTATCCCTGTTCGATTCAGAATAACACGGAGATGGCCGGTGGATTGTTGACAATGCTACTAGATCCCTTAATGAGGATTCCCTTTCATTCAGTATAAAACTTTCTATTTAAATCCCAATAGGAAATTATAAATGAATATAATATTGTATGTGTGGCCACTAAAATATACAGTTGAGGAGTGTGGGGAGTGAGGAAAGGGAATACTTTATAAGTACAGTCTCTTCAATCCTTGACTGCCTTGTCAACATCTCATGAGCTGTCCCCTAAACAATTAGCTGCGGTTTGATTTAGATAGGAAGGATTGGTATAAAATGTAATGCCCCCATCCTAGTATCTGGTAGTCTCCCCTTATGGTATAGCTATTATAATATGCAATGTTCGCCGGAAGTTCTAGAGGGCTATAGACTAAAAATAAGCTGAGATCTTAACCGAGAAAATATCATGGACTCACGTACACCCGGAGTTCAGCGTGGTTAGCGGAAACCAGGTGGGAGAATAGCAACCATGGCTCTTGGATCCATTGGATGAACTCTAGAACTGCCCTTGGATTGGTTGGACTTGATGAGAGTGTTGTAAAATCCCAGATGGTACTAGAGAGCCTTCAAGGCAGTTTTGCTCATGCCATGGACACGAGTAGATGTTGGACTAGGGTGCTAACGGATTTGGAAAGAGTGTGAGTGTAAATGCGTTCCGAGGACTTGCCGTGTACCTCAGGAGGAGATGCGCACCTTTCTCACACGTTCCTGTCATATGACTCTCTCAGGTTATCTACCACAAATCCTTGTAAAACTTGTTACACCAATGTGAATCAAACTCTGCCTACAAAAAACTAGCACTTCATCGTATAAATAAGTTGAAGACTTTCTAAACACCGTGACCACCACGAAGATATCCTTTTTCTAGTTACCCTGACAAGTAGTGAATACAAAAGGGGAAGGCGGAGGGTTAACAAAAAGTTAATAAAAACCTTTTCAGTTATTTATAAGATAATTCTAATCTTTATATATATTACATATCAATTGTTATTTATTAGTAGGTGTTCTATTTTACGACAGGTTCATTCATTTTGTATAACTACACCAATACACCCTGTCTTCTGATTCCTCCTTCAGTTCCTTGAATGTTCTTCTTTCTTCAATTAACCTAATATTTGAATCCTCCTTCTTCCTAAGATCTTCTTCCCTTAACCTTCTTTTCTACAGCGTCATACAGAAGGCAGTTCCTCATAAGAATGTGTCCGATCCAGTTTGATTTGTACCGAATAATCTCATCAAAATGGTTTTCTTCTCATCCACTCATTTAAGGCTTCTTCATTTGTCCCCCTGGTTTTCTAAAGTATCCTTCAGCCCCACATTTCAAAGCTCTCCAAGTTTTCTTTTCCATCTTCCTAAGAGTCCAAGTTTCTGCTCCATATAGTGTGATAATCCAAATGTAGCATTTCAATCAGTTTCTTCCTCAATTCCAAACTCAGCTTGCTGGTCAGCAGTAACATCTTCTTGTTGAACGCTTCCTTGACCATGGCGATCCTCAACTAATTTCTCGGTACAGAAGGTATACTTTGTCAGCAAACTTCCAGGTACTTGAACTGCTTTATATTTTCCAACCTCTGTTTTCCAATGTTGATTTTCAGAGGCTATTCATTTTTTGAAATCACCATCACTTTTGACATTTCAATGTTGATCTCCATGCCATATCTTCTACTAATCTTCACCAGATGATCCATCATTTCCTGCAACTTTTCTTTATTTTTAGCCAAAAATTCTATATCATCTGCGTATTTTATTGTGTTTATGGAGCCCCTTCTATCCAGAAATTACCATGCCCCTCTAGGGCTTCCCTGACCAGCCCCTTTCCATAAACGTTGAATAGATAAGGTGACAAACCGCATCCTTTCTACACTTCTCTTCCTATCTCTACGCTGTTGGTCTATCTATCATTCAGCCTCACCTTCACTCACTGGCTTAGGTACATGTTTTCAATCAGCCTTCTGTACCTCCAGTAGATGCCCATCTTCTTTAGTATGTCCATCAGTTTCTTCCAATTCACTCTAATGAACGCCTTTTTTCCAGTCGATGAATCCAATTTAGACATCTTCCTTGACTTCCAGCACTCTTGCTGGAACTATTCCAAACATATTAATCGAATCTCTGGTTCCTTTTTTGAATCCAAATTGGTCTTCTTCAATCACACTTTATATTTTCTGTTCCAGTAATATGTTGACTATTCTTGCCATGATCCCTCCTCCCCTCCCCCCATGAAAGATGAGGCTTATGGTCCTGTGGTCAATGCATTTCTTGGCTTGTTTCTTCATCTTTAGGGCCATCATGTTTACGTCTAGAAAGTTCTTGGGTCATTCTTCTGCCTCTTAGATCCTGTTTATAATTTTGTCATGTACACTTGCACTATCAAGATATCCACTGGTTTAAAGTTTAGTTTCACAAACATTAAACTATCACTATGACACATAACTTTAGTAACATTTTCACCACTTCATTTTAATCACTATTGCCACTCCTTTTTCTGCACTTTTTTCACTTTAATAGAACATTGAATAATTTTCAGACACTAATTCACCTTGATATGTCCACCGAAGAACTTGAAATGTTCACACCACATCTTTTCAATTCCATTTTCAGTTTCCCAGCCCTTCTCATCGTTTTTACATTCTATGTTCCTAAGATGTAAAGGAAAGTGTATTGATGATTCTTTGTTGATTGCTCCCCCTGAAGTAGTGTGCACTCTTAGATCCAAAAGAAGGACTAATTTAACTCAAGATTATTTTTGTTTACCTAGGAAGAGCCATCATTGGTTTTGTTCCTTTTATAAAGGGGGTTTTCAGGAAAAATATGGTGTGGCAGTTTTCCCTCTTTCTATCTACAATGCAGCACAACGACCGAACTACCACTCCATGCGGTCAAACCTATGGCTGTTTGACCTTGAACCATCTCGAGCATCATTGGTGTGTAACGTTTTGGGATAAACGTTACGAAAAGACTTACCAATTGAAGGACTTCACTATGTTCCTGGATCACAGACCACGGACAATATAACTGAGTCTGCCATTCGAAGTGACTATGTGTTAGTGCAACAACAAAAACATACATATGTGGTAGAATATATATACTAATGTGATTTCGTGGCGTTCCTGTCTTAGCTCGGTTCAACATCACGTGTCAGTTCTCTCTCCTCTCTTTCGCTCCTCTGTCCTCTCTGGTTTCCCATTGGTCGCTAACCCCGCGTTCAAGAATATATTATCTTTTATGGTCATGATTTAGTGTAGCGTAGGTATCTTTGACCGTATATGTTGGTTTGTTATAGTGGTTTTTATTTACGATTACACTTGTTTATAGACGGCTATGGAGGCCACCCTTAAGGAGAATATCTCTTGTTTGCGCTTCACGCTCCATGATTCTAGAAAGCGAGAACATAGAGGCTAGATAATACCATTGTTTTAAGGGGTCAGTTTGCATTTGGCTATAATATTTTATATATATTATATACCATGCACTTCACTCTTGTACATTAAGGAGTTAGTTTGCATTTAGTAATAATTGTGTCTATATATCTCTAGCGTTTCACACTTGTACATCAAGGAGACAGTTTGGATTTGTTACGATTGACCACATGTATATTTCTTGCACTTCACACTTGTACATTAAGGAGCTAGCTTTCATTTGGTTACAATTGAATTAAATTGAAACAATCTCCTCAAAGTACTAGTGTGAAGCTCAAGGAGATATACTTGCGTTCAATATAACTAAATCAAACAGTCTTCTAAATGTACAAAAACGAAGCGCATGAAATATTATATATATAATATATATATTAATATTATCCTTGCACTTCACACTAGTACTTTGAGGAGATTGTTTCGATTAAATTATGATTGACCACATGTATATTTCTCTTGCTTCCCGCTTGTACATAAAGGAGTCAATTTGCACTAAGTGATGACTGTCCACGTTTATATTTATTGCGCTTCGCGCATGAACACTACATTAAGGAGACAGTTTGCATTTAACTATAATTGCCAACATTTTTTGTACTTGTGCTTTATGGGAAAATGTTCCCTTTTGATGTTCTACAGGACACGTTTCGCTAGACTGGTTATATTAACTTAAGAGGACTTTATTCTCAGGTTTGATTATCATAAATTCTAAATTTCGGCAAGCCTCTCTTAACGCTGCATGTTTGCTCGGCTCAGTGGAGTCAGGACTTTTCCCAAGTACAGATGTGTCTTAAATGTTTTATTAAATTAGCTCTGAAGAGCTATCTATAGTTATATTAATTTTTTTTATAAAATACACTGTACCATTTTTTATTTGAAAATGAAATTATTGTAACCTAGAAGGCTGTTTTTCCTTTTTTGGTACAGGTGACTGTGCCTCAAGTTGATCCTGATACCTCTGGGTTCCCATTATCAGCCATGTGAACCTGTGTAGGGAGACATGATAAATATTATACCCCACGTCACTTGGTCCTTACAGAATTAGCTGCCACTGAAATTACTGCAACCGTTAAACCACCGCAATGTTGATGCCGTTGTCCAAACCCACTACGTGAAAGCGTCTTGTTTAGTTTTACTCTTGTGGACTCGGAGAAAGCTCTCAATCTCTGATATCTTATGATGCGGGTATAAGCAAAGTAGAACTTAAAAGAAGTGTTGACGAATGTATATAATTATAGGAGAAAGAAATAACAGTTAGAAAAAAAACCACTCTTAGTGCAACCATCCAGAATTTTAACACCAATCTCCCTATCACTAGAAAATCATAACAGATAAATATGGCACCTTAGCCCTAGTTCCCACCGATGTGTGTAAGCACAAGTTAAATATCCCTTAATACCTAGGTCATGGTCCGAATTTTTAGTTGTAATGAGTTTGGAGCCTTGACAAAAAAGATGTTGGCTGTCTTAGTTGTATTTTCTTGACAAATCTCACAAACTGATTTTGGTGGGCTTCAAAGGAATTCGAGTTGGATTAAGTATTTTTTAAGCTTTTTAACCAAAATAAATAAAATATTGCTTATATAGATATGTACTTTTAGTTTAATTTTCTACACAACAGTTCTTGAATATATTTGTCATGAGCATAATATAATCTGATGAGAATGTTTTTAAATATATATAAATTATTGTTATCGTTTTCCTGGATTCCCATGACAGATATTCAATAACTTTTGAGTTTATAATGCGTATAAAATTAAATTAAAGTATTTACGAAAACAATATTTTATTTATTTTGAATAAAAAGCAAAATTTATAGGAAAAAAACTGAACAAATTAGGAACTTAAATTTTATTCCATTCCACATAAGCATACTTTTTTCTAAGGTCTGGTCTAGCTTATAATAAAGGAAAGCAACACCTATTTGTAATAAACAATATTCAGAAATATTTCTAAGAATTTAAAATATTATAGCTTTCCCAGACTTTTTATTCCGTAGCTTAGAACAATTCAAAATGTATTAAATCTTGGTTGATATTACGATGTCTACTACTTTATACTAATAAAAATTGAATTTAAAATTAAATAAGCGGCTGCTATTGTGTAAACGTAGATCCTTCCTCCCCTCCTCTCCCGAAGTTATTGACAAAATAAAGCCGTCACGCACTGTTTGACCTAATTATATGTACGTGGTCCTCTCCATGCTGGTAGTGGCGTAATTACAATGATTTTCAGCCTGTGTGTTGACATCCATATAAGTAGTTTAAAACTGGGTTGGTCGAAATTGGGTAAGAAACTCCCCTCCCAGTCTCCTTCCTCCTCCTGCCCCGCACGTTATTGACAGCCACCACGCACTGCTTGACCTAATTATAAATCGTTTAGAGCGTGTTTGCTCAAAACCGGATTAGAAACGACGAAGTTAATAGCTGAACCAAAATTCAATCATTTTTATTAATATATAGATAAGAAATTGTAGTGATGATCCCACGACTTCCAGTTCTGAAAATTCCTAGTAAAACATCATACAGCACACGTCAATAAAATCTCTGACAGGTTGGAATATTTTCTAATCCCCCCCCCCCTTAACACAACGTTTCAGGAATGATAACCAAAGCGTGACTAATTTAATAGAACACACATCTACTCGTAATATAGTGGACGTTAAGCTAGGTCACGCTCATATTGTTTATTAAACATAGTTTTCAAAAGATTAATGGTTTTTATTTAGTTCGTTTACTAAAGAAGTATTAACCATTCTCCACGCACTCCCTCAAATAAAAATACTGTAAAAGCGAATCCTATATAATCTAATCAAACACGTCATATTTGATTTGATTAACTCTTAAAAAAAAAACTCCAACGAGATCGGACAGATTTGAAACATTTTTCTTCGGTTTCTTATTTCAAGAACCAAAGATTGCCTTCAAAATCCTCTTTTGAGGCTTTAATTTAATAAAAATCCTCTCCGCCCCAGCCATATTGGGAGGAATTCCAGACGCCTCAGACCTCGGGTTTGCACCTTATGGAGAAAAATCCTGTGGGGAGTCTTGATTTATTTTCAAATGCCTCGATCATCCTTATCCCATAGTTTGAGCAATTAAAAATATGGTGTCAAACGTAGTAATTTAAAAAAATACTTCTTCAATGGGCTTACGTCATGTAATAATAATATTTTGCACCGCGTCTTACTACCCGTTCGGGTTATACGCTTTAAGTACTAATTACGCTAATGGATTAGGAATTGGGAAGGTTTAATTAGAAGAAGTGAACCCGCATTAGCGTGGAGGGAGAGTGGAAAACCATTTAGGGAAAACCACCCCCAGTTCACACGACCGAGATTCGAACCTCGATCTCCCCTTCCTCGGCAGTCGAGCTCAACACGACAAGCGCGTTAGCCAACTACGCCACCGAGGCGGGTCTTGCGTCATCTAGATAATATTTCTCAATACCCCGTTCTCGTTTTACGTACTTTATCCCAGGTCCCTTTGTATGCGTAGAGGTTACTGATGTTCGGTAATGACAATAAAACGTACGATCAGTGTCGAAAATAATAAGAAAGCACTAATAACGCACTAAGACACATTCACATTTTCACTGCACGTCATACCTTCTCAATGTTCTCAAATCTACAAAGTTTTTTTTTTATCAGCAGTAATGACAGCTCATTGTAAATGTTTGTCACGTTTGATAAGAGTGAGTCGCTAGACATGAAATGAACTACCTTCTGCAAAGTCCCTTAAACAAAAGAGGGAGCAGTTTATAGACGACGTTCATTATCAGCTTTGTCTACGACAGGTAATCCTTGAAGAGCCACAAAGTGGATACATACGACTGAAAAAAGAAAATTACGATAGGGTACAACTTAGTAACTTGCAAAGAGAAAGTTTGTTGTTGACTAAAAATAGAGGAAGTAGAAAAGGATGATGTGAATCAGAGAAAAATAAGGAAAGAAAGTACGCTAGAAAAAATGTTAGAAGGAGGAAGGAAGAAGACCATGGAGTAAAAGTCTTAGGCCATCCAGGAGTAGCAGCAGCGACCGACTGACGACTAAATAATGCACTAGATAACAGATTCGTCTGGTTTCGGTTTGACGGCACGAATCCTCCTCGAAAAAATCTCTGAGTCATCAAAATTTCAGTAGTAAAGACCAGTAATGAGGATATCTGATAAAACTTTCAAGCAAAAGCAGGGGAATAAAGGAAAGAGGGTTAAAAAAAAAAAGATGGAGAAGCTGCTTTCTTTCTTTCTTTCAACCCCTGACCACTCTTTTCACCGGTCAGGGGTGCGTGGGGCTAAAATAAACAACTGAACGTCATACTCTTGAGATAAAAGCGAGCAGCAAGTTTAGCAAATAAGATCAAATAGCTTCTAAATACAACAACATCAAATAGATTAGTTTTGATAAAAAAATAAATGTAATGAATTACCAAGGTCCTGATGAACTTTTAATATATATGTGACAGGGTGGGAGAGTTTGAGGGTAAATAACGCTATTCAACCACATATATGTTAGAAATTAATTCAAATATATTATTAGTGAGAGCCTTGATATTAGAATAATATATAATAAGGTGAAAAATAACCCAAATCCAGCATGGGAATCGAACATGAACCCATGCTCTCCTGCCACTGAACCATCCTGACTCGTCTCGTACCCAGCTACAAGTGAGGGATGCGCAAAGTCATAGGTCCCCAGTTTGGTTCCCGCGTTTAGGTTTTCATATTTCTTTTATTAAATATGTTTAATCAACCTAGGGTTCATCCATAAACAACGTAACGTTGTTGACAGGCGGTGGGAGGGGAAGAGTTAACTCTAATGTATAGTTAATTGGTGTTACTTAGGAAAGAGGAGGGTAGAAAAAAAGGTAAGAAATAAGCGTTATGTGGTTTATGAATGACCCCTTACCTATGGAATACTTATGGATCGAGAACCTCATCATACAATATTATAACTAAACTAAACATAAGAGTTCTAAGAGCTGAAGTATGTAATCAGTGACATCTACTTCAAACTGAACTATAAAAAGGCGTAGCTGAATGATTACCTTGGTGTAGAAGAATGGTAATGGTGGCTTGTGGACTATTTATTAGTTCTTGTGTCGACTAACTTTGATAAGTCTAACTCCCGACTGTCTTGATTACCATACGCACATTCATGAATGCCGAGAGACGTGATTTCTCATAATTATTTAGGGTCGCTATTTAAAATTGTCCACTTAGAACATTCACAGAAAACGTTTTATTTGAAGGTCATTTTATCTTGAAAGGTCAAGAATATGCCATCAACGTTAAGGTGGAAGGGTAGGGGAGGTGAGCTAAGGGTAGTATTTTTTTTCCGGTTGTATATCAAAACATTTACTTAGTCAAAATATCTCAAATAATTATCCAGTAGAAACATAGAGTTTAATTGTGTTCATATGTTGACACAGTTCTTGAAATAATATATATATAATATATATTATATTATATATATATATATTCAAGAACTGTGTCAACATATGAACAAATTGTTTGATATATATATATATATATATATATCAAAGATGTCCTAGAACTTAATGACAATTATTTTTCTTCTTTTAAAAAGTTTTTCATTTAATACTGCTATGCTCATGACATATATTCAAGAACTGTTGATATCACCGTGTGAAGACAATTAAACTCTATGTTTACACTGGAGCATTATTTTATTTGTTTTGGCTGAAAAAACTATTTTGAGGATACTTTATTTAAGCAGACATTTCCAATTTTCATAATATCTCAACTATGTGGGAAGTTTTATTTGAAATGTATTTTTATAGAGCCAATACTATCTTGGACATAAGTATATATATATATATATATTATATATATAATATATATATATATTATATATATACTATATATATATATAAAATTAAATAATATATAATCAATAAATATATATTATGTACCTAAGTCTTTGAAAAATTGAAATTGATTACCTATACTTATAAAATAACATGTCCTGACTGACTGACTGATGATTCATCATCGCCGGGCGCAAACTATCAAGGCTACAAGCATGAAATTCGGACTGTATATTCATTTTGTTATGTAGGCACCTACTAAGAAAGGATTTTAGAAAATTCCACCCCAAAGGGGTAAAAATAGGGGATGATAATTGTATGATATATGTATGAAAGTCCGTCATTTTGAAAGTTACATAAACTAAATTTTGTATTTCGGTTATTGACGTAAAACAAATAAATACGTGTTTCAGGAATTTTGGAAATTTTATTTAATAAGGGATGAAAAAGAGGGTGAAAGTTTGTATCGGACTTGCATTATTTTTGATCTGAGGTCAAGTTATGGTCATCAACGTAACGTAATATTTTAAATTAATCTGTAAATACATATGTATATTTTCGTATTTGTATATAATCAACTTCCACGCGATCAAAGCCACGGGCAAAAGCTATCTAGTTATTTTATATAGTGGATGGAGATGTTCCTTTTACATACTATTTCTGTGAAATTTTATATTATCTCATTAAATTTTATGCTATTTGTTGGAGTGTTTCTGCAACAAAGGGTATTGTTTAGTTTCACAAATCTTATGAGTTTTTAATAAACGTTTTTGTTTTAAGATAAAAGAGAGAGAGAGGAAGTGTGTGCAGTGCATTTTACCTTTTATTTTATACATTATGCCCGCACCGTTAGGTACGCGGACCAAGTCTCCTGCCTTGTCGGGTTTGCCGGTGACTGTGAGGTCGGTGTCAGAATCGTGGCACGTGGATGCATCCCTTTGAATGACTTCCTCGTGTGTGGGAAAACTGACAAAACAATCACCTTGTCTTACTACCTGTTCAGGTTATACGCATATTTACTAATTACACTAGTGCGTTACGAATGAGAAAGGTTGTATTTATACGAAGTGTACACACATTTGCGTAGAGAAAGAATGGAAAAACTGTTTTGTAAAAACCACTCTCAGTACACTCGACTAAGATTCGAGCCCCGATCTCCCTGTAATCAGCAGTACAGTCTATTGCGGGAGTGACGCCATAGACCATGTGTCACCGAAGCACGTAGCCTACCACCAAGCTTATATAAATATACACATGAAGATATGTAACACGTGAGATACACTTCAGCGGTGACCAGGAGACACAAAAAAATGGAAAAAGTTCATATACAAATGTGTCCCATTTGACCTTGTTTCCGAGCTGCAGCCAAGTAATTCTACTTTATTTTACCATACTCGATATTTATCTACCTCAGTGTCAGCTTGTGCACGTGAATAGCCAATATATTTATAACAAACATGTACTAGCTTTAAATAATTGATAAGTCTATCTATTATTATTATTATTATGCACCGCTTCTTACTACCCGTTCGGGTTATACGCACTTACGATAATGTATAATGGTAGGGTGATTGTGAGATGAAATGAAGGACCTACAGTTTAACGTGGAATCCGAACCACGGTGGAGGTCTGGCATTCCCCACTTTCACAAGATGTCTTGTCAGAGGTGAAGGAAGGGTTTGGTAATCAGATAAATCTGTGCCGGGACCGAGGATTGAGCCCCGGCCGCCAGCACAGAAGTCTGACACCTTACCCCTAGACCGCCAGGTCACCAAGTCTATCTAAATCTATGTGATGACTACCTTAAGCAATCACGTTCATCTATTTTATATTTATTATTATCTATTATTTTATTATTATTATTATTATTATTATTAGCACCGCGTCTTACTACCCGTTCGGGTTATACGCACTTACGCTAATGTGTAATGGTAGGGTGATTGTGAGATGAAATGGAAGGACCTACTAGTTTAACGTGGAATCCGAACCACGGTGGAGGTCTGGCTATTCCCCACATTCACAAGACGTTCATCTATTGTGATTAGCGCTTTTCTGGTGTAACGTTGGCAACTGTGTCGTGTGCACGTGCGTGAAATGAGTTCTAATATGCAGTTTGTTAGCACGGTGTGAGTGCTAGAAGTATGTTGTTACAGTTGAAGTGCCAAAGTGATGTGCAAGACAGAATTACGTAGTTCCTGTGGAAATTTTACACGGGAAATGTACGTACGCTTTGTTACTGTGAACATTATAGTGTTGTTACTAGTCGCCTACCATCACAACCCTCGAACTCGGACCATTCGAGATGATCTAAGCAAAGTGAGACGTTTGTGGCCCCCGGTCTCTTGGTGTTATGGGTCAGTGTATCTGGCTACGAGTCTAGGGGTCATGGGTTTGATTCCCAGCTGTTACCTTGGGTATTTTTTCCCGAAAGGGGAATTACTCCAACGGTCATCAGGGTTTGGCTAACTAAACTTAAGGTTAGTTTTTAAGGGTTTCTGCTGGTTCCACACTCTCATACTATCACCATCATCTCATCTAATCGGAACATAGAAAGAGCCTCCGCGGCAAGGATGTATGATTAGTATATTCGGGCGTCTCCTGGGTAACGGTACATTAATACTGGCTAATCTTTCCATTAACAGGTGACCTGGTGGTCTAGGGGTAAGGTGTCAAACTTGTCTGTTGGGGGTCCGGGGTTCAACCCTTGGTCCCGGCACAGATTTATCTGATTTCCAAACCCTTCCTTCACCTCTGACAAGACGTGTATTAACCACATCTTGTGAATGTGTGGAATGCCAGGCCTCCACCGTGGTTCGGATTCCACGTTAAGCTGTAAGCCCTGCGTCTCATCTCACAATCACCCTACCACTACTCACTAGCGTAAGTGCGTATAACCCGAACGGGTAGTAAGACCCGGTGCAAATAATAATAATCTTTCCACTACTCAGCTACGATTTATGTACCCTGATGCACTATATATATGTATTATATATATAATAATATATATTATATATATATATATTATATATACAGTTACTTAAAATGATTCTCAAACTGCTGGTTTCCTACTCTAAATGAATAATGACTAAGCATAAAATACATTTATTAATATATTTACATCCTTAACAAACATTGGTGTTATATATATATATATATATATATATATATATATATATATATATATATATAACACCAAAGTGTTTGTTAAGGATGTAAATATATTAATAAATGTATTTTATTGCTTAGTCATTATTCATTTTAGAGTAGGAAACCAAGCAGTTTGACGAATCATTTTAAGTAACTGTCTTTCTCTTGATTGGTAATTAGGGAGTGAAGTTCTAATATATGTAATATAAAGATACTTTGATTAAACCTTGTGTCGCCAAATATTATAATTTTTGTATTATAAAATGCATATAACGTGTTGAAAGTGTACATTTTTTGTTTGTGATATATCTTTATAAAGATGAATAGGCCTAAGCTTCTTTATATTCTAAATATTTATAAATTAATATATCATGATAGTATAATAATTAAAATGCTAAGATATTATAAACAAAATCTAAGTGAAAATGTTTGCAAAACAAAAAATTTTATTTTATTTATTTAGCTCCACGTCTTACTACCCGGTTGGTTTATACGCTTAATTACTAATTACGCTAATGAGTTAGGAATTGGGAAGGTATAATTTAGGGGAAGTGAGCCCACATTTGCGTGGAGGGAGAAAAAAACCACCCCCCATTTCACCAGACCAAGATTCGGTTATCAATCTCCCCGATTTTGAAAATCTAGCTCAACACGAAACTAGCGTGTTAGCTAACTACACCACCGAAGCGGGTAAAAATATTATTACAAATGGAAATTTTAAGTTGACATTTACTAAAAATATTCTTGTACATGTATTGTTTAGCTTGCTTGTTGTTTTGTAAAGAGCTAAATATAGGAAAAAAGCATGGCTTATTAGACTATTTCATATAAGCGAGAAAATTAAAAAACATGAAAATCTACATTTCCACAGGAGTGCCATTATTGTCAATGTTAGGTCGGGTGACGAATGGCGAGCTTACTTTGCCTGGTTCACTATGGTGTAGCTTGGTGTTAATTAGATCTAAATAGTTTATTTTTATATAAATATGTAGGCCTACATAAAAGGTGTGTATAATATATATAAGCTAATTTAATAAAGTGTTTATAATTTATTCAGGCCTATTTATACGTATGCATATGCTACTTCATATGGACCCATATCGTTATGTTGGTATTGTCTTGATATATATTTATTTATCTTGATATAATCAAATTAAATGTGTAGATATTTGTAAACTATTTTTCATTACTCTTTTTATTTTGTGAATACTCTAGATATTTGATCACCAGCCGCCACTAATTGACCTAATGAATTGTTATGTTCTATGTGTTAGTCATGGTTTATTTAAACACCTATATTTTTGAAAGAGTGCGACATTCTACGATGCGACAACTGCAGGCTTGCATTCAGGCCGAAGGTGGCCATTTTTATCCTTTATGTTAAGCAGCTCCACATTACTGAAGTACAAACATTACTATAGCTTACTATAGCTAAGAAACAAGGTCTAATGGGACACACATTGTACGAAGTTCATCTAAGTTGCTAGTAACTCCTTCTTATCCCAGCATATCATCTTCTGACATCCCTGAAATCGGCGAGTGTTGGTAACATTTAACCGAGAGAGAGAGCTTAGCTAAAGTTTTTCTCCACAAGACACTACGGTTCCCTCAGCGGTGATACTAGATGTACGTGTCTGGTCCATATTTCTGATGAATACGTCAGGAGAGGCAAGAATTGGTTTAGTTTACACTTTACAGCATAATTATTTACGCATGTTTCATAGTTGAACAAAATCTAAATTAAAATGTTACCATAAAACTACGCTTATCTGTATCTGTAGGCTCGTGGCATAGAAGTAAAGCCTATCTAGTTTGGTTTGCCGATGACCAGGTGTGGTTGGGGCTCAAATTCTAGCAGGGTGTACTGAGGGTGCGCTTTCCTTTTAACTCCACGCAAACGTGGGTACATTTTATCTAATCTCTACCGTTCTTAGTGTAATCAAATTCGTCTAACCCTAACGGGGAGAAACTGTTCGAAAAGTAATGTAAATATATTATTATTGACCGGAAAACCAAACCGGAGACCTTTAGAATGTTGATGAATTTCGTTAATGATCGATTACACACTTTGAATATTAAAGATGAACGTATTCTTTTGAACAACGCCATGGGCCGCCACTTCTTCGGTCTACTTCTGCACAGCCCTGTGAATCAGATATGGACCAACAACAAGAGGATGAACAAGAAAGGCAGTGGGTGACCTGGTGGTCTAGGGGTAAGGTGTCAGACTTCTGTGCTGGCGGCCGGGTTCAATCCTCGGTCCCGGCACAGATTTATCTGATTTCCAAACCCTTCCTACACCTCTGACAAAACATCTTGTGAATGTGTGGAATGCCAGGTCACCACCGTGGTTCGGATTCCACGTTAAACTGTAGGTCCTTCATTTCATCTCACAATCACCCTACCATTACACATTAGCGTAAGTGCGTATAACCCGAACGGGTAGTAAGACGCGGTGCTAATAATAATAATAAGAAAGGCAGTGCTAGACCGATTAGAGAAACGAGGCTACAAAAAAAAAATACAAAGCTTTGCCGCGTTAAGTATAGCTCAGTGTTTTCTTTACGTTTGCGAAGCTCTTTAATGGACCAGATTAAGTGAGTGGGAAAGGCATATTGTAATAAGCTTAAAAGATTTCAAAATTTACACTTCGCCGGCTAAGATGTAGGATGATGCTCTTTAGTTCAAGAGGGAGGAGGGGGGAATCAACTAGAGTTTTTGGGAGAGGTAATGGAATATTTTTTTTAAAGCGGAAACTCTTAGAATTTTTTAATGGATGTTTGTTTAAAAAGATTAGAAAATATTAACATGAATATTTTCACTAACTCGATATTAAAATAACTTAGAAGCTGTATAGCTATTTAATCCCACCAATAATAATTATGCCTAGTTATCATAGCTAAGCTATTTTGCCTCCCTCCATACACCCCAATTTTTTTACAAGGAAATTGTTTCAACAGTATCATGATAAGTTTTACACTTCCAAGTCAATTTGCAAACATTCACACCTTACCTAATTGTGTGTGTGTGAGTGTGTGTATATATATATATGTGTGTGTGTGTGTGTGTGTGTGGTTAAATAGATGTAAAAGTTGAGAAAACTGTTTTACTAGTGCAGTACTGGAAAGCCGTTTTTGTCCGAGTTAAATATCACAAGACACCACAGGTATTTTAAATAATGCAGTTCAATCTTACCACCTTATATTTATTTATCAAAGACTTTATTATTTTTTTAACATTTCTTTGGCGTAAAGGTTTACACTTTGCATTGTCAGCAAAGGTTTCTAAATCTACAAAGAAACATCTAAAACTTACTGACAAAAGTGCGAAAACAAATTTATTATTAATTCTTTAATGCATTTTATGGGAAGCACCTAAGAGTTAAAAAAAAACATTATGTATTAATGATATGACAATGTAGGAAATGTATTTTTTTAGATCTCTTAATATAAAGTATTTGTGAAAAAAGAAGGTCAAATCTACCCTAAGTCTGTAGATCTGAAAAGATTAGGTTAAATTGTTTATGTTCTCTTCCGTTGAAACATTTCTTTCACGTGACAAAAAAACAACAAAAAACGTATTCTTCTTTAGTTAAAAGATGCACCACAAATCCACCACAACTACACTGTAATTTATATTTTTTTAATTACGGAACAATGGGAGTTTTGTTTTAGAAACTTTAAGGTGGAAGGTATCCTGTGCACCTATCTTTGTTAAACTTTTATTAAGAAAAATAGCTTTCGCTATTTTAAAATACAATTTAGTCATTCCCTCATATAACATAAATGTAAATATTTTAATAAAGAAATTATATATTATTTAATGCGTTTAAGTATTTCAGACATAGTGTTCCTTGTTATACAAACATTTAGGGCGCTTATTATTGTCATTAATATTGCCGATGAGCTGATGATTTTAAGGTGGGGGAATAAGGATAGCGAATTAAGGCCAGTAATTTTGCAGCTTTTACATCAAAACCTTTTTTAGTCAAAATAAATCAAATATGGCTCCACAGTAGAAACATAGAGTTTAATTTTCTTCACATTGGGACCTCAACCGTTCTTAAATCTTGAACAATTCTTGAATTCAAGAATGTCCTGGAATATCATGAATTTTTTAAAATCTTATTTTAGAAGGTTTATCATCTAATATCGCTTTGTTCATAGCGGATACTCAACAAATGTTGATATAACCATGTGATGAAAATTAAACTCTATGTTTCTACTGGAGAAATATTTTATTTATATTAGCCAAAACAAAGTTTTGATATTTAAATTCCAAAAACACTAAGCTTTTATCTTGTCCCCTGAAACCTAACTTTAATATTTATTCATCGAGTTATTTTTAAATTTAAAAAAATCATGGCTATAATTCATATAATGTAGCCCACACACGAAACCTCATTTTATCTAGCTATCTTTTGAAGATAAATTAAAAAACTTACATTGGTCACTTTAAACACCAGGGCTACCAAAATTATGATTATAAATGTATTTTCTGTGAGAATTTGTGATATAAAACTATATTAATTTGTTATTTGTGTAAATTGTAGGATTTTAAATACCAATACATTATTTTTATTAGTACTAGTTTCATAACAAGAGTAATTAATGACGTAATCTAAGGGTTAAGGAGGAGGAGGAGAGAATAATGAATTGAAATACACCAGTGTTACTATAGAGAAAGGGTGATAGAGCCACAGCTAAAATACGTTTGAATTAAAACCATCCTCACTGCAGGTGGCTGTAATTATATCACTGGTTTCTGTGGGGAAGGTAACCAATTTTAAAGTGAGTCTAACACTTTAAACTACGTTATCACCTCTGTGTGTGACCATTTTAATCGGAAGATCAATATCATCAATAATAAATATTCGTTAATTGATTGAGAAAATGGTCTAAGATTTAGCCACTTAAAATATCCCGCAAAAATGTAACGTTTATTATTATTATTATTATTATTATTATTATTATTATTATTATTATTATTATTATTACTAGCACCACGTCTTACTACCCGTTCGGGATATACGCACTTACGCTAATGTGTAATGGTAGGGAGGTTGTGAGATGAAATGGAGGACCTACAGTCTAACGTGGAATCCGAACCATGATCGAGGCCTGACATTCCACACATTCACAAGTTGTGATTAATACACGTTTTGTCAGAGATGAAGGAAGGGTTTGTCAATAAGATAAATCCGTGCCGGGACCGAGGATTTAACCACGGACCCCCAGTACGGAAGCCCGACACCTTACCCCTAGACCAACAGGTTACCTACAATTTAACTATTAAATAAGTTGTTGGTTATTCTACCAGTCTGAATTAAACACTTTTTAACTACACTAAGAGTGTGGAGATGGGGTAAAATTATAGGGAAGTCTGTTCACCCCCGTTACACCCACCTTAACATAATCTAAGCCTTGTCCTTCCTTGTACAGCTGTTTCCTCCTGAAAGGCGATGGAGGACCTCATGACTAATCCCCCTCCCTCCCCTCTTAGAGTCCGCCGTGACTCCCCTCCACACTCTTCCTGTCATCTCTTCCCAGGACAGAATCGGTTTAGCGGCAAGATGAAACGACCCACCTCCCTCTCCCCTTTCCCTTCTTCACCCCCATCATCCCTGTGATCTGCTACCTCCAAGCTAACAATCCGATTAGCCGCAGCAATCCTGAATCCTGCCTGCTACCTACAAATGGACACAAACCGATTGTCAGCAGAGACAGCCGGAAACAAAAACAGAAGAGTGCATTTCCCTTGTGTGTTATGTTCTTCCTTCCTTCTTAAAAAAAAAAAGTGAGAGGTCAATTTGTTGAGACCCGTTCAATATGCTAAATTTATCAAAATGTATAGGGCTAACGTCTCCCGTGTAGCCTTGTAGAATATTTTGAACTTTTGCTTTCAAACCAAACCAAGAAACGGTTGCACAGAATATATATTGATTCTTCAAACACCGGATTGCTAATGCTTTAGCTTAGATCAAGAAGATTGCGCAACAAAGTTAGATAGGGACCAAAATCTTCGATCAATTTACCATAGATTTAGTCAAATAATCAAGTTAAACAAACCTGACAGCACCTTAAAAATTGATGTATTTGTATAAGCTGACTGTGACATGATCTAAATTTATACATGAAGTTCATTTTGTGGTTATTTATTTATTTAATAGTTTTAATAGCTTCACTCTATTATTATCTGATAAGAAAAAAAAATTATTCAAACACTTTATGTTCTTTAAATTATAAACTTAATTATATGTAAATAGCTATTTAATTTTGTTTGGATACCAACATGGCTGAAAAACATCAGTCTAAACCTCATATAAAATTTTATTTCTCTATGATTAAAGAAAAGTTATTTTCTGTCCTGAAGTGGCTTTGGATCTTGACTATTGATTTTAACTTCATTGTTTTGTTGGAAAACTTTATTGAATATTCACACTAAAAATAAATGTGTACAAACCTACCATTTACTTTTATTAAGCACTAGAGAACACCGATTGGGACGATAGTTTAGATGTTACTTCGAACAGCATCTTATTATCATTGACAGGGTTAGTGAGTTAAAATATTTAGAAACCATTTCAACTAGCAATAACGACATAGATTGGAAATTAGGAATATAATATTGTCTTTAATGCACGCCATTACTCTGTCAGTAAGTTTTTAACACATTGCTTTCTGTCAAGTAATGTAGGACTCAAAATGTACAAAATAATAACTTTACTGGTTGTTTTCTATGGGTGTGAAACTTGGTCTTTAACCTTGAGTGACGAGATAAAATTTTGTATGTTTGAAAACAATATACTTAGGAAGATATTTGGTACAAAAGAGAATGATTCTACTGGATAGTGGAGGAGGTTACATAATGATGAGTTGCATAACTTGTGCTCAACATAAGACCATATTAGGATTATTAAGTCTCGTATATTACTGTGGGCAGGACATGCAGTGCGAATGGGAAAGTCTTTATCAGGTTACTGTCAAACTCAATGGGAAGAGACCATTGGGAATACTGAGATGCAGATGGGAAGATAACAATAGAATTGACCTTAAAGAGATAGAGTGTAATGAGGTGGACCGGATAGAACTAACTCAAGATAAGGATAGGCTACGTACTTTTGTAAGTATGGCAAAGAAACAAATGAATGCAAGCCTTTGTAGACCCATTATGTTCATACTTTAATATATTTATCTTCAATAAGTTAATTAAAATAATGTTAAGGTTGACCCGAGTATTTGATAACAACATTCCCCCCCTCTCCCCATGCCTCCTTTTTACAACCTCACTACCACCCCTATTCCTCCCTCTTCCTTATTAACCCTCTTACCCCTTAACACACTATTTGATATAGGCTATAGGTAGTGTTTCCAGGTCCGGTATGCTAAATTTCGGGATAGAGGGTAAAAAAAATCGGGATGTTGGTTTTCAATTCGGGACAACTAAAAAAAACTAGATTTTTAAAATCAACATATTTATAAACATAATTTTTATTATTAGGTTGCAAGAGATCACACCATATCACAAAAATCTAGGTAATCAACAAAGAACTTAAAACTAATTATTTAGTTTTACTATAAAATAATTACTTTTTATTGAAAATATATTTTTTGTTAAATTTCCATTCTTTTAGAAGTGCTTTATTTTTAATTGCGTAGTTATTTGAAGTTGGTCCTTATTTGTATCTCTGCTTTTACATGCTCGAGAGATAATCAATTTCGTCTGTCGGATCAAATAATATTTGCTTGGGAAAATATTCTTTCTTTTGCAGCATTTGTAACCGGTATGGATGCCATGAAAGCAAACATTATTGCAGATTGGGAAGATCTCGAGTTCTAAATAAACTGTGCCATTTCTGTATGGGTGTTAAGTCTTTGTTCTTCACAGCTGCTTTCACTATTTCTTTGGCGTTAAGAATTTTTTCATAAAGCGCGTCCATTTCAAAAAACATGCCAATATTAAGTTTTTCGATTATATTGACTATAGATGCGTAGGTTAAACTATCGTCTTGTAGAGATAGTGGCTTAAACAAATTCAATTTGTTTTCATTGAGTTCGTACCGTGTATCTATATATTTCAGAACATTTTTGTACCAATCACAACAGGCTGTTTTTATCATTGAAGAAACTTCAAAGGACAACTTTTTAATTAAATTGCCTCACATGAAGCACAAAAATTCGTCATCTTTTCTTTGCTTCAATTTGTTAGTAAGCTTGACCATTATTTCACAACCTTCAAAGCAGAGCAATGATTCATTTTTTAGGCTCATTACAGCATCATGTAGGATTTTTAATGCGTTTTGATAAAAAGCAAGGTAAGTTTCCGTTTCGCTACTATTAAAGAAGTTCCAGAGTGCATATGGACACTCGTCTTCACCCATAGTTAAAAAGTAATCCTTTAATATATTGTACGATTTCAAGGCACGTTCTACATCTGGGAGGAGTGATAGCCATCGCGTTTTTACGTGTCGTAAGACTGTAGCAAATTCAGATTCATGAATTTCATAAAAAAAATCTTTTGAAGCTTGTTCTCTTTTCGCATAGTATAAGAAATTACTATGCAGCTTCACAATAAATATCTCCAAATCAAATTTACATAAGCCTAAATCATATTTTACACTATCGTGCAAAATATGTGCAGGACTTCCAACTTGTATAATGTTGTTATTATCTTTGTACAGCAACTGAAAAACTGGATTGTGGTGGCCAAAATTCACGTTTGCATTGTCAGCACAAAATATTGTAAGAAATTTAGTATCAATATTGCGCTCCTTCAATCGTGTTACTAAATTATTATAGATGGCCAATGCAGTTTCGTTTGCGTCTTCGTAAAAATCAAGCATGCATGTTTATAAATTGGTGGTTGGACTATAGAGCCTTACCAACAACGGACACATTTTGGTTGCACCTTGATTAGAAGCATCCATAGCCATACTATAAAACGTACCATTGTGTAGGATTTCAATGGCCTCTTGAGTACACGCTGGACCTAAAACATTATGTGCAATTGCACTGGCCTTTGATCTTCCGAGTGTTAGTTTCTAAGCAACTATACAATCACTATACAAAATACCATGAAGTTTAGCTTCAATGTCGAGATAATTCAATGATAAACTGTGATTGACGGAATGGTAAGTTTTAGTTACTTCAGCAGCTATAAATTTTTCTTCTTGGGTGCTAATTTGATCAGTATTTAATTATGCTCTTAGACATGTTGTAATACGGGAATTTCTTTTTTTTTCTGATGCTCTTTGCAATTTTGGTACTTTTCGATGTCATTTTTGCCACCTAGAGATATGCTAAAAAAATGTTGGCACAATTTGCAATGTGCTTTATATTTATTATTTGAAACAGATTCAATTAACAAAAACTTTGTTGTTCAAACTTCCAGAAAACAACACATTCGTCTTTTTTTCTTATTTGGAGTAAAAGAACTCGAAGAAGCCTTGTTTAATGTGTCAGAATCGGATTCTGAATCACTCATTTTCATCCGATGATTCAATGTTGAAAAGAAATAAAATCTTATAACTACATACCCACCATAAGCGAATAGAAATTTATACTTATACCTTTTGTATTAAAACTTTCGTGAAAATTTATTCTGAAGGAACAGAAAAAACTATATATTTCAGCCCAATTTACAAAGTTCACAACAACTTTGGTCCAAAGTTGTCTAAATAAAGCGTAACAAACAAAAAAATCTATAACGTACGAACAAAAGCAGAAAAGTGGATGCTAATTTCATACAATATAGTTCTTTTATATTGTTTTGATACACAGTATACAACTTTGGCCCAGTGTCTATAGAAACAATGTGGAGTTCTTTTGAACCCGAATGATAATACCTACATATGTAGGTATATATTATTTATTATATAATAGGAAACTTGTAAGTTAAATAAAAGCGTGATAAAACATCATAATCTATTCAATCTCAAAATCTCATATAACCAAAACGCAACCTCAAATACCAAGGTACAAGTTAAAAGAAAATTATACTATAACATAATGTTTACATAATTATTGAAAACAACAATGGAACCGCTGAAACAAATAACATGATATACAAACTTACCTTCAAGTCGTAAGTTTTTGGCTATTTATCGATAACTTTGCGCACAAGAACAAGACTTTGCGTGTTTGTTTCACTCTTTCTGTGATTGAACTGAACCATGGCAGAGATAAGAAAGAGACAGTCGGCGCGGCAACAGCGAACTAGAAGATGACAGCATGATGTCTCTATCACGCTTTTCGCGGTACACTTCTGCCTCCGCTTATGCGTGTGTGGTACTTATATTGAATGCGTCGAATGATGCGATGTAACATAACCGTGCGCACACTGAGTTTATATTTTTTTGGGCCAAAATTAGGACACTTGGTGTCCCGATCATAGGTAAATCGGGACTTGTCCACGGACCCCTGGAAAACGGGACGTCCCAAGCAAATCGGGACACCTGACAACGCTAGCACTAGGTGCCACCTCTGCAATTCAACAGCTCCACTTAAAGCCGCTACTGCGAAAAAATTTCTTATTCAAATTTTTTCGGAAAATAGTAATTTCTAATCACGGTATAGTAGATAGCACCCTCATGACTCGAGTCGGGAAGAAACCTACGATTGGGACACACACAAGTTTCAGAGGTGCGAAAGTCACTCAGCTTGTAAGAAGTATGTTTAGCTTAACAATTATAATTGACCAAGTTGAGTTAAGGTCCTGTTTTAACTCGAATGTTTGGCATTGTGTCTGTTAGTTATACGATTACTTGCAAAATAAGCGAAATTTGGCAGGTATAGTCTTATTTAAGCCCGGGCCGAATGATGTTAGTATACGATTTTTAGTTAATTTTGATCCAGATTGTGTGACTGACGTATTAAACCACCACATGCATGGACATTTTACTAAATTGCATTACATTAATTATGATTACATAAACTTTATGGGAAAACAAGGCTTGTAATGTACTATATATATGCTTAAAAATGTGCAAGGGCACCCATGTGACTTTTCCAAATACTCGAGGGGCCAAAATTGGAGTCCCATCTCCCGAAGGTGTGGACCTCCCCCCCCCCCCTTTTCAAGAGAAAATTTCACGAATTAAATCTTGTGGAAGGGAATTTTTAGAGCATCTGAACATAGTTCTAAACTAATTATATAAGTTTCAAATGCCGATTTTCGTTAAAAAAAATATCTGAAAAATCGCAAAAACAAAAAATTAGTTATAGCTGAACCCATTAAATAGAAACATAATTTTCAAAAGTTTACTGAACAGAACAAAGGGAATGGTAGGAAATCTACTTTTTATCCTTTTAATTTCTATTAACTTGGAGATTGATGTTTCAAATTTGTTGGCAGCAAATTGCAGCCAAATCCCAAAGACACAGTTTTATTTTTTCATTAAAACTTACAAAAAATATGTAAATATTGCAGAGTGATAAGGGTTCTGGAGCCTCCCCTATCGCCCATTTGTGGGTGCCCAGGTAAATGTGATGATCCATGTTTACACTTATACCAATAATCCGTGATTATATATATATATATATATATATCTACTTTGAAATTATCTAAGCATAAATAGGCCTACACTTTTAAAACTAGCCATGCGTCTGAATACTTATAAACGTGATTTACATACAAGTATTGCACTTGTAAAATGTTCCAGCCTCCATGTATAACCAATGCCACTAGTATATGTCCAGTTCCATAATGATGTGGAACACACATCCAGCTAACAACTCCAGATTTAAAAAAAAAAAGTACGTCCTTTCGTTGCAGGTTTCCAATCGAATCGCTCGGAAAAAGGGAATGAAATAGAATCTCGGTCGAGTTGGAAATCCATGGGATGAGAAAGTGGAGAAGGTCTGGCTGGGAAGTTTCTGAGTCGTCGAGCTCTCTAATGGAGTTGACCTGTTTAAGTCTGAGAGGAGGGAGAGAGAGGAGGGAAGAAGAGGTGAAAGAGGACGCACACAACAGAGGGCAAGGAATTGAGTGACAGAGTCTAGCCCCACGGGACGTACGACCTCCTCCCCTCTCACCACCCCTGCACCCGCCCGAAAAACATCGCCCGGCAATCAAAGCTCTAATTACTTTAAAGTAGTTTGAGAGGTGAAGAGGGAGGGAGAAGGGAGGCTACGTCGACGACAAGGAAACGACTAACTTGGGTGGGAATAGAGAGGGAATAGGGGGGGTGGGGGAGTAGATGAAGGGAGAGAGTAAGGCAACAAAATGTGCGAGGACAAGAGTGGGAAGTTTAGCTATAAGGACAACTGCAACACACAGAATGATAAAAACACATATAAAATTGAATCATTTCTTTATGGTCAAAAATGTTTTGTAGCTTGAGGTGGTTTTGGGGGCGTGAGGAACATGTCAAACACCATATATCAGTCAGTATCATCTCTGCCCACTGAAATGAGGGGGTAGGGTTCAATTCGTGGCATGGATGAAAAAATAGACATTTTATTTATCAATTATTTTCTCAACTATATGTTTTTAATAACTCATTATTTTAGGAGCTATCTTAAAATAGTTTACGGCAATTTGTGAAGTAAAGAAAAAAGTTTTGGATTTGTGTTATTATTTACACAAACAATTTTATGATAGTTCGTAAAATAACGATTCTAAGTTTTATAAAGGGGAGAATAATAATTGATGGTTATTTTGTATATGAATGAAGATGAGTAGGTGAAATATAACTTGTGGTACGTTCAGTCTAATTGTCATAGAAAGAACAATTTAAATAACACCAACTTATTTTGTGATCAACACTGATAGCATTTTACTATATTAATAGTGCTATTTTATAGATATGGATAATATCTATCATTAGTGACATCTTCAGATTACATGGCTTGACGTATGAGTGAATGAAAGGGAATCTAGTAACTTTTATAGCTGTCTTATTGTGATAATTGAACTATATACAGTCGTCTTCGACTACATATTTCCATTAAATTAAATATAATTTTAAAATTACGAATGCACCTAGGAGTTAAACCCAGTACCTTTGGCTTAATACATCTATACTTGACCGCTGAACTATCCAGGAATCGTCCCTGAATTTACCTTAAGCACGGAACAATTCCTGAATAGCTTAGTTGTAGAGAATCACCCTAAAGTCCAAGCAAAAGGTCTCTGGTTCGATTTTTATATCCAGACGTCACTTTCCAACAAAATTTAATTAAATTTAATTTGATTGAAATTGTATCGCTTGTGAAATTGGGGATTTTTCTTCCACAGTGATAAAAAAATTAACAAATTATTTGCTATGTCGTTCCTATAACTACGTTATTGTGCAAGTCATGCTAAGATATAATCATTCTATTCATGAAGTGCACGTTAAATACTACAATTTAAATTTAATTTTAAGTAAACACAAACACTTATAATAAATACATATTTCAATTCTTCCGCTTTCGACAAAGCTAGGTCAGTGCTTTTGTGCTTGACTCTCAATAGGGGTTGATCTTTACCAGTTGTATTGTTTATCTTTAACAGCGCCTCTGTGACATCGAGTGTCACGATTAATTCATCCATTCTCCTCGTTATCGAGTGTCGGTCAAGGTGCGGTTCACAGTGCAGTTCTTTACGCAGCTAGAGTTGGTTCGAGGACTTCCCGCACGAATGTGAGCTGGAGAGAGGGGTGTAGGATATGGAACTTGCATTCTCTATCAGAAATTCACTATCATCTATATAATTCAGTATCCACTGTATGTTTAATGTGAGTGCTGCCAGAGGGGAAACTTAACCAAATACTCAGATTTTCCTAAATATTTGCGATAAATTGAATTAAAATATTCACATATTGCACATCAATACAAAGCTTATAAAATTTGCATATTTTTAGGTTCTAACAAAAATTACGAGTTTTTTACCATTTTAAAAAATATATATATATATATCTCTAAATTTTATTTCTTCCAATTTTCCGGAAAACCCGATAGAATTCCGGAGAGAAAAAGTTGAATTTAAAATTATAGAACACATTTTAATCTTTTGAATGAAAAAATGAAAGCTAAACTCAGTTCATAAATCGCCGAGCTATGGCAATTTTAAGAATTCCTTGTTCCAACACATTATATCCAACCAAAAACTAAACCACATAACTAAAGAATTTTTACTACATTTTGGGTGGGTAATAATATCCAGCAGTCAATCCGACACCTTAGTTCAGTCTGTCTGCTCAGCTAAGGGTCCCCGGTTCAGTCACGTGTTCATTTGTTAAATGGGGGTTTACTCTTTAACAGTGAAGAATTAATGACTGGGGACTGGATGTTGTACCTGGCTTAGTCTTAAGTTAGTTTATAAGGCATGAAGCTACTACAGGCCTAGCAAACCGGTAGTTGAAAATATATAGCTTGAATAAAAACTGACCCAATTCACAAGCTGGAATCAGTAATTGATGTAAAAAATAATCAAAACCAAGGTACAGGAATATGCACACTCAACAGTAGTTAGCTTATATACTAATATAGATTACGGAGTCTCTCCACGACAACAATTTAAAAGTGAGATCAGATCAACGGACAGTCTGACCTTTTATCATTGTGGATGATAAATACTTATGACACGGGAATTAAACGTCTTTGTTATCATTGGGGAATCCCTCCAGGATGAGGTCCACGGACTTTGGGGCAAACCCAAACCCAGCATGGGTGTGCCCACAATCATACCACGGTAGCCCATGGGGAAAAACCCCGAGTTCGGAAGGGCCAGGACAGGCGGGGCATGATGAAGAGCGTTTCATTGGGGAGTTTTTCACCCCTTCCTAATTTATCGCCAAAAGATTTTTGGCTCAATTTTAGATTCACTTTCTTTACCCTTAAGTATATTTAAACATATGAACCTATTGAACTATGTTTTTCTTGCGGCACGTCTTATTAACCGTCCAAGCTACCAACATATTTACAATCATTATATGGAGTTAGAGGTAGAATTTAAAGGAAATGTACCTGCAAATGAATTTAGAGAGAATAGGAATTAATTTAGGTCAATGTTTTTTCAATCGGTGTCCCATGGAAGGTCAACAGTTTTGCCGTAGGGATTCTGGGGAAGGTCTGAAAGAAGCGAGAAAAAAATTTACGAGAAAAATAAGTCTTTGAAAATTTATGATCAGCCTTTTTTTAAAATAGTGGTTAGAATTTTAACAATTGAACTTTTAAAACACAATCTTTATAAAACTTATTAGTTCTTTTATGAAAAAACTCTCCTTAAAAGATATGATGGTTTTCCTTAATCAACCACTTTAGCGCATTTTTCAGTGTTACCACGAGTTGAAAAAGTTGAAAAACGCTTATTTAGCTAGTAAAAGTTTCAATACATCATGCAGGAATTCGAACACTGATTCTCAAACCAGATTTGACGAGGATGATGCCTTAGTCAGTGTGCTCACCGATGTATGAAATATGCATGGTAATAATTATTATCCTCTCCTATTCACCCCTAGAAGTAAAAGATAGTTATGATTTATCAATTACATTTATAATAGGTATTTGCATAATCGTAGTTGCAATATTGAAAAAGTTATTCACTTGTAAATAAATTTGCATATCTCTGGATAGTGACTGTAGAAGAGAGAAGAGGGATTTGGGAATTATAAAGCCTACTAGGAAGAAAAAAATACAGTAGAAAGAGGTTATACGAGATCAAATTGATGACAGCTGTAAACCCTGTGAGTATCTGACCCTGGATAGTATGTGATGTCCCTCCCCCCTTCTAAATCTAGTTCCTCCCTCAAAACACCCGACTACCCCCCTATCCAACTTAAAAACCTTCCCACCCCTAAACAGCAACCCTTCATCTCACTACAATGGACGAGTGGAAAGAAGGGGGTATGTTGCACGCCTACGTCGTTATTAATACAATCCCAAGTCATTCATATTTAAACCGGCTTGCATTAAGCAGGAGTGTTACCCTTTCTTAAGAGTAGTGGCTACATACTGATTTATGCATGAATCGGCGTGCCCTCTTGTGAGTCTCAGACAAACTAATCACGCCAAAGGGTACAAAATATTGCTAGAGCTAACAAGTCATGTGTTGCCAACAACAACGAAAAAACACAATTTTAAACATAAGACCCCGTTAAAATGAAATGACATTGTCAACTCTCCTCAAATTGGCAAGTGGAACTTTTTAATTCTAATCAGTGGCGTGTCGTAGTGTATTGTTAAAGTATAGAGAGATAAAGTTTAATTTCCATAGGAATAACATTATATATGACAGATGGAAAGATTACTAAATCTACTGTCGCGTATTTATACGTCTAGTTATGTTCTTTGCAGCTGACACTTATGATATACATATTATCAGTAAATGTATTCGGGGTACCTATTTAACGTACATTTTTTGAACAGACTGGTTATATCAGCAAACGAGAGTTTTTATGAGCGAGAGGGAAAGAGCCTACCAGTTTTGCCGGTAAAGGTATTTTAACATAATTTACTAGGTTTCTTTACATAGCAAAATCGACATAGGACAAACGGCTTTAATTCCTCTTCAAAGTAAGTTGTGTTGCGGGTTTTTATCGCTAAAGAAAAATTCGATGATACCGGCTGGGTTTAAACCCACGAACTTCGGGTCTGGAGACGCGAGTACTCCCCCTCCCCTCTCCCATCCCCCCCAAGTCCACCAAATTCAACGATATATAATTTGATAATTCCGTTTCCGGTAATATAAATTACGAGGAAATGACAGAACAGATTTTGACAAACGACCACTTATTTTAACGGTTAGGTCCAGAATTTCGGGAAAAATAGTCGTTTTCCACGAAAACTCGATTTTCCCAGAGTGTCTTCAGTTTTTTATTCTTTGTTTAATCACCATTGGAACCGTTATTTGCTGCATGGCTGTAAATCTCTAAATAAAATATAGCTCTTTGGCTAAAAAATAATAACTCAATCTTTATTTGTTGGTCCAAACAGATCGTCACCCGATAATGCAAGTGTTCTATGTCCAATTATTCACTTTTGTGTAAAAGAGCATTGAAGTTTGACCTTGTGTATAAAACCAATGTAACTAGATGACAACTCGAGTTTGTATCTTATTAAGTAATTAAACAGTAGTCTCAATTTAACCGCAGATGAATCATATGCATTCTAAATAAACGTAAACACAAAATTTCTCAAATTTAACCATTGTAGAGATAGAACACTTGCATTCTCAGGTAACGAGATCACAATTTTCTCTTTGGATGCTGGTCATAGCACATCTAAATTGAGATTACTAAACTGAGGAAATATTTATGTTGAATTGTAATGTTGATATTGTTAATTCGCATTTAAATCAATAATATTGAGCATAGCTCGAAAATTAAAAGGATAAGTTGTTAAGTTCATGAAAATATTGTCTATGTTTTGTTTCACGAATGATAAAATGATGTTTAAATATGTTATGGTATGTAAGCTCAAAAACGATAAAATGATCTTGAACAATGTCTTAAAAAAATAACCATTTTGATTATCTAAGTATAAGTTTTAGTGTTAATCTTTTTCAACTAATGGGTTTTTTTTGTGTTCATTTTAGCAAATAGTAACACAATACAAATACAGTAGTTAAGATACGTTTTCATTTTACTGTTTATTCTTGAGGATATGATATCTAAAAGTAATTTTATGTTTACCTCGTCTATATTTTCACATTCTTACAAATACAAGTTCAGTTGTGTTTCCATGTTGATAATTTTAAGGTAATGATATTTAAAAGTGTGTAATATTTGAGTACCACATCTATATTTTCGTATTCTCTCTATAAGACGCTCTCACGCTCTCACACACTCACACTCTCTCCCCTCACACACACACACACACATTCACTCTATATAACACTCTTTCTAATATAATCTTTTTTCATTCTCTCTCTCACACATTCTTTACCCTCACATACACTCTTTATCACACAATTTATCTCACATTATCTTTGTTATACACTCTCTCTTAAACTCTCTCAAACGTTATGTTTCTTGAACAATCTCTCACTAACTTCCTCTATCTCAAACTATTTCTTTATCTCATTCTCACTCTCTCTATCTCAAACCCATTATCTCTCAAAATCTATTCTCTCTATATATCAAACATGCTCTCTTAATTTCTAGCTTTAACTCTTTCTCTAACTTTATCTCAATCTAATTTTCTCTCTCTAAACTAATCTCTCCCTATCTAACTTTCTCTCTCACGCTCTCTTTCACACGCCCTCACATTTTCTCTCTTTTTCACGCAATCTTTCTTCCAAAATTGTACACACTCTCTCTTTATTTTCTCTATCTCTCTCACACACAAACACTTTATCATGCATTCTCCCTTAGATATTGTCTTTGGTGACCTGGTGGTCTAGGGGTATGGTGTCAGACTTCTATGCTGGCGGCCGGGGTTCAATCCTCGGTCCCGGCAAAGATTTATCTGATTGCCAAACCCTTCCTTCACCTCTGACAAGACATCTTGTGAATGTGGGGAATGCCAGGTCACCACCGTGGTTCGGATTCCACGTTAAACTGTAGGTCCTTCATTTCATCTCACAATCACCCTACCATTACACATTAGCGTAAGTGCGTATAACCCGAACGGGTAGTAAGACGCGGTGCTAATAATAATAATAATAATAATAATAATATTGTCTTTCTTTCTCTCAATTTCTCTCACACACTCTCTTTCTCCTCTGACATAGACTCTTTGTTTCTTCTCCCGGTAATTCTTTCTCTAATACATATACACATACTCTCACTATCACTCGCTCACACTCACTCGATCTCTCTTAATTGCTCATTCTCTGTCTCTTACA
Source organism: Timema cristinae (assembly GCA_039000515.1). NCBI lineage: Eukaryota > Metazoa > Arthropoda > Insecta > Phasmatodea > Timematidae > Timema > Timema cristinae. The sequence goes on from JBCFYV010000024.1 coordinate 25,726,412, forward strand.
CTCTCTTTCTCACACTCACACTCTCATTTTCACATTCATCCACACACTTACACAATCACATACTCAAACACTTACACTCTCATTTTCACTATCACATTTTATCACTCTATCATATATATTAATATATATTATTTGATACGCCCGTCTCCAGTAATAGAAGTTATGAGAAAATGACTGAACAAATTTTGACAAACGAACACTCATTTTAAAGATTAGGGAATCAGAATTCCGGTAAAAATAGTGGAATAAAACTAAAACTCAATTTTCCTAGCGAATTTTCAATATTTTTCTTCTGTGTGGGCAATGGTTCATCTGTACTATCATTCTTTGTTTACATCACCATGGAAACCATGATTTGTAATAGCTGTATATTGGTAAATAAAATGTTTGTATTTGTTTAAAAACAATATTAGCTCAATCATCGCTTAGGTGGTTTGGTGCAAAGAATAGATATCTGGGAGAAGGGTAATTTTAAAGTTCTCATCGGGCAGGGAAAAAATATGCGTTTTTATTCCAATTACACACTGATAACTAAATATCTAAGCAAAGTTTATAGCCTTTGACGTGTAAAATCTTAACTATAAAGCTTACTATATAAATCCTTTCCCAATAAAAAGTTTAAAATACGTTTTAGCTCAATGATCTGCAGCCATCGCTGTAATGACCCACTAGTACTTATAAAATAATACTAATAAAATATTTGCAGAAAAAATATATGTTTTCATTTCTAAGAGGTATTTCCTATGAAAAGTGAAATGCATTTAATAGTTATAAACACACAATAGAAGATTTATTGGTTAGTAAGTATCAATGGAAACATGTTCCCATGTAAGGTATGTGGAGAAGAGCCTATGTATGATAGGTCAAATGATGACCAAGGGTGCGAGAACATATCCTTTGTACAGTTTTAACAAGCTTTGCTTACCCTAGAAACACTCCACATCATGGCACTGGTTTTAGTTTACTCACAAGTCCATCCATTCTTTCTCTGCGCTGAAGTTTCAAACTGCGTGGTCAAAATAGGTATGTATCTTTTCATCTCGGAGATTAAGCGTTAAGTTTCTATTATATTTATTGCAAGTTTATAATAATAGCGACGTAATATTAAATTACTGATTTAAATGAAACTATGCTAATATTATTTTACCATCGTCCTGGGGTACTCGGACTAAATGTCAATTTTGTATTGCTTGTTTTGGTGGTGATGGGATATTAGGTTTCAATTCCAGCAGGTTGTTTTCGTGTATTTTTTTTCAAATAGTTTATTACACTCTCTCCATGAAAATGGAGGAACATTTCATCTAAATTATATATTACTTACATCTACCCCATTAATCGTAATTAAAATACGGATAGCCCAGATAGATAGTATAATGGAAGTGAAAATATAATGAGAATATGATTATGTATATTTGTCATTTTATATAAGTTTGAGCTTAGTATAGGTATTTAAGAATTTAGTTCAGAATAAATGTAAAAATAGAAGGATAGATGGTGAAATCGACAGATGGGCGAATGAATCTTGGAAAGTAATTGGATTTATGTGGACTATTACCAAAAATAAAGTAGTATTGAAAGAGGTAAAGATGGCAGTATATAAAACTGTGCTAACGCCAACATTTTTTTGTAGATGTGAAGTGTCGGGAGAAACATAAGAGTGAGATGAATGTGGTTGGAATGAGATGTCTAAGAACTGTATATGGAAAACCTATTATGGACAGAGTCAGTAATGAATGGGTGCTGAAGGAGTGCGGTTATTAAAACAATCCAATAGGTCAATGTGGAAGAAGCTTCTTACGTTGGTTTGGGCATGTCGAGAAAATGAGTTTGGATCGAGTGACGGAGCAAATATATGTAGTTAGAGTGTGTGAATCAAAAGTAAGGGTTAGTCCATGTAAGATGTGGTTAAATGTTGGAGACGAATGTGTGAAAAAGAGAAACATCAAGGGTTATAATAATAAAAGAGCATGTATGATTCAATGTATGGATGTTGAAGAAGTGAAGAGAGTATGCAAGTATAGGGAAGTGTGGAGAAAGTGAGTGATGCTGAATTAAGTATGGAACTGTTGTGGGTTTTTTCAGCTATATTCACAGCTTTTTGCCTACCCCGTAAGGTAACGGCGGAATTAGGTACGTAGGTATGTAAAGGGATTACCATTATGACACGCTTCAGAAGTTGAACGACCTTTTCACATTTATTTATAGAAAAAATTATTTGAAACCAACTTTTAAAAAATTGGCACAGCATGTCAGTTTAAATTAATACTAATTATAAAATGACTTTGAAATATACCATCCCATCCTCTAAAAATAAGATAATATTACCGTGCCCAAATATTGTATTAAAAAATTATATTCTCGGAATTTCCTATAGTTTAATGTAAACCGTTTTGTGTGAGTTTTGTAACTTTTATCCTATAGATAACAAACAGTATATTTCCAACTATTATGTATTTTTTTAAATCTTACTAGTTGAAGTGACGGGCGTTACCACAAAGAAATGTTTTTAGTTCAGTGATTGTACTGTACGTGGAAGGTCGACCCTAACTTTAAATTTTAAAATTACGTCTTCAATGTGCACTACTATTTTCTTAAATTTCAAGCTTCTGTGTGGGATAGATATCGCACATTGCTTATGACAGACACACAAACTCATCGTTTTATTAATATTGCTTTGCTTCCAATCAGGTTTTTAGTTAATTTAAAAGAATTTAAACCATATTTCTAAAGTCTGTCTTCAAAGTGCACATGTTCGTGCACAGGGGCTACTAATTATTAATATTTCAGACCTCTGCGTGCTGTAGATATCACGCAATGCTCATGTTATACAAATAAATTCTATATTTTATTTATATAAGTTTTTGAAAAATATTAATATTTAAAATGTGTTTCACTTAAGCTTAAGTAGTCTTCGAATAATACACATAATTTTTAGCAATACTACTTGTTTCAAATCTAAAATATAGAAATAAATAAACACCAACTAAGAAAATTAGATTTAAAAATTATTCAATATTATGATAATCTATATTAATATTAATTTGTTTCACTTAAGCTTAAGTAGTCTTCGAATAATACACATAATTATTAGCAATACTACTTGTTTCAAATCTAAAATATAGAAATAAATAAACACCAACTAAGAAAATTAGATTTAAAAACTATTCAATATTATGATAATCTATATTAATATTAATTTGTTTCACTTAAGCTTAAGTAGTCTTCGAATAATACACATAATTTTTAGCAATACTACTTGTTTCAAATCTAAAATATAGAAATAAATAAACACCAACTAAGAAAATTAGATTTAAAAATTATTAAATATTATGATAATCTATATTAATATTGATTTGTTGGTGCTCGAACATAGAGCAAGGACATAGCTATAAAATTATTACTTAAACGTTAAAAGTAAAACTATTGTTATTTAGTCAAACATTTAAGGGGATATTTTCCCATCCCGTTGTCAAAAGCTAAACATATTTTCGCAAACAGGAAACTATAAACAGCTAGGAATGTTCCACACACTAATTAATATGACAAATGTAATTGATTGCGTACGTAATTTTTGTTAGTTTTTTTACATTGGAAACGCGGTTAATCCAAGCGGGTAGCGGGAGATTTACCTAATTACATTCCCTACAAAAGCACTAATGCGCTCTGGCGGGCTGGATCAACAATTTGAAGAGCGGTGCGCGATGAAAGAAACCACCCCCCAATTCCGCCCCTCTCCCCCCTTCCCTCTCAACCCTCTTCATCCCCTTTTCGATCCTGAACCCTGTTATGCGTGTGTATAGCTACTGTGCTGAAAACATTCAATTTAGAACCAGTGTTTCTAAAACTTTTCTAGATTGTTGACCACTTAACAAGCATTCGATGTACACGCAGACCACTCACCTTAATATACTGCCTACCTGTCACTTTTCAAAGCAGGAAAATGTATATGAAAATGTTTATCAAGTAGTAAAGACAGCATATTTGTATAACTTTGTTTCATATACACATTTTACAATCAAACTGTTTTTTAGGAAGCAACTAGAAACTATACTAAATTTACTTTCAAGTAAAGTCATATAATATGCCACTTCTAATATATATATTAGTAATAAAATAACACTAATAATGCATTAAAATTTTAATGAATGTCGACTCTTCCTGTGAAAGTATTAGGACTATACTTAAGGAACAAAGTATGACTTTAGTTGACTTCAAGGATTTAGCCTCTCAATATTGAACTCTCTTGATCTATTTCAATTTTAACTTTATAATAGTGAGAACAAATACTTTATTGTAATTGTGAAAAATTTTGATCTCGAGATTATATGACCCATAATCCCAAAAAAATTGTGTCTGTATTCGGGGTGAAGTTTTGATTTTGATTATAGTCTTCAAATAAAGAATAGTTTAATGTTTGAAAATTGAAAATTGACAAAACTGTTTAGTGTAAAATGAATATCTGAAACGTCTTTACATGCTAGTATAGTATAGATCATGGTTAGATTACTGATTAATTCATTTTGAAAACTTAGTCTTGAACTATAAAAGACTAAGAAAGCAAATACAACTGTGTTATACCATTCATTAGCCTGTGGTTCGATGTTTGGACCATAGTTAAAGAACCACTGACTTAGACCGTTACGTTACGCGGGATATTTATTTTAGAAAACAACGGTCCCGTTGGTTTTTAATAGTTCCTGATATTCAGCTACAGGGAAATAGGAATTTAATCGTAGAAATCCTGGTTTAGTTCTAGATGATAAGATGAAGAATGTATAAGGGAAAAAGGGGGGAAACTCCTCCCCTATGAATCAATATGGGAATATACTCATACCCAGGCCCATTTGCCACAACAGGGGGACCATTTATAAAAAGTATCATTGATAAAATATGTTAGATATGGTCTTTAATTGCAATAAAGGGTGTTTCTTGAATGATAAAAATTTGTTGCACAACCTCTTTCGTCAGTATCGTGTCGATTGTGGCATGTAAAAGAACCCTGGAAGGTATGGGAAAATACCTTTCCTGACAAAATTGGTAGGCCCTTTTGCTCTAGCTCATAGAAATTATTGTGTGAAGATATAATCAGTCGGTTCAGCAGGTGCACGTTAAATACCTCAAATAAATAATAAAATTAAAGCAACAAATTAAAGCTCATTTGTATGTGTTATAATTAATGAGTCCTAATTAATGTTGGGTCATTGAACACACAATCAGACCACTCCCCCATAACTTCTCATCACTATTACCTTCAACCTTTAGTGAGGTTTAAGGTGGGGATGTAGGGGACGCGAGAAAAGGTCAGTGTTTTAAAAGTTTTTATAGCAATTTTTTTGACCAAAATAAAACAAATAATGTTTCATTAGAAACATAAAGTTTAGTTTTTTTTTCACGTGGTAATATCAATAATTCTTCAATATATGTCAAGGGTGTTCTAGAATTTAATGCCAATTTTTTCTCTTTATTTAAAAAGTTTGTAATATAATGCTAATATGCTCATCATATATATTTAAGAACTCTTTATATTATCATGTGAAGAAAATTAAACTATATGTTTCTACGGGAGTACAATTCTATTTATTTTGTTCAAAAAAAAAGTGTTGTTAAAAAAACTGAAATAACTCTGCCCTTAACTCATATTCCACACACTCCCATCTAAAATTTTGTTTTGTCCTATATTCCTCCTCCCCCAAATAAGAAAAATTGTATACTCCTCTGCTACTACATATTCCAATTATTCGATCTCGTTGGGCTATCGGAGCAAAGCTGCTCACATCTAAGTGAATCAAGGGGAATCACTCATTCCAGTACGTAAAGCCCCTTTTTTATTACTAATTTTTCTCATTTTGTAAACAAATAATAATAATATACTATGAATGAAAAGTGCAGTTGATAAAGTACAATACATAATATTTATTATAATTATTAAATTTATTACTATAATTAAACAATATTAACAGGGCGTGAGGGGGCACAGGTTTTGATAAAACTCAGAACCCACAAACAAAAGAAAGAGGTAAAACCACGGGCTGTGATTTGCTTAGTGCTGATATAACGTTTCCCTCAGAAGTTTGCGCAAACTTTAAAAGAACAAAATAGTTATTAATAATCTTTTACTCAATATATTATATCTAATTCTCTAATGCTTTGCCAAATGAGCTAGCTAGTAAGTTCTTATTACATTAGTTCTTTAAACTAAGTATATCACAGTGTTTACAAGTGTTGCCAGGGTAAGCAGAATGAGTTTAAATAACTTTACTTGTGATAGTAAATGCTTTCACCCACTTGGTTCCAATTTTATCAATCATACATAAATTACACTACATATCTCACATTGTAAATCTATATCTGTGATACCTAGCTAATTAGTGTCTTGTCGAGTGATAAGAACCAAATAAATGGTACAGTTTAAACTGACTCTTCTTACACTTGCAACATTCCACAGCCAATTATTCTGAAAAAGTTCCTTATCTGACAGTGAGAAAAACTACTAAATTTACTCTAACTTATTCACACATCAAGTCATTTGATTTGCACTTGTCACTTTTTATAAATATAATCAATATCTATTAAAATAATACTAGTTAAATAGTAAAATGTTATTAATGTCGATCGTAAAATAAGTTTGAATTCTCTAAAATGTCCTTCTTGCGAAAATTGTTTCAGTTGGTAGAGCATTGTGGATTTAAGCCAAAGATAAATTCTAATTTCTACTAAAAAATTTTTAGCTGTTATTAATATGTTACCTTATAAGAAACTACATGAATAAGTGCTGAGTTGAATAATAAGCTGCTACTTTAATATGGTTACCATTGGTCCAAGATTTTCTGGGACAGTCCTGTGTTTTGCTACATTTTCCCGTATCAGTAAATGTCCGGGTTTTTATAAACCATGCCTCTTTTCAAGATGTAAGCTTTATATAAATTATATAATATATATATATATATATATATAAAATTGCTGCAAGCTATCAGCTGCGTGCACAATGGTTGTCAGAAAATGCAATTGTGTTCATTTCTGTGATGATTTTAAAAGATAATCAAATTGAAGGATGAATTTCTAAACAAATAAACCATTCAGTCAATGAAAATAATTTAAAATAAATATTATATTTAATTAATTATTAATATTTTAGTTCCTAAACATACATTTTTTAAATTGTATTTAAAACTTAATATATTGTCAGACATATTGTGATTATTTATCTATGATTATAAATTAAACAAAACAAAATGTTAAAACTATACTTCTGTTGAATTATTTATCTGACCCAGATTGGCGTGATTAGTAAATGAGTCTCTCAAATTTGGCGTTCTAGAAATGTTTTATTTGATTTATTAACTATAATGGTTGATCTATAAATGTATCAAACGCTTCCAATAATATATTCCCTTATAGATCACTGTATAATTTCCTTTTACACTATTGGTTTTAACACCATGTTAATTAAACGGACTAAGAATGTAAACACAATTGGGTTTTTTTCCGCCATTATGGCAACATGAGTTTCCAGTTTTCAAAAAACTGCCTTCCTATCAAAATCAGATTATAGAAGTAAAATTAATTTATATCAAAGTCATTGAAATGCTGCATATTTCATAGTCGGCTGTGTCGGTACATTTGCTATTGTCACGTTGGTCACAGTTGCCTCGACTCAGCGAGTTGAATGTCGGGAGAAAAGGGGGTGATGGGAGCTCTTCTCCACCGTTTACTACCTCATGCAAGTTGCATGCCGGGCGCTGTATAATTCAACGTCTGACCTCACCAGAAAACAACCACCTCAAGACATTGTGTTAACTTACACACGGGACGCTACCCGGCATGCCACGCGGGATAATAGGGAAGGGGGCGTTTACGATTGGGCTAGGAGTTTCATTACCGCGCCTTGGTGGCTCGTACCGGTGGCTCAATGGTGAACCAGTTGACTTCCCTAGTGTACTTAGATATCTATAATGGGTCTAGTCTGAGGTTCAGACACAAACGGTTGACTGTAAGGGTGGGTTATCGACCAAGTTTAAAGTGGGGATGCAGGGAATGCGAGAAAAGGTCAAGTATTTTTGCAGTTTTTATAGCAAAATTTTTTTTATTGTCAAAGTAAATCAAAAGTTGCTTCTATACAAAAAGAGTTTAATTTTCTTCACATGATGATATCAACAATGTGAATTAACAGCTTTTAAGTAAAATACCATAAAGAAACAAAAAGTGTACTTTTTAAATAAAATATAAAAGATGAGATTTAATAAGACGAGGGGCTAAAGCTTAACAATTAAGAGATTGAACATGTAAGTGGGATATTTTGTTCTTGTTATATGATAGTCATGTTTTAAACACAAATTATTATTATATTAGCACCGCGTCTTACTACCCGTTCGGGTTATACGCACTTACGCTAATGTGTAATGGTAGGGTGATTGTGAGATGAAATGAAGGACCTACAGCTTAACGTGGAATCCGAACCATGGTGGAGGACTGGCATTCCCACATTCACAAGATGTCTTATCAGAGGTGAAGGAAGGGTTTGGTAATTCAGATAAATCTGTGCCGGGACCGAGGATTGAACCCCGGCCGCCAGCACAGAAGTCTGACACCTTACCCCTAGACCACCAGGTCACCTTAAACACAAATTAATTGAACTTGAAACAGTACATATAAGATTAAACACAAAACTTAATTCCAACATTTGTAGCATTTTGGTTTCGAACACGCCTCTTCAAGCGCTGCCTGGAACCGAACCAGGGATATCTGGACCTACATTAATTAGACCTCCCTGCCCCCTTATTTACAGGAATTGGTGATATTAAAGAAAACTCCTTTGGTTATTACTAGGGATGGAACCTTAAATCCTCAAATCCTCAAGGATTATAGATTCGAGGATTAAGGAAAAGTTCGGATTCGAAACTAAAATCCTTAAAAATAATTGTTTTTCCCATTTTTCAAAGGAAATTTGTTTAGGTGCTCTAATACTGCTTAGTGGTGGCTCAAAGCCCATTATAAATTGGATTAACTTAACAACAAGGGCTTGCGTATAACCCGAATGGGTAGTAAGACGCGGTGCTAATAATAATAATAATAATAATAATAATAATAATAATAACAACAAGGCCCCAGACCAGTAATTTAACATTTACCTGAATGTAGGAATGCCATAATGGATTAATTATAAAAAACTTTTAACATTAATTTACTATTTAATTTTATTTTATTATTTTATATCTATATTTACTCTTAGATTCATAATTATTTTCAATATTTAGATTGTGATTCAAGATTTGAATGTTTGTTGTAGATTAAGATTCAAAATTAAGATTCGTAAAATAGTGGATTCGATACATCTCTAGTAGGCCTAATCATCCTTACCTCACCAATTGAGTGGGACGATTTCAACGAAGACCGCATTAGACCCTAGACAGTCTATTTAGGGATACCCATCCTTTAAAACGAACTATGTAGGTGAGGATGCTGGCCGATCTTCCTGCCAGTCAGTCTGTCTGTCCGTGGTGTGGACAGCGGGTCCTAGAGGGTAGGGTAAAGAGGTGGGGGGAAGCGGTGACAGGTCAACCCCTCTCTTCTGCCTCCAATGCTGGCCGGACCTTTATCAAATATTGATAACCCCCCCCCCCCCCCCCCAACTCACACACTCTACTGCCGCGTTGAAAACATTCACACCACACACACTTCTTTTGAAAAAGACAACGTTTTCGTTTAAGGTCAGTCGACAACAATGAGAATTACTAAGATTTTTTTAGTCTACAACATCTTGTGAGGGAATTTAACATAAGTGGGGGTAAGGGTTCTATCTTGGAAAAGTTAGCAAGTACACTAGGTACCATCGCTATTGGGAAACAGCGTTGTCATTTCATCGTTTTTGTCTGGTCAATCTCCCCTCAAATATAAGACAAGTTTCGCAACGCTGGTTGGTTAAGGTTGCCAGTAGCTCCTTATTACCCCAGCACATCCCCTTCGATATAACTGAGAGCGAGGGTATTTGGCAACAGCTAACTGAAAAATGAGCGAAGATAGAGCTTTTATCCATAGTACCTGCAGTTCCCTCGGCAATGATATTGGGTGTGGCAATGTCTCAGCTCAATACAGCAATTCCAAAAGATATGGAAGCCCGCGCGGGTATGTCATAGATTAAGATTATCTGAAACTCTGCCTCGGTCTGTCATATTATGTTCTGATAGTCACCGTGTTTTCTACAATCAGTACAGTCAAAACAAGAAATTTCATGAAAAATTTTTCAAATCTATATTTGTAATTATCAATCTAGACACATTAATCAAATTAACGAGTAAGGTTCTTATAAATAACTACATTTTGTAGTCTACCTCGGTGGTCTTGGAGTAAAGTATTCACCTCAGGGCCCGATATTCATGGATTCAAATCCAGCCTGGGTCGACGGATTTTTATTGAGGGATAAAAATCCATAGCACAACTGCTTTTGAAGGTGAAGTAAAACCATCGGTCCCATTTCGATTGTGGCATGAAAAAAAAAACTGGATGGTGTGTCAAAATATCTTACCCCCAAAATTGATAGACTTCTCGCTCTCAATAATAGACATTCTCGTGTGTTAATATAATCAAGTCAGTTCATAAATTACATCAAATAAATAAAATTAAATAAATAAAAACATTGCGTACTACAAAAATAAATAAAATCAAACTATTGAGGTATGAAAAGAACATTATTTATATATCATTAAAAATTATGTAATTTTACCAATTTTAAACTGTTAGTATGAAAATAAATATTTTTCTCTAACATATTATAAATATTTCATTCTGTACATCTCATATATATATATATATATATATTATATAGTTCTACTAAATTTTAGCCCCATACATCAAGAACGTAGAAAGCTAATTTGTCTAGGGGTGTCTGCTAGAAAGTTTACTATACCTTTAGCAAATGAACTTTTGTATAGGTATATAATATGCATCCCATTTGGGGGGTACATCAAATTCCAGGGTGTCCAAACCTCCCTCACCCAGCCTTTCTATGTATTTGCTGTAAAACATTGCTTACATAAATATCTCCTCTTAGCAAAAGCGTTAAAAAAAATTTGGAAAAATTTTTGTAAAAATTTTTAATTTAGAAAATAATAGTAATTTGTAAATTACCTATAATTCAATTTTGCTCTGATGATTACAGCTGAGCAATCATGATCGTTATATAAAATATTTAAGTTCCGGCATTGGCCGAAAAATTTATCATTGGTGAAATGTGTGTTTCCCCAGAAGACAGAAGGATGTTGTGTATGTTATATATTTGAGTTAGTAACACTACTTTATACATTTTAAAGACTATTGGCGTTTTATACCTATTCAAATCTAGGACAAACATAGAATACAAACCCCAAGCCACTAATCAAAACATATAGAGAGGAAATGAAGCCAATTTCACAATGATAAACTTCCAAGCCTTACCAAGCATCGAATATTGGGTCCTAGCAGACAAATTTGAAGTAGATTAAATTAATTATCTATGAAGCATAAACATCCCATTTTGGTAGACCTAATATATTATTTAATAAATATATTGGCTTAGAATCTAACTTAAGCTAAAACATTCTGATCAACATGAAGAGTTTGCATTATACCTAGAGGATGGTATATCAATGTATACTCTGTCTACCCTGAAAGGTATCAATCTTACCTTGACGGATTACATTATGGCCCAATCTAGTTATACCATAGTGTAATAATGCAAGGTATGCATGATACCTACATTGTAAATGAAGGGTGCATAATATATACTCAAGATTCATTATCATCAGTTAATACTAGTAATTAATTATTTGCTCTATAATTAATAAAGTGAGCTCTCTAATCTCAGCCAAGACAATATTGAATAATATCTCAAATATTGTTTTAAATAAATTAGTAATATCTTATTACCTACCAATCAGTTAACATCTGTACTCTGAGAATATAATCCAATAGTAATAAGAAGATCCGACAATTTGGCTCAGTCGATAACGTGTCTGTCTACTGAGCTAAGGTTCCCAGTTTCAATTCCCAGAATGGGCGAATGATTTATCATTGATAAAATTTGTGTCTACCCTGATGAATTAGCGGCGAGGGACTGGGTGTTTTGCCCTCCCCTCCCCCACCTAAAAAAAATGTATTAGTCTTTTGTTGGGTTGTTAAAAATAAATAATCAGCAAAGTGTATACACAAAATAGCAAAAGGGCGTTTATTTTCGGTAATTATTGATACAAAAATATTGTTAGATTTTTCTTTTAATTTAAATTTTAAACAAACCATGTGTTTTAACGTAAACTGAGTATGCTATGTCAGAAGTCGGTAAAAGAAATCCTAACCACTGATACCGCTGTAGGCTTTGTATTATTTGAGAAAAAGGGATGTTGACAGGTTGACAACAGAACAAATATATAGGACACCCCTATAAAATAATTGTAATCAAATAATAAAATATTATTAATTTGTACAACAAACAAATGTTTTTATATTTTCTAAAAGGTTCTTCTAATGAGAATTTGACTATAATTCGATATCCCCCATATTCGCTTTGAGTGAAGGTGATGTTTTTGATCCGACTCTTAGAGAGAGTTGAGCTTCGCACTGGAGCTGCAGTGGTCAATGCGATACATCGACCCCATATCAACCCCGCACCATCGTGGTCGGGCGGAAAGGGAAAGAGGGGTTTTAGGGGGAGAGAGAGTAAAAAAAACACCCTCCTAAAAAAAAGCGTGTATATACAGTATTCCCGAACACCAAAGAGAAGCGTTACCACAACGATAAAATAAAATATAGTTTTTTTTGTTTGTGTGTGTATTTTATCTCTTTCTTCTCACTACGAATATGAGCTGTCGCGGTCATAATGTGACAATGTCCTTGTAAATAATTCAAGAGGATTACCATACAGTCATTTTTGGTCCTGGCTTAGTCTGATGCTACTCGATCAAGTACGTTGATGTGGAAACTTCGGTCTTTTTTTTTCCACAAGTATATTTTTTTATGGACATTCTTTTCATACAAATATAAATATTTGCTTTATACTAGCAACTTTACCCCAAAAAAAATGTTGTAGGGTCAGCCGATATTTTATTCAAGTTTAATTCACTTGAGTAGGGAAACATGTTTAAAATTACAAACAAACAAAAATTACCAATTTTTCACTAAACAGCGTGGGGAAAAAATTATAAATAAAGCGTTTTAAAACTTATTAAAGAAGGAAAAGACTTGTTTGACCATCCCTAAACTAAATAAAAACTAGATTATGATTTTTTTTAAATAGGCAAACTATATTGCACAAACTTGTCGTTAAGGGTATTGTAACCGCACAGTCTAATTTAGAAGGTGTGTTTGTATAATACTGTGTTTTGTGGATTGCGAATGATAACACGAGAGTTGCTGGTTGCTGTGATTATCTCGTAAACAAATATAACAGAGAGCTGACCACATAAACATGGTTAGTATCCCTTAGTCAGAAACCAGACCAGAGGCCAGGATAACATGTAAGAGATCCAACCATCGTGGCTGATTAAACAACATCGCAGTCTAGGGGTCACTTTGCCCGATTCAGGACTACGCGGGCTAGGACGCCGGTTCATTAGTATTCGTAGAAGAGGGCTACGTCTCAAGCCCAGGGTACCGGGGTTCGGAGACCTTGTAGGGACCACCTAGGAGTGAGACAAGCCATTGGGTTTACCTAGCAACACCTCGTTTGTCACAAGCTTCTGGATATTCTTTAAGTTATTAGCGTATAACCCGAACGGGTAGTAAGACTCGGTGCTAATATATATATATATATATAATATATATATATATATATATATATATATATATATATATATATATATATATATATATATATAAGTTATTTCATTCTTACGTCACTATCAACATCACATTTGCTGTAGACATAGTAGTACTAATAAACCTCTTTAAAAACCCAAGTCGAACGTCAATCACGAGCCCACACAAATATCCACAGTCACCTCCAACTTAACCTCATCCATAGCACATCTCGCATGACAGATTCTAGGTCCACGTGTTAGATTCAAGACGGGGGTGTGACAGTATTTTATTTAAGGATATCTAATGTTGTTGTAGTTAGGATGTTCTTGTCGTTGGCTGCAAGTTAGCAAGCTTAAATGATCTCTTAACGTTGTGTTTGTCATTTAAAATTCTATAATTTAGGCCCACTCATGACTTCATGGTTAAAATTTGTTTTCCAGTATTAATGTTGAATTAATAGATACCTTAAATATGTCGTAATTTTACATTATTAGAACTGATAACCTATGTAGGTCCTGAAGCATGTTGAATTTGATGCTACCTTTGGTAGTCAAAACTTTAATAATAAACAATAGGCTTTTAATTAATATTTTCTTTTAACCGTTTCTACTTTATTGAAACATGAACTTGTAAAACTAACCGTTTGTATCTTTATTTTTTCAGGTTTTTTTTTCTGCTGTTCACTTAAAAATTATTTTCAAATGACAGCTTCCAAAACGATGTGCTCTCTTCATGAAATAAGAGGGAGAACTAGCCGAAGCAAGTGCGGTTGATGACGTCATACAAACCGTTTTTGCTGTTTCATTTTGAAACTATGCTGTATAGATCTTTCTCTAAGTTATACAGCACATTTAATCATTTAGGGTTTTAGGTGGCCAGTCGTAACAGGACACTAGGGTAAATCTAATACTTATTAATTTATTAATTCATGTAACCCGCCTCGGTGGCGTAGTTGGCTAACGCGCTTGTCGTGTTGAGCTCGACCGCTGAGGACGGAGAGATCAAGGTTCAAATCTCGGTCGGGTGAGCTGGAGGTGGTTTTTCCTAAATGGTTTTCCACTCTTCCTCCACACAAATGCGAGTTCACTTCCTCTAATTCAACCTTCGTAATTCCTAATCCATTAGCGTAATTAGTGCTTAAAGCGTATAACCCGAACGGGTAGTAAGACGCGGTGCTAAATATATGTATTCATTCATGTACTATAATATCTCTTTCTGCCACAACCGCGAAACCAAAAAACATAATAGTGTTATTAATATATTTTGTTATTCCAATGAGTTGCGAAAACGCCCATAATAATAATATATTTCGAAGGGGATTATTTTTATAATATATTGACAAAACCTTTTTATTGATAATATAGTATTACTAAGCAAATAATAATAATTATTTTCAAGTAGGTTGGCATTAGTGACCTTTATCCAATGATTACAATAAATAACCTTTTGTTAGCTGTCACCTTCTCTCCTACCGTAGTTAGGGTATAGTTTAGTTTGTTTTATTTAGTGGAATTGGGAACCTAGAATAAAAATGTTACAACCAGTACCAACCACACTTTTTAAACTTATTCATACTGTATATTTTCTGTTCTTTTTATATAAGTGTGGGTGACCTGGTGGTATAGGGTAAGGTGTCAGACTTCTATGCTGGCGGCCGGGGTTCAATCCTCGGTCCCAGCACAGATTTATCTGATTACCAAACCCTTCCTTCACCTCTGACAAGACATCTTGTGAATGTGAGAATGCCAGGTCTCCACCGTGGTTCGGATTCCACGTTAAACGGTAGGTCCTCCATTTCATCTCACAATCACCCTACCATTACACATTAGCGTAAGTGCGTATAACCCGAACGGGTAGTAAGACGCGGTGCTAATAATAATAATATATAAGTGTGTGGAATGTTGTCAAAATATTCAGAGCCATTTAACAGATAAATTGTGTATGTTTGTTTCTTCAGGTAGAATGCCTTTAATTATCTTTCTACCGTGATCGTATGGTCTGAGATGTCACTCTTGCACCATACTGGATTATATCAATGACGGGGATATCAGTGTTCGGATAACGATTGGTAGTGGATGCCAATCACTTTTCGAAAATAATTATATAAAAATAAAATAGCTGATAAAAAAATTACGAATGGAATGATTATAGCAGCTATTTAAGTATTTGGAGCCAAACATAGTTCTTAGGTTTCAGAAATGGTTAAAAAGAAAAATTTTAATTTTCAAAAAAATAACTTTGATCGGTGTTGCCCGCTTGGTCAGGTAGTATAGATAATGGATTTGAGCATTTATTTTAGCTTAGTAGTGCTATTTAAAAAAATCCAAATGTCCCTGGTTCATAAAAAAAATGAAGAGGGTTCAATATGCGTTATGTTCAGAAAAACACTTAAACCAATTTGATGTAAAAGAAAAAAATAATAATAAATAGATATTTATAATTTTTATTTATAAAATAACTTCTTGACGTCAGCTTGCACGTGAGCTATTCCAATAGAGTGGCCGCTACATGCTGGAGAAGTTAGTGCCAACATTTGCTGATAAAGTGTGTCATGTGGTCGGCACAATGAACATCCGGCCGTTAAGCTCAGTTTTATAGACCGGAGCTGCTACTTGTTTATTCAATAAGCTCAAATTAACCTCACTACTTTGAATTAACCTCATTCCATAAGCATTGCTTCAGAGTAAAATTTGAAAGCGCTGGGGATTAGACCCGGAAAATCTTGGGTCTGTAGGCAGTAACTCTGACCCCTTGACCATTAAGGCGGTCTTTTTATTTACTAAACCAAATGAAATAGTATTAATTTTACTTTCCAAAATTAGCCTATAGCTAATATTGCTAGCACTATTAAAAAACATTTCCTAAACTAAAGAATAAAATATATAATATTAGCAATTTTAGAAACTTTTAGTTACAAGCTGATTGAAAAATCTGAACCGTATTATTTCTTAATTATTTTCTGAGTGATCATTACTTCAAAAAAATAATTAGGGTTACCATGAAAATTACTTGCATCTTAGGATATACAATGGCCACCTCTCTGATTCTCTGCACTGTCTTGCCACTGCATCCAATAGGTGCCCAGGTGGAATATAGAAACATCGGTACCAATAAATCCTTGTTTTCTACCAAATAATTTAATATCTTTTTCTTGCTCTTCTGGTAATATAAAGGAATACCACTTTGGGACAGCCTCCATTTAAATGACCACATTCTTCAGTTTGTATTATATAAAGTTACAAATAGTAATATCGCGTGACCTTTAAACCTCTCTAATTTGACCACCTCCTTCTTTGATTGTTGCATTCAAATAATCTAAAAGTTCATGTTTTCCTCTATTCGTAGTTCTTCCTTTGAATTTCAGCATCTCTACTGGTAAAAGTGGATAGATTTTCATTGTAATGATGAAGAGATTTTCATTGTAATGATGAAGAGATTTTTTTTAATTGTATAGAAAAATACATAGCCAAAGCTTATTCCATAAATATTGTTTTTTTAATTTAAATTTATTTGAATCATGAAAGATAATACCGGTCATTTTTGTGTGCTGCTTGACTCCACCCACAAAAAAAAAAACGTGATCGCCATTACCTGATTCATTCTTGTCAAACAAAAATGGCAGTAAAGGCACCCGGTTGGTTTTATTTTAGTCAGCCATGAATACAGATTATGTAATATTATACAATATTAAATAGGCCAATAGTAAAATATATTTTATATAAATAAAAAAGAAACTTACTGTTAATATTGTTGAAGCACAACAAAAGTTTGGAAACGATAAAATATTAAATATGCCTCTACCAAGTAACCAGCAAAGCTTTTCCCTATTATTATTATTATTAGCACCGCGTCTTACTACCCGTTTGGGTCATACGCACTTACGCTAATGTGTAATGGTAGGGTGATTGTGAGATGAAATGAAGGACCTACAGTTTAACGTGGAATCCGAACCACGCTGGTGGCCTGGCATTCCACACATTCACAAGATGTCTTGTCAGAGGTGAAGAATGTTTGAAATAAAATAAATCTGTGCCGGGACGAGGATTTTAACCGCCGCCAGCACAGAAGTCTGACACCTTACCCTAGACCGCCAGGTCACCTACTTTTCCCTATCAAATGTTAACTATTTGTTCCAACTTTCCTTTCTAATAAGCAGAGTTAGTCTGAACCAAGTTCATGTTAAATCCATGAGTAAAGAGCTTATTGGTATTAACTAGCTGTTCGGTATTCACCTACCTTAACCGGATGAGCGTTTTTATCCAGATAGTTCCCACTTTTCCTCTACTTAAATGCGGGTACATATTTTCTAGATTCAACCTTCCTCGCCCAATAATGCAAATATGTGTTTAACATGAACGAGCTGTAAGATATTGTGGAGGCACTGCTATTTTTTTAAATATTTCTACGTTATTAACCAACAAATTAAAAAAAAAAATTGTTAAACTGCTTAGGCTTTAAAATAATGGACAGATTGGTGGCATTGTTTTTCAAAAACAAGGGCACAAACACGTAAATTTTCATCAATATATCAAGATAGTGTTCAATATTATAATACTGTCTATATACTTCGTGTATTTGATAAAGAAAAAGTTAATGGTAGCTACTTGTTTATTTTGAAATAGAAATTAACATGTGGAAAGTTTAGTTTCCTTTATAGTAGATGTTTGGGAAGTAGAAACCATTCCGTTCTTTCTAGCTACCCCTTCGGGTGTTTAAATTAGCAATCATTAGACCACCCCTCAGCGGTAATAATAACAACTATATCACTAACCGACGCGTTACGTCGTAACGCCCCACCATCTTGTTTTCTAACCCTTACCCACCCTTATTCTTCAACCTCAACAACCACACGTAAAGTTTGGTTACTGTTGGTCAATTATGTTTCCAACGTTCCGCGTAACGACCGGCTTATTACAAGCCAGCTAGTGATACAGGAGGCTTATACGGCCAAGTGGTACACTCAATGACCAAACAGAAATAATACACGCAGACGGACATAATATATATATATATATCTTATCAGTTGTGGGAGAGTAGCTAAGTGACAGCTAGTAGAAGATATCTTACTGTAAACATTGCTGAAGGTGATTAGTATAAACCTATTTGTATATAATAATTATTTTATTATCAATAATATATTATCAACAAAACGTGTTCTCAAATGCTTCCAATACTTCCCTAATTATTACTGTATATTTGGTATTTTCCGTAAATTATTGAAGGGAAAAAAAATATTTTCATAAGACTGCTATGTATTTTGTTTCATGGTTGTGGAAACAAGAGATATTCTTACATGAAATAATAAATGAAAATATATTGTACTCAAACTTTTAACTCTTTATAAGCCACCAAAATAAATAAATAAATATTCTTTTATCATAGATAAAGAGCCATACTAAATATTAGTTTCAAAATAAATTGATATATTTTTTGTAAACAAGACATGAAGAAGATTTGTATGAGGTCTTCAACTTCCTTTGTTTCAAATGCTTCGCCATCTAAATTTATGAATTCTTTTAGAAGCTCTCCTTTGAAAAGTATTTTTAAGTGATCCACAAAAATAAGAAACAGAAACAAGGTTATTTTCATAAGTTGGTATTTCGATCAAATAAAAAAGGTTAAATGAAAAGAAAGGTAATTAAAAACAAATGGTTTGTTATGAAGGATTTTACTACAAAAAGTAACAAAAACTCACCATCATGTGGTCTTGCAGATCATATGATTTGTCGTATGGATATATGGTATATATTCCTAACAGTCACGTCATCATCACCTCTCCTACCGTATATATATATATATATATATATATATTAAATTTATACCTTGTATTCTATTTTTTTAGCGCTGCGTCTTACTACCCGTTCGAGTTATACGCTCATGTACTAATTACACTAATGGATTATGAATTGGGAAGGTTGAATATAGAGGAAATGAATCCGCATTTGCTTGGGGAGTGGAAAATCCATTAGGAAAAATCACCCCCCAGTTCACCCAATCGAGATTCGAACCTTAATCTCCTCGTCTTCGGAAGCTTAGCTCAACACGAAACTAGCGCGCTAGCTAACTACACCACCAAGGCGGGTCTTTTGGGCTATACATTCTTGTCTTCTTAACCATTTGTGCTGTTCGCATACTAACAAAGTAGGGAAGAGGAAAGTAAAATTTGAGAGGAAAATACTCGTATTTCCATGGTGGGAGAGTGGGATACTATTTATAATAAACCACCCTATATACACCTGTCCGGGATTCAATGCGCGACCTCACCATCACCGGTAGTAAAGCCAGATTATATGAGTTTGACACTTTAATCACTTTCCCACTGGCAAGGGTTGATTCAGCATAAATTTAGGAAATATTTCACCTATCGACGTAGTTCATAAAATAGCTTTCAGTTAAAATAAAAAAGACGTCAATAAGCTTGAATCTAGCCGTACAGACTAGAATAAAGTCTACTGGGGGTAGCTCCCTTCCTTCTTATCACAATATACTGTACAAGAAATAAAGACTTAACTTTAGGGTAAAGAAACTAATACATGAAATAGATTGTTTCAACAAAACAAAATTGATTTAGGATGAAAAGAGTGTTTAGTTTTAAGATAACCCACCAAAGAAAAGTTTCAGAAATCACCAGCAGGAGCGCTAGTATAAGGACACGCTGCACACGTAAACATACGGGCGATATATAGGGAAAAAATAAACATTTTGGGGTTAGCTTATGGTTTATATATATATATATATATATATAAATAACCTTAAGCTAACCCCAAAATTTTTATTTTTTCCCTATATATCGCCCGTATGTTTACGTGTGCAGCGTGTCCTTATACTAGCGCTCCTGCTGGTGATTTCTGAAACTTTTGCTTCGCTTTGCTCGTTTATATATATATATATATATATATAACACTCGCTTTTCTCGTTTGAGTTTTCTTTGCAAGTGGATGTAAACTAATGTAGTTTCAGAGCAGTTTTTTGATAGATCTTACCGTTTAGCCACAAGAAACCTCCAAAGAAAGGTCCGCACCAACTTTAAAGTTGCTCCACCATTTTGAATATTTTCGGGGATTAAAAATTAGAATTTTTAACATTTTAGAATTTTCCCGTCGGTTACAGGCTAAAAGCTAAAATTTTGCCAAATTTCAAGTTTCTAGGTCATCAGGAAGTGGGTACACATTAAAGTCAGTGAGTGAATCAACCATGTGGCTTTATAATAGTATATATATATATATATATGTTAGCAGAATATATATATACTTTATCAGAATATATATATATTTATAAATATATATATATATATATTTATATTTATATACGTTAGCAGTATATATATATATACCTTAGCAGAATATATATACGTTAGCAATATATATTCTTCTAATGTTAGTTCAGTTGAAAATCGAGGCTTATTAGTTTTTACTCACTGTCTCGATATTACCGTTGACTGTGATTTGACTGATGTATATAATCTTGTGATTATTTTCAAAGAAGAATACAGTGATTTCTATATGTAAAAGTAAGTGATTTGGAAACATTAGTTATTAAAAGTGGATAAATTTGTAGTTTAAAAAAAAACAGTCCGGTGAAAGTGAAGAAGTGTTTTTCGTTAGTCCAAAAACAACTTTAGAGGTACAGGATGAAACTCCTGCACGCTCATGAACACCAGAAGCTGGTAGACCTCCTCTATCACATACTATTGAAGGACAGGGACATAAAGTATCAAAACCACTGTTTTCTGTAAGACCTACAAATAAGCATTCAGTCAAAAAGTATTGCTTTTTATTCTAAATTAGAATATACTTTAATTGAATCAATCTTCGAAAGCTATAAAAAAAAAATCTTGCAAAATACAATAAAAACACATGATAAGTCGAGAACACATTCAGCTCATTCAAAATAAATCAGTTATTAGAACAAACCTAGGTTAATAAATGATTATAGGGGTAGTTTAGAAAGTGTTTTATTTAGAGGACCCATGAAGTTATGTGGGGATTTAATAACCCCCTCTAATACCCCCAAAAATTAAATTGGATCGTCTGGGTATTTATAATACTAATCATAAGTGACAGCTTCAGGTCACATGAATCAACATATAATTACGTGAAAATATACATTATAGCTTTTTTTATCTGTCATATAAGTATCTACCTTTGAAAATTTGACTTTAATCCTGGTGTTACAGTTTTCAATTTAAATAGATCGTTCACGTTTGAGACCATCCTGTGACTGTACTCTTCCTCTGAACACAATCGCGTATTTCTTTCCTCTGCGCGATGAGGGAAAAGGTGGTGTGTGAGGGGTACTTGTTTAATGGCCCCTCAACCTCCAAGTCAGTTACCATAACGTCCTCAACATTATGATTAGCAGTTGGGATTCATTCTGGAAATGGCTGCTAGCGAAGTTTTACAGGACCAAGCGAAATGTTCGTGTCACAAACTTAAACAAGCAAACCTTCGTTTCCTTCTAACCCTTTACGTGATGTCATAAAACTTGCAACTTCATGAACAATCCTGTTAGGAGCGAAATAAAAACTAGGGTGCTTTATAAGTAAAGAATTAAGTGTTGTTTTATTTAGCTTTTTACTGAGATGTTATACTTACAAGTGAGTTATTTAGTTATTTTCTCATTGAGATGCTTTTTAAGTTACAAGTAAATTATTTTGGTTATTGTAGGTTTTTTCTAAGATGATTTTTAGGTTACAAATAAAAAAAATTGAGGTTTTTTCTTAGATGATTTTAAGCTACGGGTAAGTGTTGTAATTGTTAATAAGATTTCTGTAACGGGGATTATTTTTAAGTTATGAGTAATTTTCGTATTTTAGTTTGTTTTTTATCTGAGATGCTTTTAAAGTTGAAAGCAGATTTTGTTTCCTTATTTATTGTTTTTCTAGCTGAGATGCTTTTTAAATTAGAGCAAATTTTGTTTTTTTAACTGAAATGCTTTTTAAGGTAAGAATAAGTTTCTTTTTTTTTTTTCTCTCTCTGTCCGTCATATCAATGGCGTATAGATGAGTATGATATGACACCCACAGTTTTGTAGAGGAAGAATGATATACCATTTAGAATTTAGAAGGGGATAAAAACCACTTGGTATACCTGGCCGGTTTTCTAACCTCGACCTCCTAGTCACCAGCAAACTAGACTAGGCTAGACAAGACTAATGTCTCTACCCACGTTTTAATTGTGTGTCACGTCAAAGCATTCCTTAAAAACATTATAATGTTTCTCAATTTGTCACGTTTTAGATAACAATGGGCACTTTATGTCCACAATGAGATTTTTAGAACCACTCCGTAAATATTGCATTTCAAATAGTGTTTTCATTTCAACAAATAAAACACTAAATAATCTTTAAATATTTAAAAATCTTTAATGTATCGAACAAATCCAATTCGTCTAATTTCTTTTAATGAAAACTTATTTTCTAAGAATCTTGAGGGACTCAAACTTGGTCCACAGATCAACTATAAATATGTATAGTTGTTAGGAAATATACTTTTATTAGTCAATTTAAGATATTAATAATTAATTATTTCTGTAATAAAAACAGACATAGATATAGTTGATTAAAAATTAATAAGTTGTCAATTTTATTTCTCTGATTATTACTTTCCCTCGAATCCTCGTAAAGAGAAAGTATTGTGATCATCAAAAAATTATTGCATTCGAGAGTTTGATGGATGTTTACGTTACATGACCTACTGAAACCAATAAAGTAGTTTTAGTGACGTCATCTTTCTGTCTGTCTTTATGGGCCAGTTTCATAGTCAAATTTAGTACGCCTCAAGTGCGGCGCTACACTAAGTACATGACGACACCTACCTAAACCAGAATGGAATGGGCCAGTTTCCTACGAGAGAACGGCCCATTCCATTCTGGTTCAGGTAGGTGTCGTCATGTACTTAGTGTAGCGCCGCACTTGAGGCGTACTAAATTTGACTATGAAACATGATCTATGTCTGTATCTCGGCCTATAGACTAAACAATTTAACCAATAGAGCTAAACGTTAGTGTCTAGGGTTTTAATAAGTTTTCCTCGAGGAGTTTTTGGAATTAAGTGTCTGACCATAGAATTAAGGGTTACTACCTAAGGAGCAATAGGAGAACAAAACTATTTTCTCAAAACTCACCGTAACAATTTTGTATTAAATCTCGTATCAAGACATTTTTAATATTATAGACAAAATGAACCATTTTTTTCCTGTAAAATGAATCAGTAGCTACTTTAGATATGTTAATATCTCCTATTTTGAACATATCTCCATAAATATTTGAGATACTAAATTTACGTCTTATCGGATCAAAATTGTAGGCCCATTAAAAATTAAAAATAATAAATTATTTTAGACCATATGTTTGTAAAACCAATATTTTCCGAGCAAAAGCTAATATATTTTTAATTGAGTTCTGGGATATTGAGAGTTAAGTATTGTGATTGTATAACATTCTAACTCAATATTTTGATAAATATCGACGTTTCAAGACCCCCTGAAACAAAATAAAAGTGGTTTTTGCAGTGCCATCTGTCTGTGTGTCTGTACCTCGGGATAGAGCCGAAACTATTTCACAGATTAGTCTATAACTTGATATCTGGGGTATTCATTAGCTCCCCCCAAAGGATTTTGGAATTAGATATCCAACCCTAAAATTCAGGGTATTTTACTGACGGGCAAAAATATAATAAGTTAATTTTCTCTAAATTTGCTTTGACGAATTTGGTTAAATGTTATATTTATACGCTATTTATTATCATAACCAAGGTGGTAACCCTAATTTTCTCATACATATTTATTTGAAGATACTTTACTCAAGGAAAATTTTCCAGTTATCATCATTTCTCCACAACTATTTGAGATACGAAATATCTTATTGTTGTAAAATTGTAGTAATATTAAAGATAAAAAATTTTTATTTGAAATATATTTTTATAAAAACAATGGTTTCAGAGCTATAATCAAATATATATACTGTCACCAACGGCCTCATTTGGAAGGTGTGTTGTATAAACATTTTATGCTATAAATAGATTATTTCATTTTTCTGAGCTTTATTCCATAGAAGATTATCATCAACAATTGATATCGGGTCTATATGACCACCTTTAGCGATTACAGTATTTAACTCAATTCAAATTCCTCTACTAAATACAGCTATTATATAAACATCAGGTGTTCTAATTACATGGGCTCACCATGAACATAGGCCCATAGAAAATAATTATATAGAAAGTTTACAGAAGATATTCTTCACGGTAATTTTATGAATTTATTTCTCCATTTTACAAGCATATGAATATATTTAATCTGCGTTTACTATTACAGATTCAATTTATGAATCATTCATTCTTTATAGCAACAGGATTCCATGGAATCCATGTAATTATAGGAACTACATTTATTTTTAATTGTTTAATTCCTCATTACTTTTTCCATTTCTCATCAAATCATCACTTTGGTTTTGAAGTCGTTGCATGATAATGGATTTAAAGTTATTTTATGTGTTAAATTTCACATAATATTTTTTCAAAACGGGAATCTATAAGGGTTCATAATTTCAATGGTCACAAGACATTACTGATTAGTTTTCATAGTATAAGGCTATACTGGCAAGGGTTAAGATTCTTCATATTATGATTTAATTCAAAACTAGAGTGTACTATTATAGCTGGCGAATAAATAATAAATTACATAATTATATTTCTACAAAATGTATTATTAAAAAAATACATATTCAAATAATTGCCTCAATTTATTTCATTTTATCCAAAGAGATGCTGTAAGAAACTTTCATCTCGAATCTGTTTACAAGGTAGAAGTAGATGTTTTATTTTCTTACGTGAGTTAATGGTTGAAAAGAAATGGAAAGAGGGTTGGAGCTCTGAGTGTTCTTAAAATTGAAACATAAAAAAGGATAAAAAGAAATAAAAAGAGGAGGAGAAATAACTAAACAAGGAATTTTCTCCCCTCGCTAAATGTTAAGTAAAAATCTGCCCTTGGAGAATTTTTTTTCAACTTTAAAGAAGGGAAACTAATGTAATACTGTCTAATAAACGCATAAAAACTTATCTTCTACCTTTTAACATTATAAAATAGGTATGTTAACATGTATTATATTATTCTTTAGCTATAATTTATATTATATGCCAAATAGTCAGTTGTGTTAATGTTGTGTTGTTAGCGAGCAAATGTAAGAGTAAATTGAGACGTTCTAGGATGGCATATTAGCCCCTTAATTGCTTTCCACAATAATCCTGACCGTAGTCCAAGCATTCAAACAAAGTAGAGCCTATAATAGATCTTAACTTACTTTCCATAAGAAACCCAACTGGGGTCTAAACGTTTAAAGAAGGCAGAGCCTATAATAGACCTTAACTTGCTTTCCACAAGAGACCTGACCGTGGTCTAAGCCCCCAAAGAAGATAGAGTCTATAATAGACCTTAACCTACTTCCACCATAGTCCTCCCTGGCCGTTATCTAAGCCTTCAAATAAAGTAGAGACTATGATAGCCCTTAACGTGCTGGCCACAATAGCCCTGAACGTGGCTTAATTGTTCAAAGGAAGTTTTAGAATTAGATGTCTATCTATAGACCTTAGCTGGCTTTCCACAAGAGACCTGGCCGTGGTCTAAACCTTCAATTAAGGTAGAGACTATAATAGCCCTTAACGTGCTGGCCACAATAGCCCTAATCGTGGCTTAATTGTTCAAAGGAATTTTTAGAATTAGATATCTAGGTCTAAAATTAAGGGCAGTTTACTGAAGGACAAAAAAAAAGAGAAAATCAATTTTCTCAAAATCTGCTCTAGTGATTTTGATTATAATTTTTATTGTGGCATTATTTAGCATTAAAACAAATTGGAAATTATGGTTTTACCATGGTACTTTACATATCGAAAATCTTCAATTTTGGTCATAGCTCTGCACATATTTAAGAAACCAAATAACATAATAAAATTACATTACTGTAAAAAATCAAAACCTTTTAGTTGAAATATATTTTTACCAAAACAATAGTTTCTGAGCTATAAGCAAATATAAATAATTTAATGGAGCGCTTTGAAAATTGAGATTGATTTTTATGCTCTTTGGCGGACAGAAATATTTCTCTTTACTCACTGTTTCTGTAACAATGTATATTATTTCATGTAGGTTTTCTGGCTGAGTGTTCCTGCAACAGTGTTTATTATTTTACTTACCAAATTTTACCAGTTTTTAGTAAATGTATATATTTTAAAATAGAATATAAAAAAGTCTGCGCGTTGCACCCCACCATTTATTTGAGCTTATATTTGTTGATCAACAAATAATCTTTCATGATATACTTCAGATTTTAGTTCCAAAAAAAAAAGGAGCTTGTTAATTTTTGTTGTTGTTTTCTAAGCTAAGATAGTAATTTTGGTGTATGAATAAATATTGTATAAAAATTCTGACCTAACATAATATGTTTCTTGAAATTAAACATTCTATATAATATTTCTGTTGTCAACATCTCTTTTTCTCAACTAATACAAAGCCTACATCGATGAATAAATTATCAGTGGATAGGATTTTTTACCAACCTCTGACATAGCATACTTAGTTTACGTTAAAACACATTGTTTGTTTATAAATTTGAAATGACAAACAAAAAATTCAAGATGATTGCATCTCATTTATTAATTAATATTGTATGAAAAAAAAAGCTCACTACTTGGTAAGTTAACTGATTTCGATGGTTAAATTAAAGATGTTTTGTTAATCTGTTACGCATGAGTTCAATACTTATGCTTTACGGCACCTTACAGTTAGCTTCTTCACTATCATAATTAAGATGGGGACGCAGGGAACGCAAGAAAAGGTCAGTACTTTTGCATTTTTTT
Source organism: Timema cristinae (assembly GCA_039000515.1). Classification (NCBI taxonomy): domain Eukaryota; kingdom Metazoa; phylum Arthropoda; class Insecta; order Phasmatodea; family Timematidae; genus Timema; species Timema cristinae. The sequence continues at coordinate 25,754,030 of JBCFYV010000024.1, forward strand.
ATGGCAAAACTTTTGTTTTTCAAAATAAATAAAATAATGCTTCTATATGCAAACATAGAGTTTAATTTTCTTCACACAGTGACTACAGTTGTTGAATATCTGTTAAGAGTATAATTACATTATCCAAAAACATTTTAAAATGAAGAGAGAAAGTTTTCTTGAAATTCCAGGACACCTTTCACATATATTCAACAACCGTTGAGGTCATCAAGTGAAAAAAATTAAACTCTATGTTTGTATGGAAGCAATATTTGATTTATTTGACAACAAAAAAAATGGTTGCTATAAAAACTTCAAAAATACTGGCCTTTTCTCGCGTTTACTCCAACCCCACATTAAAATCGGATCGCAAAGGACATAAATCCTCCCATAAATCTGTCATGATTCAAAGAACAGAACAAAGAGACCCTTAATAAGAGCACAACACAGACTTGATCCCGCTATTTTATGTTTGATTCGATATTCCCCGCGGATTACGGCCAAGAGTTGGAATTGATATATTGGCTTGCAAGATATCTTCTAGTTTACCAGCCACCGGAGAAAGGGGGGAATGGGGGGGGGTTGAGAGGAGATAAAGCTACCGCGGAGGAACTGTGAGAGGGGTATGCTGGGATCATTACAGTTGCAAATTGGCTGCTAATATGAGGCGATTACATGCACCGCAGTGCGCGCAATTGCATGATCCGAAATGAAACACAACATCCACGCAGTTTCCGGATATTAACTCAGATTTAACCACTAGCCTCCACCACTCTCCCCCCTCCCCTCTTCCCTGACCAATAACCAGGAATTTCATTTCAGGAAATTCAAAAGCATTTCATATCCCTAACTAAATACGTGAGGGTATATAAACCATCTGTCAGAGAGAAAGAGGAAGTAGGGGGAGATAGAGGGACTTTATACGTTTGGAGTGGTACGCAAAGGGATTTCTGAGGGGATTTTGACTCTGTTTGGTCTCTGATTGTTAGCGTGCAGTCCCAAAAGATTAGGGTCCATGTACACACATATACTAGTGCGTTTGTTTTGGTATAATCAAACATGATGCGGGAGTCGCCGGTTAGTTTGTAACGGCGTGGGTACTGTTTCGTGCACCATGGGACGCTGAAGCATCAACAATATGAGGAGGGGAGGGGATATTGTGTGTGTACCAACTGTCTGCGCTCAAATTAGCTCATTTCACATGACGAGATAGTTGTGGAAATTACTGAAAACATGCTGTTTTTTAATCGATGGATAATACATAATATTTGTTTTTACAACCGAAAATTACTCTGAATTATTACTTTTAATTGTGTATACCTATTTATTTTTATTTATTTTAACAGCCCTCCCCATCGGTGATCAAGTGTACAAAGGCATCAGTCTTCTGGTCTGGTTTCCCGATGATGGTGATATTGGGGTTCAAATACTGATATGGTGTACTAAGGTGCTGTTTCTAAAATGCTTTTTTCCACTCTACCTACACGCGAATGCAGTTTCACTTCATATGAACGCTACCTTTATCATTTCTGTTATATTAGTATCGAAATTTGAACTTCTGGACTGCGTACAACCCAAACGAATACTAAGGTGTGAAGGAGAAAAAAAAGTAACCAGGATGGGTAGAAGATGTGAAGCATGGAAAACCGATATGGGGATTATGTATACTGTTAAGTAAATATTTTTATAACTGTTATGTATTTAAGAAGTTAATGGCAGTATTTTTGCAGTTTTTATATCAAAACTCTTATTTTGGTCAAAAGAAATAAAATAACTATCCAGTATAGCCAAGAGTTTAATTTTCTTAACGTGGTGAGATAAAAAGTTCTTGAATATATGTCAAGGGTGTCCAGGAATTTAATGACAACTTATTTTCTCAATTTAAAAAGTTTCGCATCTAACGCATCTTTGGGTACTACAGATATTCGACAACAATGGTTGAGGTTACCATGGAAGAGTTCTATGTTTTTATTGTAACAATATTTCATTTTATTTGGCCAATAAAATGTGTTGATATAAAAGCTTCAAAAACACTGGCCATAGCTCGCACTCCCACCTTAACGTGCACTTTCTGAATCGACTGATTGTATCAGAACTTGACTTATCTAATGAACTTAAATCTAGAATCGACACACCACTCAGCTCCCTTACGTTGTTCTATCCCTGTGAAAGGGAAAATCCGCATTTCTCCACTAATAAATGTTTAGACAACTTTGGGAATTGAACCCGGGACCCTCAACTAAGTAGGCAGACACGCTACCAGCTGATCTATGGTTTTGGACTCTTGGGGTGGAGCTATTTATTTTGTAATTTGGCTCGATTCTTGGGATGATGTTCATATGTTTTCATAGAGCAGCTTCAATTGATTGGTTAAGTATTCCTGAATGCCACGTTGTCCATGATTATCTCCTTCGATAAATCCAGACCAATGAATTGTATTCGCATTGAGAAAAAAGTTCGTATACACCTGCTCTCTAGCCATGGATGTAGAAAAGAAAAAATTTGCTGAGTACTTTTTCTCCTCTTGTAACATGCCTTAACACAAATTATCTAACCTGTACTAGCACACATCGAGACATGAAAACCAATGTTTTGAAGGCATGCACCCTTTCAACTGTTTTGTTTCACTTATTTATAATAAAAAATAGGCTATTTTTAGTCGATGCAATCTAAAATTGATGGACGACAAATTATCTTACAAAAGTTGTATAGTAAGCTGAAGATTTAGGTTTAAATTATGTTTGTATCAGTGGCCGCTCGTGTACAGGTACTGCGGAACGGTAGCACCCCCTATTTCCACTTGATATTATCGATAACATTTAATATGATGAGTACTTTTTTCTTTAATTATTTCTTTATTTTTGTAGTGCAATATATATTCCTTAAGCTTAATGTCAGTACTTCAGTAGGCATCCCCCAGTTTATGAAAAAGATACAAAAATCTTTGTATGGAACTGTGCTCTTCACAGTTCCAGTGACGTGGTGTTTGACTGTTGTGCGCATGTGCACATAGGAGCGGTGTGGGGAGGAAGGCGAGACTGCCAGGTAGAGAGAGCACTGTTGCCCTCGCAGTGCTGTCTCTGGCGTGATGGTGGAAGGAAGTTTTTTTTTTTACTCAGCATGTGTTGTGCTTAAAAACTGTGTACCATAGTCTTGAATGTGATAAAGTGTAGAAGCGTGTAGAATTAGATTATTATTCTGCTTTCAGCTATTCTATTTGATTTTTTTTTTCAGTTCTTTTATTTAACAGAAACCTTAAATGCGCTTGCAGTACTTTCAATGGAGAAAAATTTTCTCAATTGTCATCCAGAGATCAAGGAAAAAATTTTGCGCAAATTAAAACAAAAAGAATATATTTCATTTTTAAATGAATAAGTCAAGCTTGATCTGTAACAATATAAGTTAAAGTAAGTAAAAAAAATTGTTTTTTTTTGGTTAGGATTTTATCAAGTTCCTGAATAAATTTTCTTTTTTATACATGTTTTTTTCCTTTTGCACAATTTTAAATAAAGGATAAAAAAATTCTGGAGCAGCACTCCCACTAATTTTAGCTACGAGCCACCAATGGTTTGCATTATTGCTATATAAGAATGGAAAGAGTAAAATTTGAGACATTTCACTATCTCAACATTTTTAATATTTTTTTTTATATATAATAGTCTTGTACTGGCGCAGCGAGATGTTTAAATGTGTTTGACAGGTCTGTGTCTTGTGAATATGTACATAGTGACTTTTTAAATTAAAAAGGAATTATTTGTTTTCAAAGTTGTATATAAATATTTTGATTGGCTCAACTTAAACTATGGAAATAAGCTATTTATCTCAAAAGTAATATTTTGTCCATACAGATGTTTTCTTCTTATATGATGAAGAAATATATCCACTTACTATTTTATTGACACTAACGGAACCAATTATAGTCACCTTTTCTCTTATATAGCCACCGTAGTTACCTATTTTATTTTATAAATAAATTATCTCAAGGTTTTTCCCCTTGGTAAAGTAAGTTTCACAAAGAAAATTAATCTTAAAGGTATATTTCTTGTGTTCCAAATAAAAAGTACAAAGAGTGGTGAATTATGTTTCAAATTAATTAGTATTTGAACGAAGACTCGATTATAAATTATCTAAACTATTTTGAACATATGATGAAAGTGAAATCATAAGCTGGAAACATATTTTTTATTAGTACAGTGTATTCAATCCTATACTATTGTCTTTTTGATCATATGATGAAAGTGAAATTATAAACTGGAATCATATGTTTATTAGTATAGTGTATTCAATCCTATACTATTGTCTTTTTGATCGTATGATGAAAGTGAAATCATAAGCTGGAATCATATGTTTATTAGTACAGTGTATTCAATCCTATGCTAGTGTACTTTTGATCATATGATGAAAGTGAAATCATAAACTGGAATCATATTTTTTTATTAGTACAGTGTATTCAATTCTATACTATTGTCTTTTTGATCATATGATGAAAGTGAAATCACAAGCTGGAATCATATGTTTATTAGTACAGTGTATTCAATCCTATACTAGTGTATTTTTGATCATATGATGAAAGTGAAATCATAAGCTGGAATCATATTTTTTATTAATACAGTGTATTCAATCCTATACTATTGTCTTTTTGATCATATGATGAAAGTGAAATCATTAGCTGGAATAATATTTTTTATTAGTACAGTGTATTCAATCCTATACTATTGTCTTTTTGATCATATGATGAAAGTGAAATCATAAGCTGGAATCATATGTTTATTAGTACAGTGTATTCAATCCTATACTATTGTCTTTTTGATCATATGATGAAAGTGAAATCATAAGCTGGAATCATATGTTTATTAGTACAGTGTATTCAATCCTATACTATGTTTTTTGATCATATGATGAAAGTGAAATCATAAGCTGGAATCATATTTTTATTAGTACAGTGTATTCAATCCTATACTAGTGTATTTTTGATCATATGATGAAAGTGAAATCATAAGCTGGAATCATATTTTTTATTAGTACAGTGTATTCAATCCTATACTATTGTCTTTTTGATCATATGATGAAAGTGAAATCATTAGCTGGAATATATGTTTATTAGTACAGTGTATTCAATCCTATACTATTGTCTTTTTGATCATATGATGAAAGTGAAATCATAGCTGGAATCATATGTTTATTGTACATGTATTCAATCCTGTACTATTGTCTTTTTTTGCACCACGTTTTACTACATGTCCATATTATCCACATGTCTACACTAATAAGTTTAGGTATGAGTAAGGAGTCTAGAAGAATAGTTAGGCCTTCAACTTTCACTCACATGTAAATAAAATTAGAGATAACTTTGGAAAAACAACTCATTACACCCAGCTGAGTTTTGATCCCCCACCTCACCTTCAGTGTAAACCAAATAAGACGCGTCTGGCATTTAATAAGATTATCCACCGACGTGGGTGTAAGGAATATATATGTGCTATAGTAAATATAAGGGTAGTTTGGTTTTGACTGCAATCAACACAACTGAATTGAACCAAACATTTATTAATGGGTTATTACTATTAAGTTATTATTTTATTTATTCTGGCGGGGGTGTAGGAAACGCGAGTTAAAGGCAGTGTTTTTGCAGTTTTTATAACAAAACTTATGTTGGTTTAAAAATAAATAGAATATTTCTCAAGTATAAACATATGAGATTAATTTTCTTAACATGATTATATCAACAGTAATAATCTGTCACGAGCATAGTGGTATTAGATGAGAACCTTTAAATCAAGATAAAAGGTTTGTAATTAAATTCTAGGACACCTTTGACAGATATTCAACAAGGGTTGCGGTCACCATGTGAAGAAAATTAAACTCTATATTTCTACTGGAGAAATATTTTATCTATTTTGGCCAAAAAAATAATGCCATAGAACTCTAAGAACAGTGCGCTTTTCTCGCTTTCCAACACTGCCACCTTAAGTATGTGTGTACGGACAGCTCGTTAAGCCCATTTAGAGTTGAATGTTTAATTAAGATAGTGTAAGTAATTTATGTCCACCGTGTTTCACTACACACTAGGGTACACTTATATACACTTATATACGCCAAAACTTTGAACACAATTTAATGGTCTTTAGCAGAGTTTTCCGGACGTAAGTGTAAAAGATTTTGTATTATTTTGGTTCAAACAAGCTATATGTGCAATTTGGGCTAGGACTTTCCGAACATCCTGTGTTTGTGTGTGTGTGTGTGTTGTGTGGTTGTGTTTGTTGTGTGTTTTGTATTTATGTGTGTTGTATTACTTTGGAGTGATAAGTAAGAATAAGGAAAGTGTTTAATTTAGAGGTAATGTACACCAATTTTCTGGAAGAGAGAGAGAAAGAACAAATTAGTCAAAACCCCTCTCAATACGCCCAAATGGGATGTGAGCTCGAAACTCCCCCTCAATGGTCAAACAGAATAAATCAACTTCACATTTAGACTGTGTGCTCACAAGCGTGGCTCTTAAACACAATTAATTAATAGTTTGTATTAATATTTTCGAGTAAATAAGATAAATTAACACTTTATGTCGCTTTCTAATTTGACAAATTTGGCAAAAATAAATCTTTTACTTTTGTTTGATTTCGAAAATATCAATCAAATTAAAATGTTACCGAGAAAAATTATGTAAATAAGAAAGGTAATGTTAGTTAAAAAATATCGTGTATTAACCTGTATTATGTACTAAACATGTTCCATACTGTCCACGTTGTGGTCCCACACTAGTTTTAAACCCGGGACCATTCCAGTGACGCGTATAGTCTAGAAGCCACTGTGTCTGTATTGTGCCCGCAATGAAGCATGAAGCCTACAGCATGTTGATGCAGGGCCTATTATAGCTACAGCATACACGGGACTAGTCAACCCAACCAATCAAAAGGGGACGAGCACATTCGCTATGATAATGAACCATTAATATGTCATGAGCAGCATCCGCCCTCTCTCTTGCACGCTACTATCTCTCTCTCTGTCTAGCTCCCCTCCCCCTCCCACAGGGGCCTTGTTGACATTTTCGGTATCTCGTTTGACACTGTTACACACACACACATACATACCATGGGAGTGCGGGGTGTTGAGGGGGGGAGCCCATTTTAGTTCTCAATAAATTGGCCCGCTTAGTGCATGGAGATACCCCCTTTAAAAATATTTATATAATATATATTCATTTTAACAGTAAAATTACCCCATTGTTGGTCACGGGGTTCAATGTGTCAATCTCGTAATATCCTGGATTGCCGATGAAGTGGAGATTGGAGTCAAATCACAGTCAGGTCTCCTGAGGATGTTTTTTCCTAAATGTTTTTTCTATTCTCCTACACACTAATGTGGGTACAAATTACTCTAAATACAACCGTACTCATCCTAACACATTAGCATAAAGTACATAATCTTACACCCCAAATGGGTAGTGAGTGACAAGTGGTGCTAAATAAAAAGCAGTAAAATATAAATGAATTATTCTAAAGGATCCGCTTCAGTGATCAAACAGTCTAAGGCGTCACACTGATGTTAGGCTGTCCCACTGATGGTGGGGAGATCAGGGCTCGAATCTCGGTCTGTGTACTGAGAATTTTTTCTAGATGGTTTATCACTCTCCTTCCACGCAAATACGGGAAGATTACCTCTAAAATGATTCCTTCCTCAGCCCTACCCCATTATAATAATGATCATATATGTGTATAGCCTGAACAGGTAGAAAGAAATATAAAGGGTAGAGGACTAGGAGAGAGCTTAAAGTATGTTATAAAACCCCGTTACAACCAGCCAAAATTATTAACAAAACCTCCCCACTCCACGTCACCGGTTAACCTACTAGATGAGACTGATGCCTTAGGCTACGTGCTCACTGGTTTTAATGGAAAATTATATTATATTTAGTCTTAATGACATATTATATATAATCCAGACGGGTAGTAAGTAGATGTGGTGCGGAATTTTTTTTATAAAGTATTGATTTTACAGTATCTTCATCCTCAAATTTGAAATTAGGTTGGTTAGAGGAATGCATTTGTCTCTATTGCCTCCCCATTTTGTATGCTAAATCAGAGCAAATGCGTCAGTTTGATTACCATACATTTTTTAAGACATAGCTTAATATCAAATATTTAAGTACAAAATCAGAATTAAGGGAGATTTACTTTTGAGTTTTACGCTCCACGGTCAATAACAGCCATCAGTATTTCACTACAAGCCAATTTTTATGAGAAGAGACTTTTAGAAAATGCAAACTTTTTTTTGTCAATATTGATATTATTTTTCAGTGTTAATTTGTAGGTATAGATAATATCGGAGAACATAGAAAGCGCACAAGATTGAGAACCCTCATATCAAAAGTGCACGAAGATATAGATTAAAAGTGCACATTGGTATTTTGTTAAGAGTGCACAGGATAAAAAAAAAACTGCACAACGTGGCAAAGTGACAACATAGAAAACATCTTGTACACCCATTGATGGCGGGAATGAACTATCACGTTGAATGTACTTCTCATAAATATATTCAGCAAATGGTATTAGCTTTTCATTATTTGTCGCCAGGCTAGGTTAGGCTAGGTTAGGTTAGTCCTATGTCAACAAGCGCTGTTGCCATTTGGGACTCAGAGACTACAAACAATGGTTCGCTTCTGATATACTCCGAAGCAAGTACCCAAATTCAGCTATTGAAGTTTCAGTACATAACCTGATAATATCTATCAAAAGTGAAAGCTACCTGTAACATGACTTTACGTATGAACACGGTAAATAAGATCTTGTAATTTTTCTAGCTGTTAGATAAGGCCCGTCCTAAGAAATTTGGACCATACCTTACCTTTTTTCTTATCACCACGTATTACTACCTGTTCAGGTTGTACGCATAAATGATAATTACTCTAATTGATTAAGGATAAATAAGGAAGCTTTTTACAGGTAATCTAACAACATTTGCGTGGAAGAACAGTAGGAAAACATTTAAGAAAAACTACTCTCAATAGACCCGACCGGAATTCGATCCCTAACGTCATCAGCAAGCCAGTCTAAGATGAGTGTGATACCTTAGACTATTCGGCCACCTAAGCGGGTAATATACCTTACTTAAAGGATCAGGATAGTACTGAGGGTTTTAATTAAATTGTCCATATCTCAGCTAAAAGGAGGGTGTAAAATCACTTTGCAAATAGACATCTCTCAGTGACACTTTTGATAATCGGACTCCAACCTCCCGATTTAAAGTCCACTACACTTTCAGAGCATCCACATCTGCCTGTAGATACACATATATATTTTCCCAGGACTCAGATACAGAACCACGATCGTCCCATTACAAGAAGTTCCTGCCACAGTGGTGGTCCATTACTGCTGTTATTAACAGCATCTCAACCCGTTCCAAATGAGCTCTTATATAAATCCTCCATTTTGTCTCCCGCTCCTCCCCTGTCTCCATAGGCAACCCCGGAGATCCCCCCCCCTACTCCCACACCTTCCATCCTCCTCTCCTACGAGTACTACCGGGGCCCATGAATAATTGATTGGTCGAATGCCAGCGTCGGAATAACAATGGCGACAGCTTCACATGCACTTCAACAATCAGACGGCGCCGGAGATTGGTTCGAGGTGGTGCGCATGCGTGGGCTTCAAGAGAGCGTCATAATGGTAAGAAGAACCAGGGGAGACGCACAGTCATGTTCCACGGGTCATTGGTACCGACTCGTCTCGCAAAAACTGACCTGTTTGTGAAACTACTGTACTCGTGTGTTTATGTAACCCTCCCATACCTTGACTGATTGGTCAAGCTATATATAAGTTTAGGGGACCGTGATTTTGAGTCTTGGGCAGTGACTAGAATTATTTAAAACTTGAAGCGATTTCTTTCAACAACTAATTTCTACCAATCCAATTTATATCAAATTTAAAAAAAATTAAAGCTTAAACAAGGCCTATGTGCCCAAAAATGTTTTAAAAAATAATCAAAGGGAAAGCTTAAATTTAAGAAAAAGACCATTTTTATCAATACCGATTTCTTGAGTTTTACTAAAACTATTATAAATGTATCCTTTTAAAACTAAGCGCACTTACTTCTAAGCTTATTATAATATCCAAATTAGGAAAATTTTCAATATCGAAGACGCGATCCAGATATAATTTAAGTTTAGCGATAAATGTCTGAAGGCCGCTATGGCATGGTTCCCGATGTTAGAAAGAAAAGTTGTTAAGGTATATATAAAAAGAAAAGCTATTAATTTGTAGATTTGCAACAACAAAAAATCACAAGAAAATCTGAATAATTGCTGAGCTTTACTACACATCCTACGATTTGGGCAAGCAAAAATGTTAGTTTAGACTTATTTTTCGTCCAATTACGACTAGTATTCTACTATTAATGTTTAGGTTGTTCATACTATTCAGATAATACGATTGCCATGGCATATTTAGAGTTAAGTGTTGCTTCCTCTGTCTAAGGTGATAGTGTAGAGAACCATACACAAGATAATTGATTTTGCAATTTTTATAATAAAATATTAGTTGGGCAAAATAAATAAAATATTGCTGCAGTTTAAACATTGAGCTTAATTTTATTCACATGGTGATATCAACAGTTGTTGAATATCTGTCATAAACATAGAGGTATTATCTAAAAACCTTTATAAATGAAGCGAAAAAGTTGTTGTTAAATTCCAAGACACCTTTGACAGATATTCAAGAACTGTTAATATCACCATGGAAATAAAATTAAACTCTATGTTTAAACTGGAGAACTATTTGATTTATTTTGACTAAAAAAAGTTTCCATTATCAAAACTGCAAAATAACTTACCTTGACTCACTTTCCCTACTCTACCACCCTAATAAGGCCCCTACACGATCAGTCAGACTGTCAGTACTGATAGACTGATGGCCGGACTGACCAAAATACTGATGTGATCCGAACAACAGAAACTGTCCACATCTTTTTCTTATCATCCATGTTGTTGCATTTTGCATGCAGGACCTGGAACTTATAAAAAATAATGATACTAAGACTGACCGTGTAAGACCTCGTTGTAATTTACTGATGGGTTCTGAGAGTCAGACTGTCAATCTTAGGACTTACAGTCTGATTGCCCTATTAAACTCGTACGTTCAACGCAGGAGCTATTGACGACTTGATCTTAAAGGTAGGGATGGGAATGAAATGCCCTAGATTTAGTAGAGAAGAAATGAGAAAACAGAATGTGTTGTAAACTACTTTCAGCACATCCAGCCTAGACTCAAACCCCAGTCTTCATGTCAGTGGTAGCCAAGTATAACGCTTTAGACTTCTCGGTCACGACTAAGAGTCAAAGCTTTGCCACTCATAGGTTTAACTTATCCTAGGATATTGGTAGGAAAGAGCTTTTATAAAAACTGCTTTGGTGGTCTCATAGTCTAGTCACTCTCTCACAATAGAGCCGTGCCGATGAAGAGAAGATCAGTTGTTGTTTTTTTATGGATGTTCTGAAGGGGTTTTTTCCTGAATGATTTACCACTCTTTCTCTACGTGAATAGGTGACCTGGTGGTCTAAAGGTAAGGTATCAGACTTTTGTGTTGGGAGTCAGGAGTTCAATCCTCGGTCCTGGCACAGATTTGTCTGATTGCCAAGCCCTTCCTTCACCTCTGACAAGACGTGTATTGATCACAACTTGTGAATGTGTGGAATGCCAGGCCTCCACCGTGGTTCGGATCCCACGTTAAGCTGTAGGTCCTCCATTTCATCTCACAATCACCCTACTATCACACATTAGCGTAAGTGCGTATAACCCGAACGGGTAGTAAGACGTGGTGCTAATAATATAATATATACGCAAATGCGGGATTATTTCCTATAAATATAAATTTTCTCTTCCTTAAAATCATTAGAGTAATTGTTACATAAGTAACCAGAACAGTAAGTAAGACGTGGTGCTAAAAAAACTATATCCACAAGTATCGTTCAACCAATGTTTACAACAAAAATCTTCTGATAGCTTTCAGTTATCTAGAAAACTGAATAATTATTGATTCAGTAAAAAAATTTACCGTATCTTAGAAAATACGAAAACATAGTAAAATAACTATTTTACATGGAAAAAAGTATCAAACTGATCCCAATTTCTCTATTGTAAAATGAATTTCATAAAATCACATTTCTATAAAAAAAAAATGTTCTAGCGTTATCATGTATCTGATATCTCGATAATTCGACCTTAGTGTCACAAAAAATGTAGAAAACTATCACTGAAATATTTTCACTTGTTTCTGTCTTACGTTTCTAAGGTAATGTCAACTCTAAGCGCTCGGAAAAGGTTAGACCCCTCTTTGTGTGCTTTAAAAAGCTCTTAGCCTTCATCATTGATTATCTCAAAGAGGGGAAAAGGAAAAGTAGGGGATATAATCAACTACACGTGAGGGTAGGCACAAGTGGTTTGCTAGCAAAGATATATGTCTTCTTCGTGTGAATATGAACATATATTTTCGGGGGGTAAATAGTAATGCTGCGAAAGAATAGATTCTTAAACCTTTATTCTTGACCACTTTTCATAACACATAATTATTATCAAGCCTTAACAGTCATAGTTAAATTAATTTAAGTTTATTTTATGCTCTAGTGTTGGTCTTTGACCAATTTTGGCTCAAATAATAAAGATAAATAATCAACATAATTATTGAAAAAAGGTATACATTCATTATTTTATGCTTAGTATTAATAATTATATTTTTGTAATTTGCAAACCCTATATATTAAGAAGTGAGGTGGAGATGCTATTTGTCACCCAGTCTGTTCAACTTATAAGATCAGGTGGAGAGATGACAAATGAAGTCCTGGAAAGAGTGAGTGAGAAGAGAACTTTTTTGGTTGTGATTTTTCGGTGCAAAGCAAACTGGATCAGACACATCCTTAGGAGGAACTGTCTTCTGCACGACGTCCAGGTTGAGGGAAATAGGAGCTTAGGAAGAAGGAGAATTCAAATATTGTATGACTTGTAGGAAAGAAGAAAATTCTGGGAGTTGAATGAGGAGGTAGAGGACAGGGTGCATTGGCGGTCTAAGTTCACTGACAAAATGAATGGGCCTGTCGTAAGACAGAACACCTAATAGCAATAATAATGATATATTCAGATAACCAATGTTAACATTTAGTTTATCTTAACTAATTATATGACTTTTTATTAAAATTGTGTTCGTGTAATCATTCCGAATGACGTTTATTTCTTCAATAAACTAAACAGATGTATAATAAAATGCTGTACTGTATTATATATATATATTTATATATATTTATATATATATTTATATATTTATATATATATTTATATATTTATATATATATTTATATTTTATATATTATATAATAATATATTTATATATATAATGGTTATATATATATTTATATATATATATATATAATGGTTTTATAGTAAATATTTAATCAACTCACGTTTGTAAAGGCTCGCTGTGATCGCCAGGGGTTGTGACCCACAGTTTAAGAGCATGTGTACTAAAGAACTAATTATATATCATGAGTTTAACATAAAGGTAAATTAATAGCTTAATATAGGAAAGCGTATCCCAAACTTTCACCAGTCACGTGCCCTTTTTAAGGCATTAATACAAATATCTGTTATTTTGTAACGTACAACACGATCTTTATAATTTTAATAAATCTTTGATATTAGTACTCTCCAAGTAAAGTTCGGATAAAAGGAACGAAGGGCTTATTAAAAGGCAAATGACATCACATCAAAATTTAAACTAATTTATTCACCAAAATTACTGTTATCAACAAAATATGTTAATAATAAAACTTATTGGGACATCGCTTATCACTCTGGGTATGCATACCACAGTTTTAGTAACACTGAGACAGAATTTCCTTCCTTATTATTAATATTAAATTTCTCCTTACCAAAAAATGACCATGAATATTATTAAAACTTAGAGAGAGGATTAAAACTAAGAGGAGGATAGTTAGAATAAAGGTAGATGCATATTTGTGGAAAAGGGTCACGGAGATGGCCTTATATAAGGGTTAAAAAATATGATAGTACTCCTTGAAAGTATTTAAATTTTAAACGTCAAACCGTGTTTCCCTGTAGATGTTACTTTTGAAATGTTGTATGGATGGTGACAGATATAAGAAAAATATTGTGAAATTTACCCAATGTTGGTTACCACATAATTGATTTATTACATTTTTAAAACGTTGTTGGTTTTATGCTCCAAAATTGCAAACTCATAAGTTTATGGTAAACTAGTGAATTGTGTATTCAGCAGCTGAACTCTAACCAAGGTATTTATACAGTAAAATCATAATTCATTATTAAATAATAGCTGAATTTAAACTAATATAAAATAACCAAGCAATGCTTAGTTAAGTATATTTTATTTTGACGTAATTTATAAAATGGTTTTAAGTGCGTAGTCTGGCTCAATTAAGATAGAAAGGACCTTATGGTAAATAAAAATGTACTTTTTTTTTTACAATCATATTTTTAAAAATCAAATGTTTTGAAAAACAAAAACAAAATTATTGAATCTGCAGTATATTCGTGAAGACTACGAAAAGCTTAAATCACGTAATTGAAAAATGTTACCAGAGAGGATTCTGTGCTCGGTTCTCTGTCCCGGAAGTATTTTTCAAAAAATATAGGATAAGAAAATGGTTTCTTTTAAAATGTGCCTCTTAGAATGTTTTAGGATACACCCCGCATTACACAACTGTAAGAAATATAGTATTAAAGCTATCTCCCGGCGTCACTATGGACATATGCAAGAACGAAAAGAGAGATTAAATAATGAGTGCAAACGCGCCATGTTTAAGAAAAAAAAATTATTATTATTATTATTATTATTATTATTATTATTATTATTATTATTATTTATTATTAGCACCGCGTCTTACTACCCATTCGGGTTATACGCACTTACGCTAATGTGTAATGGTAGGGTGATTGTGAGATGAAATGAAGGACCTACAGTTTAACGTGGAATCCGAACCACGGTGGAGGCCTGGCATTCCCCACATTCACAAGATGTCTTGTCAGAGGTGAAGGAAGGGTTTGGTAATCAGACAAATCAAACAAAAACACATCGATAGTCGTGACATCTGTCTCGGTGGCCACGTGGTCCAAGGCAACAGACTATACTGCCAATGACACAGAGATCAGGGTTCGAATTCCGGTTGGATGTATTGAGTGGTTTTTCCTAGATAATTTGCCACTCTAATTCCACGCAATTGCAGAAAAACTTCCTAAATTTAACCTTCATCATCCTTGACTCATTAGCGTAATCTATACTTATAAAATAACATGTCCTGACTGACTGAACTGACTGACTGACTGACTGACTGACTGACTGATTCATCATCGCCGAGCGCAAACTATCAAGGCTACAAGCATGAAATTCGGACTGTATATTCATTTTGTTATGTAGGCACCCACTAAGAAAGGATTTTAGAAAATTCCACCCCAAAGGGGTCAAAATAGGGGATGATAATATGTATGATAATATGTATGAAAGCCCGTCATTTTTAAAGTTACATAAATAAAATTTTGTATTTCGGTTATTGACGTAAAACAAATAAATACGGGTTTCAGGAATTTTGGAAATTTTATTTAATAAGGGATGAAAAAGGGGGTGAAAGTTTGTATCGGACTTGCATTATTTTTGATCTGAGGTCAAGTTATGGTCATCAACGTAACGTAATATTTTAAATTAATCTGTAAATACATATGTATATTTTCGTATTTGTATATAATCTACTTCCACGCGAGCAAAGCCGCGGGCAACAGCTATCTAGTTAGTACATATTCGTATAACCTGAGCAGGTAATAAGACGCAGTGCTTAAAATCTGAAGACGGAGAGTTAAAGATTCGATTCCCGGTTAGGTCTACTTAGGGTAGTTTTGTCCTAAATGGTTTCTCACTCTCTTTCCATGCAAATTTGGGTAGACTACCTCTAAAATGCTTTCTTCATCATCCTCGCCCCAAAAGAGTAGTCTAATCATATTGTGCGTACAAACTTAACAGGTAGTAATACGCAGTGATAAAATAAAAAGTATAATACGAGAAACCTCACTGCAATGCGACGTTTGGTTCGAGGTTAGGAGCTACTCATATAATGAGGCGGGTTCTTAAGTGGTGTCACATTTATCGGGAACACCAAATCACTATTATCTCATTTGCTTTTTGCACCTTATAAAGATTAAATTCCAACCCCCCTCCTTACCCCCCTCTCCCCTCGAGATTTAAATTAATGTATCTCATAGAGGTTTAATCCTCCTTTGAATTGTAATGTACCCATGCTCTCGACCATAGAAATGGCCAAATCTACATACAACTAGGAAAAATAAATGTAAAACACTTTTATTTTATTTTTTGGCTGTCTTATTTCTATTTTTTGGACCATCAACAACTTACATTATATCTAGGACATGCGAATAGGAGAATTAGTTTTAAGAGAACGCCTAAGAGAGTGTGAAATCCTAAATATAAAAGAGTCTAGTGTTCCTAGTAGGTATTCGAGCCCCGGTCTTTTGGATCAGGGTTGAGCGCCCCAGTCTTTTGCTTTGCCCTAATCTTACTTAATACACACACTTGATCAAGGTATTTGAATTGGTTAATATTACGCTGAAATGTTGGGTTTGTCACCTTCAACCTCTAAGTAACTTGGAAAAGAAACAAACTACAAGAATATAATTGAATCAGGTAAACCCACAGTCCAATTTTCATATGAAAGACTAGTTCTAGTACTAGTTCTACAATTTTATTTCCATAGTAGGCCCGTTATTTGAAAACTGTAAGCTCATGTTGCCACAATGCAGATACCAAATTATTACAATTTTATTTACATTCTTAGTCCGTTTAATTAATGATGTAAAGAGAAACAAAGTAATAATCTAGATTGAAGTATTATTGGAAGCTTTTGATAAATTTCTAAATGAACTTATTAATTTTTTTAGCACCGAGTCTAGCTACCCGTTTGGGATGTACGCCTATGTATTAATTACATTAATGTGTTGGGAAGGTTTAATTGAGAAGTTCACCCACATTTTCGTGGAGGGAGAGTGGAAAACCATTTAGGAAAAACTCAGTACACCTGACCGGAATTGAACCCCCAATCTCCCCATCTTAGGCAGTCTATTCTAACACGAGAGTAGCGCGTTAGACCACGCAGCCACTGAATTGGGTTGTATTTAATTAATAAATTAAATTACACATATTTCTAGAATGCAAGATTTTAGTGACTTTCAATTAATGTTGGTGGTCGAAAATGGGCCTCTTAAGAAATCAGAGCTTAAGTTCACGTATTCATACGTCAAGCTATGCTATCTGCAGCTGCCACTTTTAATAGATATTATCAATATATATATTAAATAACTACAGTAAAATAGTTTATATAGTGGAGCGAGGCCCTGTTTTAACCCAACCGTATTGTGTTTCCCCTGGCTATCTGTTTGTTCCACGACTGCTGCCAAAAGTGCGAACCAATTTTAACGAAATTTGGTAGGTACTATATATTCTTTTTGGATCTAGGTTAATGATATGGGTTTGTGTTTTTTTAATGTTTTCATCTATTGCGATACTGACGTCATAAGCCAAGTGACCAATGGTTATTCTTCATGAATTTAATGTACGATTGAATATAGTATTCATTTGTTTTATGTTTAACTTGACCACCAAGGAATATAACCGGACCCGTGGTTTAGTGGCCAGTACACATGGCTACGAACCTATGGGACAAGGTCTCGATTCCCGGCTGGTACTTTAGATATTTTCCCAAATGGGGAATTGCCCCAACGGTCACCATGGTTTAGTTAATTTGGCTTTAGCCAGGTTGTTTTTATACTGGTTCCACACCCTCATATTCACTATCACCATCATCTCATCTCATAGGACATGGAAACAGCCTCTACGGAAAGAATGTTTGATCAGTAAATTCGAGATTCCCCTAGGAAACGGTATATTAGTATTGGTTTATTTTTCCACTCCTTGGCTACGAATGACATAGCCCAGACGCGCAATATATATACACCAAGGAATATTCTTTACTTTAAATCCAAGGAGATATTTAAACTTGTAATCAAAAGAAATATATTCTGAAAATTGACACCTGGGTACGGGAATCGAACCCGGGACATATGGCCTAGTACGCCAATGCTCTAACCACTGAGCCATCCAGGAATGATCACGTGGCCAAGGTAATTCTTCACTCATATTTTAAGGCAGAGTCTATGATGAACGTGCGGAAATCGTTGGCTACAAATGTGTTATTTTATTAAGATCACGAACTATCAGATAACTCAGCCAACTTCAACTCGGTAGTTGGCTTAATACTGCCACTTGTACAATTATTATAATTGTAATGAATCACATATTTAAGATTCAAATAGCCAAAGCTATTATATTCCTGGATATCTCAGTGGTTAGAGCATTGGAGTACTAATCCAAAGGTCCCGGGTTTGATTCCCGTGTACAGTTGTCATTTTTCAATTTTCAGAATATGATATTTAAATGCGAATAAATCCTCACTAAAACAAATAGAATAACTTTGATTATTTTATACTAAAAAGTAAAATGTTAAGGCTGTAGTAACGATAAGAAAATAAATGGAACAAGGACTTCTGTTCACAAAGCTACAAGTAAAATTGAATAGAGATATGGCATGTATAATTATACATGAATAGCTAAGCTTAGAGGAGGGAAATAATATTTACGTTACGGCTATAGCCCCATCAAATACCATATTGATAAATTTACCTTGAAACAGGAATCCAAAACACCACGCTAAGGGTCCCAGGTTTGATTGTCATGTCAAAATGTCATTTTTAAATTTTCTGATATGATTCCAGTAAAATGTTTCCAATTTTGGCCGCCAAAATATATGTTTTTATTACATAAAAAATACCATTAATATTAGAATTAGACCAACATTTTCAATATGTTCTTGTTTTTTTGTAGTACTGTCCCCTTGAGGATCACTAACGACATAATATTACAAGTGGGGTTAGGGAAATTCAGCTTCTTAAGCGTGAAATAAGCTGGAAAAAAAATCACACAATTTTAAATAGTGGCAAGTTATCAGGATTCAAACCTTAACCTACCCGTTAACGGTTTACAGTAGTGTTAGTTCCACTCTAACACCTTCGTACCATTCGGGGTAGATAGTTGATCATCGATGTATCCGTACGATTGTAATTCGTCCCGTGTCCTTCTCGCCGCCCATATGTGTAGAGTAGACCTACAGTGGCGCAACTGTTGAGCGGTGGGGACTGTGCGAATCTGTCAGCAGGTTCAATGCGCTGGGGGTACTACCCCCTAGAGACCAGACCCCCCCCCCCCCCCACCCACACTTTTGTACTCTTCCTCGAAACTTGTTCGGGGGGGAAGCGCACCCCTTCTTCCGGCTATAGATAGGGACTTACCAGTAAATATACACTTTGCAGGGGTTGCTTTGCCGGCTGAGTAAGGGGGAATAGGGGTTAAAATGCTAATGCACTAGTATCTATTACAATGAAGGCATGACCAAACATGGGTGAACATATAAAGGATCAATATTTGGACATCAGGTTATATTGTTCTAAACCGGTTTTAATAACTATTCATAAGCTTCTCTTTTATTTTTTTTTATTTTTTTATCCCTTATATTATATCTAACTGTAGAGATGCTGAGTACATAATTCGTAAGGTCATGGGTTTGATTTATTCCAATAGCCATAAAATAAGTAGTTCATTGCATGTTAACAGTTTTAAATTAAAATAGTTATCTTTGTACTAATTCATTACTTACCTTTGATTACTGTCAAACTATTGCAGAATCTAAGACAAAAATAAATTGTATCTTGTGAAATTAATTATAAGTTAGTTTCTAGGCTGAGATAAAGTATAATTTAAGCTAGTTTATGGACCAGATTAGATTATAAAAAAACTAATATTTAGATAAAAGTAGTGTTAGTTTAAACTAATGAATAACCTAAATTGATATTCATACTAAACTCGTGTTTGGTTTAATTTATTTTCTAAGCTATCATTTTTATTGTAAGTTAGTTTATAAACTAAGCTAGTGTCTACCCTTAGCTATTTTATAAAATAATAGTTTTTTCTTAACTAGGCTAGTGTCTACGCTAAGATAGTTTATAAACTAAGCTAGTGTCTACGCTAAGCTAGTTTATAAAATAATATCTAGTTTCTAAACTAAAGTAGGGTTTACGCTAACCTAGTTTCTAGGCTATTGGTATGTACTGTACAATTAGTAGGTTTCTATGTTAAGTTGGTATCTAGAATGAATATAGTTTTCAAGCTTAACTAATTACTAATAATCTGAGGTTAGTCAGTAAGGTGATAGCATTAGTTGTCTCATGAGGCTGAAGTTTGATCTTAATATGGTAAAATTATTTGTTTATAACTTATTCGATTTTATCATTTATTTTTTCAAGTAAATGTTGAGGAAATTCCTTTAAACACATTCCCAATGCCAGTATATTTTAAAGTGGTATTATGAAATAATTTTGTTTTTAAAAATTATACCCTCAAAATTAAAAGTAACTTTTATAAATTGATCATATTTCTTATTTTAATCTAGGGAAAATTCTATACAGTTGTTATACTTTTATACTTTCCTATAACGCCATAGTCTCCCATGTAAATCTATGACATAGTCTGTACATGTGCTTACTATCTACTATCCCTAGAGCTCTTATAGTTTCCGTTTAATACTACGACATAGTCTGTGTAGGTGTTATACTTTCGTGCGTATAACCCACACATAGTTTGGTTAAATAAACATAGTCGTAGGTGTTATACTTTCACAACTCCATAGTTTCCTGTTAAACTACAACATTGTTATACTTTCCACAACTCCATAGTTTCCGGTTAAAACTACGACATAGTCTGTATAGGTGTTATACTTTCCTATAACTCTCTAGTTTTTTAAGCCTAGCTATGACATAGTCTATACCGGTGTTATACTGGTGTACCTTCCTATAGCTCTCCAGTTTCGTCCCCAAACCACAAACACAGAACGAAATACAGCCGATGATCCCTGTTTTTCAGTGAACCTTTCCCCCTTTCCCTCCCCGTTGAAAGCGATGAGCACACCATGATGTGTGTACAATAGATTTTTATATGATCCTCACCTCCCTTACCCTCTCCGTCGTCTCGCGGGACACCAGTGATGCTCTTTTTTTGGCAGCTGGATCATCGTCCGTCTGTCTGATCAACAAAATCATGGCCGTGACCGGGCCGAACAAAAGCCGGGTGGGACGAATGGATGGAGGGGGGTCACAGGGTCCCCCCCCCCCCATAAGCTCCATATAAAACACACTTGTTATTGTATGAGAGAGAGAGGGGAGGGGGGACTTCTCTCCCCCTTACTTACTGGAGATAACTCTCCCTGCCGCCCATCTGTGATGTGATCCCCGGCTAAATCAGGTTCTAATAGACTGTTCCCTTCACCCCTCACCCTGTATTCTCAATACCGACATTGTTGGAGGACATGGCTGTCACTGCACTAATATTCGCACTTCGTCACACACTATACAGTCCAATTTTCGCAGGAAGATATTTTTATTCTATTTACTTGAGGTATTTAACGTGCACTATCTGAACCGACGAGAATTTCTATTAGCAAGAGCGAAAGGATCTACCAATTTTACCGGGAAAGGTATTTTCACATACCTTCCATATTTATACTACACGCAACAATTGACATGAGACTGACGGCTTTACTTCCCCTCCGAAGGAAGTTGTGCTACGGATGTTTATAGTTTGAGAAAAATCCGTTGACCACGGCTGGGTTTGCACTCATGCACATCGGATTACTACCCCCAAGACCATCGAGGTCGGGCGACCTTCTTCATGGAAGAGCACTTGAGGACAATTAAATTATAAACTCTTTTTTTTTTCGAAATTATCCGTTATAACATTTGACGATGTTATTGGTATTATTTTATAGGTTTTGATAATACGCATCATCCACTTTGGTGGTCGTATGGTCTAAGGGAGAGTGGGGTTTGAATCCCAGTCGAGTGTACTGAGGGTGATTTTTCCCCAAATAGTTTTACAATCTTTATCTATGAAAATGCGGGTGCAATTCCTTTGAATTCAACCTTATTCGTCCCCTACACATCATAATGAGTACATATACACATAATATGTATATATATATGTTTGTGTGTGTGTGTATAAAAATTGAAATTTTATGATTAAAAATAGCACATTCTATGACTTGACGTATGAATATGTTTAAGTAGATCTAGTAACTTTTATACTTGTCAGATCGTTCTTATTAAAATTTGATTGTGGCCACCCTCCTTCATACTCCACCTTTTATTTTTATTTTATTTTAGCACCACCTCTCGTTATCCGTTAGAGCTATACGCATTATATACTAACCGGACAAATGTTCTATAATTGAGGAAGGTTTAATTTAGTGGAACTGTACTCAAATTTACATGGAGTGGGAGTGGAAAACTACTTATAAAAAAATCCTCATTACACCCAACCGGGATTTTATATTCCTGTCCCTGGCAGTCCTGCAGTTTATTGTGAGAGTGACGCAAATGTTATCCAACTGGTGGACAGCGGGCCAAGTGTGGCCCACGCTCACTGAAAATATGGCCCCCACAGTATCCGGGAGGAAATTTAAACGGAAACCCTCGGTGGTGGATGTGAAATAACAAATGATTTAAATATAAATATTTATTTAAAATTATCATTATTGCATTTTACTATACATTTATTTGATTAGTAAAAAGATGGATAAATATTTATTTATAATGATAATTTGTTTTGTGAAAGTATTTGTGGGTGCATATTTCATAATACATTTTTGGGAGGTTAATAAATCTACTTTTTGGCAGAAGAATTTGAAAGATTTTACCAACCAAAAATACAATTTATTATAAACATTCAAAACAGATCTTTAATTCGTGTTGTTTGTAGGCCTATATTAAGTTGACGGGACTGCTAACTATATCTTCAGCCAGCAGTACAAACTGATAATCATATTTAACCCTTGAGATGAAAAAGGTTGGACCACCCTACTCACCATGGGACCACGAGTGCCACGCCTCTTACTGCCCGTCTGGATTAGCGGCATATTTACACTCCTTTGTTAAGTGTGAGGAGGGTCTCGTATAGATCAGGTGTCAGCAATGGGTCTATCGCAATCTACCGGTCGATCTTGCAACAGTTTTCAGTCAATCTCTTGATAAAACTACATCGTCATGAAAATACAAGCTTACCTTACATTATTCCACTATGGTACAGTTTATAAGATAGGCTCATGGTGTAATCCGTCAAGGTAATATTGACACCTTTAAGAGTAAACAAAGAGTAATTTTTTTTATTAATTTTATATAAAGGCAGGTACATAAGTATCGGAGTAAATACTGAATTCATTAATGTATAGAAAAAATAATTAAGAGTAAAGTGGAGAAACAAAGGGTGATCACGGGACCTTTGATAAATGTAAAAGTATATCGGGGCCCAAAAAAGTATCCGACCCCTAGTTTATATAGTAAGACGTTATGTTAAACTTAATAATTAATGACTATAATAGATTCCTAACATAAACTTATCCTTCTTTCTGAAGCTCAACTTCAAACACAGATCCTTTAGAAACCCAAGCCAGTAAAAGATTGAATGAAAACTTAAAACTACTCTCTATCTCGTTTTACCCCGATTAAACTTAAAACTCAAATAAAAGCTTATAAAGGAAAGAATTCGCCTAAAGTATTTAATGAATACATTTTGTACTATTTATTGGTATATCATAATCAATAGGGCGGTGCGAATCTGTTATTTTTAAATGCGTAACAAAACTTGAAATATGTGCGGCGAGATTGAAGCTAAAGCTAAAAGAAAGATAAGGTTTTTGTTGTTGCCACATAAGAATACTTTTAGTTTTTAAATTATTCATTAAATGAATATGGGAGAAGAAAAATATCACAACACAATATTATTTTAATTTGACTGACATATCCAATTCTGTATGATATCTGTTCTAAAAATGATTACGTGACTTTTTTTATAAGTGCGTTCTTCTATCTGTTCAGGCTATACTCACATATAATGATTATTCAAATGGGTTAGGGATAAGGAAGGAATCATTTTAGAGGTAATATACCCGCATTTGCGTGGAAAGAGAGTGAGAAATCATTTAGGAAAAATCACCCTCAGTAGACCCAGCTGTAATTCGAACCCCAATCTCCTCTTCATCATTTTAAACGTGTACATAGTGTATATTGAAGTTATCTTCTTCCTTCAAAATAATTTGAAGATGCTATGGTTGTTGTAAGCATCGAAGTCGAAGCAAAGGAGATTTGACCTTCAGCTTCGACATTTTGAAGTTTTGCACAACCCTAATAATAAATACAAGGATAGTTAGGTTATTATCATACTAAGAAGCACTTCTTCTATTTAAACATTATTTTCCCTCGACAAACATCTAGCATATTATGATAGAATGATATTTTAGTAATCAATCATTTAAATTGAACTAAAGAATTTTTCAAATATCCATTAAATTTACAAATATTTAAAATCATGAATGCATCTCCTAACAGATCCACTTCTTTCACTATTTATTGATCTATATGTGTCTATTTTTCATCTGACATCTTTGGTTTTTTTTAATTATTCTTGATCTTTAACTAATGACTGAGTAGTTGTTGACCAGTTGTATCCAAACTTGTGCGCGCGAACTCTAGGGGGTATGCGAAGACTTCTTATAGGGGTTCGTAAAATGTAAATATATAGTTATATATTGTTTAATGAAAAACACTTAATAATCAGGGCCTTGTTTAGGGCTGTCCACAGGAGACCCGGTCGTAGGGACACGAGATCTGGAGAACAAGTTTTATTATAGATGTAGATTATAAAATATATCCATCTTTCACTAAGTACCAACAACTTTTGTGGTACAAAGTTGAAGAAAAAATATAGTTGATGTCACGTGAACCAAAAAGGTTGAATACCGCTGGATTAGCCACGTGAGTTTAGTCTAGACTAGGCTTAGGCTTAACCAGTTGAGTTCTTTCATTAGGTTTTCTGGCTTTACTGGGAACGCTCTAGTATTATTTTTAATAGCATAATTTCATATATCTATTGTAAATTAATAACTATATTATTATATATTCTACGTTTATCTTTATTTATGCTGCAATGTTTATTAGGTAATTTATGGAATATGCAGTAGAGTTCCGATAGTTTAAGGCTCAGTGTAGTTTGAGGTAGTTACTAATGAATAAATGACACGCCCAGCGTTCTTAAACGTAGGCTGAACAATGAGTGGTTTCACAGAAAAATAACGATCACAATTAAGAGAAAAAAACACTTTCTCGTTTCAGATTTTAGTTTTAAGTACCCTTGTTCTACCAAGTATGATAGCAAAATTACCTTGCATTATTCTACTATGGCGTTGATTATAGGATAGGGTCATACTGTAATCCGTCAAGGTAAGACTGCTGCTGCATTTCAGGGTAAACTGAGTGTACGTATATTTATGTTTAGGAAATTATATTTGTATTATATAATTTAAAATTATATATTATGTACTTTTTACACTCTTGAAAACATTCCAGTATTTTCATTTTTTTCTGGCTCTTCCATGTAATTCCACTTCCCGATTGTTCTAGATGAGCCCGGTCTCGTTCGGTATGAGCTATCAAGACTTTGCTGTCAATAAAATATTTTGGTTGCTTTAATCCGTTTAACATGTATTGTGTTAATTTTTTTATTTATTTATTGTATAAATATGGATTTATTTTACACTCCAATATTGATTCTAAATCTTGCTACTCTCTTTAATTCATCCCTATTTTATTTTTTATATCCTCACCGGATCCATTGCAATAAATTAAACTATACGAAGCTAAGGAACCAAATAATTTAAATAGAAAAAAATATTCACAGTTAAATAAATCTATACTTATAAAATAACATGTCCTGATTGACTGACTGACTGATTCATCATCGCCGAGCGTAAACTATCAAGGCTACAAGCATGAAATTCGGACTGTATATTCATTTTGTTATGTAGGCACCCACTAAGAAAGGATTTTAGAAAATTCCACCCCAAAGGGGTCAAAATAGGGGATGATAATATGTATGATAATATGTATGAAAGTCCGTCATTTTGAAAGTTACATAAACAAAATTTTGTATTTCGGTTATTGACGTAAAACAAATAAATACCAGTTTCAGATTTTGGAAATTTTATTTAATAAGGGATGAAAAAGGGGGTGAAAGTTTGTATCGGACTTGCATTATTTTTGATCTGAGGTCAAGTTATGGTCATTAACGTAACGTAATATTTTAAATTAATCTGTAAATACATATGTATATTTTCGTATTTGTATATAATCAACTTCCACGCGAGCAAAGCCGCGGGCAACAGCTATCTAATATGTTATAAACACTCAATAACAAACTATGATCATCGGGAACGCTATTTAACTGATGAAACCGTGTTTCGATTATTATTTTTTTAAGTCATAAGAATTGAAAGCAAAAGTAAACAGAGATATTTTTTTGTAAGTGCGTCCTACTACCCGTCCTGGCTATACGTTTTTTTAATTACACTAATGGGTTAGAGAGTAAGAAGGTATAATTTAAAGTGAATGTACCCACACTTGCGTGATAAGAGTGTGGGAAACCATCTAGGAGGAAAGTTCACCCTCAGTACATACGGATGGGATTTGAACCAAGTAAACTATACTACATTATCTTGAGATTTAGTCCACATATGTGGGTGAGGAAAAAATAGTTAAATGTTGAGTTCCCCCTAGATGCCTTCTGATCTTCCTCGAGGTGAGAATGGCTATTATAAAAAATAATTTAGGTGGATAATGTGGAGATATAGATATTATCTTGTATTGCATGTAATCCACTGATCAAGGTAACCATATGTGAGCTGAAAAATGTATCTTCTGTATCTGATATAACGATTTTTTATATGTGGTTTAAATTTCCTCTTTGGTTTCCCAATTTCCACAGTAAAAAAATGAAAATGTTTCAAAAGTTGCGGGCGTGCAATTCAATGGACTACTAGTTCAATAGCAATTCTGATATCTGCCGGCCTTTTTTTTTTTTTTTTGTGGTTAACAGAAAAATAAATAAATTAAAAACAAACGAAACAAAAAAAAACATACGTCACACACGTGAACCCAGTTATTTGTTTACGTCACGCTACGCCATACGTGAGCTTGAAACGATCTATTATTTATAATGAATACCAATCCCAGAACATGACAAGTCAGCAAGTGTTACAGGTACAAAAAAAAATAGAAATATAAACAAAAATTAAACGAATCCAGTAATAATGGTGTATGGTGATTTTGTATTTCCTTCAATATTGTATGGAGCGAGCAAACCACAAATATGAGCCCTAACATGTTTTTAAAACAAACAACCTCATTCTACATTACGTGGTCAAAACGTACTTTTTAAAATTGATACAAAATTTATGTGAAACACATTTACATACGAGTGCACAGTGAAAAAAAAATTAATATATTAAAATACATTCACTATCATTTATGGAAGGGGTAGTTAGACAGGATTTGGATTATGATATTTACTATCCCATTATTCTTTCAAAACACTACAAGCGTTACTGATTTATGAATAGCAAGTAAAATACTCAATCTTTGAATCAGAATGAACTATGTAAGTCCAGCATAAATAATAATGAACTCTAAATAGTTCACTAAAGTTTATAATGATAACATTAGTCCTAAGATAAATTCATAGCAGGCATTGTTTGAGGGTGATGTAAATCTTTTAAGTTGGAGTGTAGGGAACGCTAAAAAAAGGTCAGTGTTTTTTTTTCCATGTCAAAGGCCAAAATAAATAAAATATTTCTCCACTTGAAACACAGAGTTTAATTTTATTCACATGATGATCTCAAATGTTGAATATCAGTCATGAGCACAGCGGCATTAGATGACAAACTTTTCGACATCATGCTCATTTTATGGCCAGAGTCATACAGCACTCATAGCTTAGAACAGAGTTATTGAAACATCATGCTCGTTCTATGGCAAGGGTCATACAGTACTCATAGCTTAGAACAGAGTTACAGAAACATCATGCTCATTCTATGGCCAGGGTTATACAGCACTCATAGCTTAGAACAGAGTTATTGAAACATCATGCTCGTTCTATGGCAAGGGTCATACAGCACTCATAGCTTAGAACAGAGTTACAGAAACATCATGCTCATTCTATGGCCAGGGTTATACAGCACTCATAGCTTAGAACAGAGTTATTGAAACATCATGCTCGTTCTATGGCAAGGGTCATACAGCACTCATAGCTTAGAACAGAGTTACAGAAACATCATGCTCATTCTATGGCCAGGGTTATACAGCACTCATAGCTTAGAACAGAGTTATTGAAACATCATGCTCGTTCTATGGCAAGGGTCATACAGCACTCATAGCTTAGAACAGAGTTACAGAAACATCATGCTCATTCTATGGCCAGGGTTATACAGCACTCATAGCTTAGGGCAGAGTTACAGAAACATCATGCTCATTCTATGGCCAGGGTTATACAGCACTCATAGCTTAGGGCAGAGTTACAGAAACATCATGCTCGTTCTATGGCAAGGGTCATACAGCACTCATAGCTTAGAACAGAGTTACAGAAACATCATGCTCATTCTATGGCCAGGGTTATACAGCACTCATAGCTTAGAACAGAGTTACAGAAACATCATGCTCATTCTATGGCCAGGGTTATACAGCACTCATAGCTTAGAACAGAGTTATTGAAACATCATGCTCGTTCTATGGCAAGGGTCATACAGCACTCATAGCTTAGAACAGAGTTATTGAAACATCATGCTCGTTCTATGGCAAGGGTCATACAGCACTCATAGCTTAGGACAGAGTTATTGAAACTGAGAAAATGTTGTAATTAAATTCCAGAACACCCGTGACAGATTTTTATTCATTTTTTCAGCACCAATTCTTACTACCCGTTCGTGCTATCCGACTATGTATTAGTTACGCTAATGATTTTATGGATTAGGAAAGTTACATTCAAGAGGAAGTCAACCCACATTTGCGCGGAGGAAGAGTAGAAAACCATTTTGTAAAAACTAGCTTCAGTACACTCAACCGGGATTCAAACTTTGGTCCCCCCATTATTGGTATTCAGTCTATTGCGGGAGTTGCGCGTTAGACCATACAACCACCGAAGCTGGTTTGACAGATTTTCAATATCTGTTAATATCACTATGGAAGGGAAATTAAACTCTATGTTTCTACTAGAGAAACATATTATTTATTTTGACCAAAAAAACTTTTATACTCGTGTAAACACTGCAAAAACAGCTAAACGTTCTCACGGCCCCTAGACTCGCACCTTAAGGACGTTTGCTACCTTCGATGCAGCAGAAAGTCAAGAAAGCATTTATCATGTTAATGTATTTACGTTTTATTAGGTGGGTTTTAAAGATATAGGCCTAAATTTGAACGTAACCTCTTAAAAATTATAATAATATTCTTTATAATGTCGCAATATATTTATTTTTTCTTGAAGTAGTTTTTATAAAAAAGATTTGGCTTTTAAAATCGTCTATAACTCAGAGTATTTGTCAAATTCATGAAAATTTCCTGTAGGAATTTTCCTGCCAAGATGTAGACTAAAAAAATATATGGAAGCATATTATGTCTATCTACAATAGAAAGCAAGAAAAAAAATAGTTTTAAAATATAAGTCAATTCCATCCAGGCACAAATATTAGTGAGTATGTATATTCGTCAGAGGGAGAGGGGAAGTATTATCAGCACATAGACATAAGGCCTAAAGGGGTGAGCTCTTTCCTTTCTTGCCACTCTTTCTATTCGGTACATTGGTGTGAATATTTGGCAGTGCTTATGTGCGTGATGTTAAGATGCAGCCCGCTTTTCAAAACAACTTCAAATCCCCCAAGTAGGCAACTTGGTTAATGCATCAATGTTAATAGTTTATATAAAATATTTCACGTAATTTCAAAAATTATATCTTTACATTTTCCTAAGCATTAAAAGAAATGTGTTGTATTACCAAAAACAATAAAATATTCTAGATATCAACTAAAATAAAATGTATACGTGCTAATGCAAATTTAAAAATAGTCATCTAAAATATTTATACGTGTTTAACATGATTTAGATTTTCTTAATGTGACTAAGTGTTTAAGCTAACTAGTGTTTTCCAGAACATCTGTATACTTAATTTGGATTATAAACCCTTCACAAAACAAATGCAAATAGATTATGTAAGTTGGCATATAGCGGTGGCGTTTGAAAATGCGACCTTGGGTTAGCATGTTAATGCTCTTGTTTGTCTCTGATTTAGCCAGAAACATTCTGTGGTAGAGTGAAGATTTTACAAACAAAAAATAAGAGCTTTGGGGCCATATAATGAGCATGATGTTTCTGTAACTCTGTCTTAAACTATGAGTGTTGTGTAACTCTGGACATAGAATAAGCATGATGTTACAATAACTCCGTCTTAAACTATGATTGTTGTGTAACTCTGACCATAGAATGAGCATGATGTTTCAGTAACTCTGTCCTAAGCTATAAGTGTTGTATGACCCTGGCCATAGAATGAGCATGATGTTACAATAACTCTGTCCTAAGCTATGAGTATTGTATGACCCTGGCCATAGAATGAGCATGATATTTCAATAACTCTGTTCTAAGTTATGAGTGTTGTATGATCTTGGCCATAGAATGAGCATGATGTTTCAATAACTCTGTCCTAAACTATGAGTGTTGTATGATCCTGGCCATAGAATGAGCATGTTGTTTCAATAACTCTGTTCTAAGCTATGAGTGTTGTATGATCCTGGCCATAGAATGAGCATGATGTTTCAGTAACTCTGTCCTAAACTATAAGTGCTGTATGATCCTGGCCATAGAATGAGCATGATATTTCAGTAACTCTGTCCTAAACCATGAGTGTTGTATGATCCTGGCCATAGAATGAGCATGATGTTTCAATAACTCTGTTCTAAGCTATGAGTGTTGTATGATCCTGGCCATAGAATGAGAATGTTGTTTCAGTAACTCTGCCCTAAACTATGAGTGCTGTATGATCCTGGCCATAGAATGAGCATGATATTTCAATAACTCTGTTCTAAGTTATGAGTATTGTATGATCCTGGCCATAGAATGTACATGATGTTTCAGTAACTCTGTCCTAAACTATGAGTGTTGTATGATCCTGGCCATAGAATGAGCATGATATTTCAATAACTCTGTCCTAAGATATGAGTGTTGTATGACCCTGGCCATAGAATGAGCATGATATTTCAATAACTCTGTCCTAAGCTATGAGTGTTGTATGATCCTGGCTATAGAATGAGCATGATATTTCAATAACTCTGTCCTAAGTTATGAGTTTGTATGACCCTGGCCATACAATGAGCATGATATTTCAATAACTCTATTCTAAGTTATGAATGTTGTATGACCCTGGCCATAGAATGAGAATGTTGTTTCTGTAACTCTGTCCTAAGCTATGAGTGTTGTATGATCCTGGCCATAGAACGAGCATGATGTTACAATAACTCTGTCCTAAACTATGAGTGTTGTATGACCCTGGCCATAGAATGAGCATGTTGTTTCAATAACTCTGTCCTAAGCTATGAGTATTGTATTACCCTGGCCATAGAATGAGCATGATTGTTTCAATAACTCTGTCCTAAGCTATGAGTGTTGTATTATCCTGTCATAGAATGAGCATGATAATTCTGTAAATCTGTCCTAAGCTATGAGTGTTGTATGATCCTGGCCATAGAATGAGCATGATGTTACAATAACTCTGTCCTACGCTATAAGTGTTGTATTACCCTTGCCATAGAATGAGAATGATGTTACAATAACTCTGTTCTAAGCTATGAGTGTTGTATGATCCTGGCCATAGAATGAGCATGATGTTTCAGTAACTCTGTCCTAAGCTATGAGTGTTGTATGATCCTGGCCATAGAATGAGCATGATGTTACAATAACTACGTCCTAAGCTATGAGTGTTGTATGATCCTGGCCATAGAATGAGCATGATGTTACAATAACTCTGTTCTAAGCTATGAGTGTTGTATATCCTGGCCATAGAATGAGCATTATGTTTCAATAAATCTGTTCTAAGCTATGAGTGTTGTATGATCCTGGCCATAGAATGAGCATGTGTTTCAATAACTCTGTTCTAAGCTATGAGTATTGTATGACCCTGGACATAGAATGAGCATGATGTTACAATAACTCTGTTCTAAGCTATGAGTGTTGTATGATCCTGGCCATAGAATGAGCATGATGTTTCAGTAACTCTGTCCTAAACTATGAGTGCTGTATGATCCTGGTCATAGAATGAGCATGATATTTCAATAACTCTGTTCTAAGTTATGAGTATTGTATGACCCTGGCCATAGAATGAGAATGATGTTTCAATAACTCTGTCCTAAGTTATGAGTATTGTATGACCCTGGCCTTAGAATGAGCATGATTTTTCAATAACTCTGTTCTAAGCTATGAGTGTTGTATGATCCTGGCCATAGAATGAGCATGATGTTTCAATAACTCTGTCCTAAGCTATGAGTATTGTATGACCCTGGCCATAGAATGAGCATGATGTTTCACTAACCCTGTTCTAAGCTATGAGTGTTGTATGATCCTGGCCATAGAATGAGCATGATGTTACAATAACTCTGTTCTAAGCTATGAGTGTTGTATGATCCTGGCCATAGAATGAGCATGATGTTTCAATAACTCTGTCCTAAGTTATGAGTATTGTATGACTGGCCATAGAATGAGCATGATGTTACAATAACTCTGTTCTAAGCTATGAGTGTTGTATGATCCTGGCCATAGAATGAGCATGATGTTTCAATAACTCTGTCCTAAGTTATGAGTATTGTATGACTGGCCATAGAATGAGCATGATGTTACAATAACTCTGTCCTAAGTTATGAGTATTGTATGACTCTGGCCATAGAATGAGCATGTTGTTTCAATAACTCTGTTCTAAGCTACAAGTGCTGTATGATCCTGGCCATAGAATGAGCCTGTTGTTACAATAACTCTGTTCTAAGCTATGAGTGTTGTATGATCCTGGCCATAGAACGAGCATGTTGTTTCAATAACTCTGTTCTAAGCTACAAGTGCTGTATGATCCTGGCCATAGAATGAGCATGATGTTACAATAACTCTGTTCTAAGCTATGAGTGTTGTATTACCCTGGCCATAGAATGAGCATGATGTTACAATAACTCTGTTCTAAGCTATGAATGTTGTATGATCCTGGCCATAGAATGAGCATGTTGTTTCAATAACTCTGTTCTAAGCTATGAGTGTTGTATGATCCTGGCCATAGAACGAGCATGATGTTTCAATAACTCTGTTCTAAGCTATGAGTGTTGTATGATCCTGGCCATAGAATGAGCATGATGTTTCAATAACTCTGTTCTAAGCTATGAGTATTGTATGATCCTGGGTATAGAATTATACTGAAAATCTCCTATGTAAAAACATTTAGGCATAGCCAAAGACCTCCGTTCTTATTCCATTTCTAGTTGTCTTTTTTAAACATTAATATTTGTATATAAATATAGATAACAACTTTTTATTAATATAAATTGTTTTATAAATCTAGTGAAGGTCAAAACCTGATCAAAAATCCTATATATAAATCGTATAACACTACTTTTATATTTTCATTGACTCCTGGAAAGATAATAATAAGTATTATACTCTATTAATTCAGTATTGAATGTATGTTAATTACTATTATGAAAATACTATAAACCTATTATTGTGTTTGATTTATGACGATATAACGCGGGGTGTATTATTGCTACCGATAATATGATCGTGGTTCAAGTGCAGTAATCACGAAATACCCCGAGCATGAGTCAGAGATTACCATGAATGTGTTTTTGCGGATTTTCAAGAATAGAGAAGCTGATTAGAGAAGTACTCAGGCCAACCGATTATTGAAACTATTATCGGGAAAACCAACTGTATTTCAACGTGACACGCGACGGAAACAACTGGGTATACTTAAATATTTATTAAAGTCGACCGTTCAGAATGTGAAAAATTTATGCTTGACGTTTGTATAGCTTGTATCTTTAAGAACATGGATGATGATTTTAAAAAGTAAGTATTCATTTGAGGTTTTTTTTTTACAAATAATTACTAAAAACCAACCATTCATGTACTGTTTTAACATTTACACCAATATCGAAAGGAATATGAGTTATAAATAATAGATATCTACTATAATACAGTCCAATTTTCATAAATAGTGGCTTTTAGAAAATGCAAAATAAGTTGTTATTTTGCTTGCATACATTGATGGCATCTTACTATATTAATAGTGTTATTTTTATAAGTATTTGTAATTTTGCAACATAAAGTACTGTACGAGTCTATAATGACATGCGTTAAGTCATTGGTTATTTAAAAATCAATTCTTATCGTAATTGATAATCTCAAATAAATATTTATTGATTTTAATAATTTTAAACACAAACGCGGGGCTGATAATGTCAAGGTTTAGGGTACTTATTAGTTTCTGTTTTTATGATTGTTTAGCATATGGTATATTTGATCGGGAGAGATGCAGTATCTAGTTCATTCGACATATGTATGTCGACTTTGAGGTGCTCTGTGGGAACAGAACTTTGCCCAGTGTACACCACAGGGATTTGTCTATACATCATACCCACAGTGAGATCATGTGAGGATAGTGAGTATGAAGTGTAGAAACAATGGTAATCTCAAACCTAACTTAAACTTAATCAACTAGAACATGGTGACCATAGGAACATTTCTCCTTTCGGGAAAAATACCTGTAGTACAACTGGGAATCAAACCTGGGACCTCTAAATCAGTATCCAGAGCTCTGACAACTAGATCAAGAGGGTGCTTAGAGTACTTTTTGAATTCATATTTAAATCCCTGATAGGTTCTTTTATAAAAAAAAAACGTTAGCTTATAATGTCCCCAATTGTTTAGAGTTCACAATATGGTTTTATGATATCCGAGACGCCTGGGGGCCAGATTATAAAGTACCTGTGTAAACACAAAACAGAATAGCCAAAGCCTCAAATGAAAATGTTCTTCAAAGTTCAGATACTGCCCACATAAAGCGGTCTCAGAGGGTAATTTGTTTTGTTATTAGACGCCATCCAAAAGCTAGATTGGCAAAACTTTATAAGGCACTGTGCAAGTTTCAAATGGGTTGTTAAAATGGACAGAAAACAGAAATAGCATTTAAAATGGTAACAATAATTGAGTAACGTGTGGCTGTTAACACACAAACCTATGTCGCCATAAATGTAGTGTATTGAAAATGCTATTATTCTCTCGGTTAACCGCTTTGAAAATATTTGTGCATTTCAAGTGTAAAACTTGATGGATACTTTCTATCTAACAAGGTGTTAATTCATGTATGAGTGAGAGGTAGGTTAACTAAGACCACAGTTATAACCATGTTGTTTCACACATTGCGTATTTTTATTTGGATTATTCCGTTTAAAAAGGAATATTATTCACGCCGAACTATTGCGCTTCAAGTTATTACACCTAGACGACATGTTTCTTGAAAATCATTTTAATGTTGCGTTTAAATTATCTTTCCCGTCATTTTAAAGTAAAATATGAAGATTTGGTATGTAATATTACTTGTACAGCTAAACGAACTAAACAAATCGCGGGGGTTGGAATTGGCACATCAATCATTATGGTATCAAATTAACTATTTTTTTAAATTAAAATAAATTAAAACTTTATCTATAATGAAACTAAAGAAATAATATATTTGCGTGAATGTTTATGCCTAAATGTTGTATAAATAAAAAAAGTATTCGGTAATTTAATTTTCCTGGAATTATTTTTTTTTTGCTCAAATTAAAAATACTTACTATACCTACATTATAATTATTTATCATGTTCAAAGAAGGGTTGATATTAAACTGTACAATTCAGCAATTAGGTTATACAGATGATTTAGTTTGTTGGGTAATATTAAGGAAGCTGTTGCAAAAAAATGCAGAAATTTTATTAGAGGTTTGTAAGGAAATAGGTTCAAAAGTTAACGCTGGAGTGACTAAGCATATGACTACACAAAGAACACAGATTGGGGACGATAATTTATAGATATCATTTGACAGGGTTAATGAGTTTAAATATTTAGGAACAATTTTAGCTAGCAATAACGATATTAGATTGAAAACTAGAGAGAAAAAATACGGTCGGGAAATGCATTCCATTACTTTATCAGTAAGTTGTTGACATTCTTTCATCCTCTCAAGGAATGTAAAACTCAGAATATAGAAAACAATAATTTTACCGGCTGTTCTTTATGAGTGTTAAACGAGGTCTCTTACTTTACATGACGAGATCAAATTTAGTTTGTTTAAAAACAAGGTGCTTAGGAAGATACTTGGTCAAAATAGGATGAAAATACTGAGGAGTGGAGGAGTTGTATAATGATGAGTTATTTACTCTGTACTCCTCACAAAACATTGTTGTACTAATCAAGTCTTGTACATTAGGATGGAAAAGACATGCAGACGCAGGGAGAGTAGGAGATTCTACAATCGTGTTCAGAATATCGACTGGCGACTGGAGACCAGCGAGGTGGATGACTATCGCCGTTTTAGAGGAAATTTATCCACATTTGCGAGAAGGGAGAATGGTAAAAAATTCCCCTCAGTATCATCCTACCGGTACAAGATCCCCGACCTACCCGTCACTAGAAAACCAAACAAAATGAGCTTGAAATTTAGGCTGCGTGGGTCAAAATAAAAATACAATATTTATGATTAACATATAAGAACATTTATATTTATTCACAAATTTATTCACTCACAGAATTCTAAGTGCAATTTTAATCCATTTTCTTAAGTGTTAGTAATACTTAAGTATTCCCAGGAGTAATCTCCCATCCATTAAATTAGATTATACAGTGTGTCTCATTCATTTTGAAATGAGATGTATTCATCTCACCAAATTCTACCCTGCAATAATTATCATAGATAAAACAAATGACTTGATCAACTCTAGTGGAAAGGAACAAGTGAAAACTGAAAAAAAAAAATTACATTAATTCACTTTCGGGACAGCAAACAAGTGGAAACATCCTCTCCTCGTAAACCCTTTTCCAATTTATCTACCTCACAATTTAATTGGCCGTTGCTCAGCCTATGACAGCCGTGTCATATTTCCCGGCATGCGATAGGGAGAGAGAGGTCCCAAAGGCTTACAACACACCCGTCGAGTCTCCTAATGTGATTCTCGTGGGGAAGAACAAATGGAAAATACGTCAAATTTGAAGGCTCGTTATTAGGTTAGCTAGGGAAGGGATTTTTTCTCCCCCCTACATACCTTATACTTGCTCTGTGATTAAACTTAGGTTTATAGTGAAATAATCTTGAGGGTTGTTTTATTTGAGAGGGAGGAAATAACTCGTAAAAGTTAGGGTATCTTTGTGAGTATAGCTATTTCTTCTAATCCAACAAATAAAAAAAAAATATTATCTTATTTTTTATTTATTGGTAATTTTAACTATTATCAAATACTTTATCATGGCCCTTTTATCTATGTAGGCCCTAAATAAATAAGACGTATTTATAGAAATTTTATTTATTTTTCTTGGTATGTTTGTATCCGGGAACATCCACTTAAATTGAGTAGAACACAAATAATATAACTACAGAATATATCAATTTTAAATTTCTTCTATGGATTCATTTATTTCAGTTTAGTTTTTTGTGCAGATTATGGTTTGTAGATGTCATTTTACTTGTGTGACATGCTACAACTCTCCTACCCTCTGAACAAGGACTCTCAGGAAGGGAGTCAACAGTTGATGGCGAGGATACATCCACAGATTTCTTGCCCCTTTGGTGTAGGCAACAGGAACTACACTAAAGACATCCGGCTTGACAAGAAAACGTCTGTCCACTTCTTACAAAGCCCAAGACGGACGTCCGAAGAAGAACTTTACCATCAGTCCCAGAGCGCTGATGCAGAAGGAGAGGAAAAGGAGGGGGAGTAGTAAGAGTCAGATCGAGAGCATACACAAGATCACTCTGGCTTCACGTACAATAAAGATTCGTAACTAACAAAGGCAACCATTAGAAAATCATTTATTATAAAGTTATTCCCTTTTCATCCTAACAGGGCCGATAATACAGGCAAAGGATCAAATAAGTTTTTCCTTGTCAGGACAACTATTAATAGATGTAGATTCTAACTGAAGCTTGCTACTGCAACAATTTTATTATTATTATTATTATTATTTATTATTATTATTATTATTATTATCACCGCGTCTCACTACCCGTTCGGGTTATTTGCACTTACGCTAATGTGTGAAGGTAGGATGATTGTGAGATTAAATGGAGGACCTACAGTCTAACGTGGGATCCGAACCACGGTGGAGGCTTGTCATTCCACACATTCACAAGTTGTGATTAATACACGTCTTGTCAGAGGTGAAGGATGGGTTTGGCAATCAAATAAATCTGTGCTAGGATCGAGGATTGAACCCCGGACCACAACACAGAGGTCTGACACCATACCTCTAGAGCACCAGGTCACCCTAACCATTTTTTAAACTTGATTTTATCTTAATTATATTTATGTTACCTTGCTAGCTATTTAACTTGATTCTATCTGAATCATATTATGATAATAGCTTTCAATTTTAATTTTAGTAATATTTATACATGTAAATATATATCTATATACTCACTATATAATACACAAAATATTTACACTTATCCATTACTTTGAAATATTAGCATATTCTGGCAACATTAGATTTATTTCTACTATTTTAATTAACATTTACAATTTACGTTTCAAATATAAAGATTATCCCCTACTTTTTTCTTTTCTGCTAGATCTAGTAGAAACTTCATAACACTTTTTTAAGTTAGCAATACAAATTATGTCATATTACTATATCAAATATATACAAATATACAATACTTGGAATATCTTCTTTAAATGGCTTACATGAGCCTAACGACTTTTATCCCTCATCTTACACAAATTCAAGTAATACGGATACAGGTGTCAAAAAGGATCTGATCCTCCAAGGACCGCTCCATTTTGGCGTGAGTTTGGCAGAGGTCCTGTCGGCATCTGAACTTAACGGAAAATTGCGACACTTAACCGTGTCGTTAAGAGACACATGTACAAGAAAACGTCCTCGATTGTAAACTGCGGCCACTCTGGCCCTGGATCTCTGAAAATTATGAAGGGCAAGCTTACACCCTTCATAATAAGAGGAGGTCCCACAATCCCTAAGCAGAGTAGCGCAGATTGTATCGTGACTTCCCCTCCACTCTAATATGTAGAGGAGGTAACGATAACTATTACAAAGTAAATGTATAACAAAGTAGAGACTGGGAAATATTTCATAAGAGTAAGATAAATAAATAGGTAACAATGATATATTTATTATAAAAATCATAAAAAGATTATATAGGGTTACAATTGATCAAAAATATTAAATGCAGGACCAAATAATAATAAACAGTAATAAATGTCCGTTAAATTAGTTAGGGAAAACATGTAGCTCTTAGAAGTATAAAGGAAAACATTAAGTTTTAAACTGACAAATATGATAGGATTTAACAACTCCAAGGGGTTCAATCCTCGGTCCCAGCACAGATTTGTCTGATTTCCAAACCCTTCCTTCACCTCTGACAAGACATCTTGTGAATGTGGGGAATGCCAGGCCTCCACCGTGGTTCGGATTCCACGTTAAACTGTAGGTCCTTCATTTCATCTCACAATCACCCTTCCATTACACATTAGCGTAAGTGCGTATAACCCGAACGGGTAGTAAGACGCGGTGCTAATAATAATAATAATAATAATAATAATAATAATAATAATAATATAATAACTCCAAAAATATAGGAACTGCCCGTAGCACGGGAGAATACGTGTCCAAGACGACACGGAACAGTCAAATGAAAGTTAAGTTGATAGAGAGTATTGGATTATAAAACAGCCGGTCTAGCACCAGACTACCACCAGAAGGGTCTAAACAGAAAACATGATGAATTAATTACTCATAAAAATATAATTGCAAGCCCTATAGTTTTATAGTTACTAAGTTAAATGTCGGCCAAGCTAACTAGCTTGATTTGAAATTTATAAAAGTCCCATAGATACACTAAATAATAAATTGTAAGAGGACAGTTTGTCAATTACATTAGCAGATGGCTAACAATAAGGTATCAACATAAAACTGTACTATGGCCGGTCCTTTCCCAGTGGATACTGCCAGAGCACTCAATAGTAAATTTATACCACTACCCACTCCCTGGGGTATACATCAAATCTAGTACACACTAACTTTAAATACTTGGACAAATGAGGTGCCAACAACGGAAAAATGAAAATACTATCTGTGCGGGCCACTAAACAAAACTAACCGTGTTCCGCACTTTGCCAACCCAAAATAGTGACACAGAAAAAGGGGTTCCAACAAGAATGCTGTGAGATACTGACCTAACTAGGTCCTCAAATAAAGGCGTTAGACAACTTGCTTGTAACCATACAAAAAGTCGAACAAGTGAGCATGACGTCCACGGTGTCATGGGGTATTGTGAAGTTATAAGGATTTAAAAAGGAATAATGAACTTATGGAGAAGAGGAACCTTAAAGCAAGGTCCTTATTACATATAGAACTCAAAGCCCCAGTATTTAAGCTATCTTATATGGACATAGGGAAAATATATAGTCAGACTATCTGACTAAAGAAATTAAGTCAGATTGACACAAAACCAAATTTAGTCATTCTGACTAAATTAACAAGTCCGAAGGACTTAGAAAACATTATAGCTGGTTCGACTAACAGAAACACAATTAGTCTCTTTGACTAACACAACCAGTCTGAATGACTTAGAAAACATCTTAGCCGCTTCGACTAACTAAACTATGTCAGAAGGACACAGAAACAAAATTTAGTCACTCTGACTAAAGCAGCAAGTCTGAAGTACTTAGAATACATTATAGCCGCTTCAACTAACAAACTATGTCAAAGGACACGAAACAAATTTAGTCACTTGATAAAGCAGCAAGTCTGAAGTACTTAGAATACATTATAGCCGCTTCAATACAGAAACTAAGTCAGACTTAGAAACATCTAGTACTGACTAAAACAACAAGTCTGAAGGACTTGAAAAATATTATAACAGCTTGACTAATAGAAACAAAATTAGTCTCCTTGACTACTACAACAGGTCTGAAGGACTTGGAAAATATTATAACCGCTTCGACTAACAGAAACAAAATTAGTCTCCTTGACTACTACAACAGGTCTGAAGGACTTGGATATTTGTTGAATACTTGGAAGACCATCAGACGAGATTCCCTCGACGTCGAGGTGGTGAGACCCATGACCCGAACCTCAAAACCACCAGTTTCTTCTTCAGGTGCTGGTCCTTCGAGAATATAAAATGATTATCTACAGTCGAATGAACCTAGGGGTCACCCGTTATATACTCTTTTTTCTGACTTTAAACAGGACCAAATATGGGCATGTAATGAGGGAAAAGGAAGGAACGGGGGGAGGTGGGAATAGTGGAGAACGAGTTGCCAAGGAAGTCCGCTAGGGCAGCAGTGCTCATAGCTCGAGGCATTGAACAAATGACAGTCAGGTCCTTCTTCAACATGAGTGTTCAGGGGTTCAGACGTCTGTTAACATTGCCACGCCTTCGCTTCCGCCATACTTGCAGAATAATTTTTCGAAGCATGGTGTTTGTATCCGGGAACATCCACTTAAAGTAAGTAGAACACAAATGATATTATTGCAGAATATATCAGTTTTAATCTCTTCTTTGGATTCCTTAATTTGAGTTTAATATTTTGTGCAGATTATGGTTTGTAGATGTCATTTAGTTGAGTGACATGCTACATGTTTGACGATATGAGCGATTCTAAAAGATCACAAAAGTTTGACACTTTTCCCTTTCCTCCCTTTAAATTCAAAATGTAAGTTACCACCGTTTTGCACCAAACCATTTGGGGGAGGAGGGAGATTAGCTAGGTGAGGGGCCCCAAAACAATTTTTTAATGATGATGACAGTAAAAAAATTAGTTTTGCACCGTTTTGTATTTAATCGGGCATTTTGCAGGTAAAAATGTATATTTAGTAAGAAAAGATGTATGATAAGGTGAGGCGGTTAAGCCAACACAACCCCACTTTTTTTCCTTCTCTTCTCCAAAAATTCCTAAACAATTTTGTTTTTTCTCTGTCAATATAAATTCCATGCTTAGCACCCAAGTATGACATTTTGTATTTTAAAATTATCAAGAAAAAAAAAAGGATGTATGATCAAAAGATTTTGGAACACGTTGAGCAATAAATCATTGTTGTTTTTATGCCAATATAAATGTCGTGTTTTGTACGCTTAGGCTATAATTATTATTATTATTATTATTATTATTTGTTTTAACTACAACAGGTTCATTCCTTTTGTCAGTGAAATTAGACCACCAATGATCCCTGTCCCTATGCCTCCTTCAGCTACCAGAATTGTATTATTTCCTTCAAGTCATCCAATATTTGAATCCTCCTTCTTCCTAATCTCCTCTTTCCCTCAACCTTCCCTTCTATTACGTCGTTCAGAATACAGTTACTCCTAAGGATTTGTCCGATCCAGTTTGCTTTGTACCGAAGATTCACATCCATAATAATCTCTTCTCACCCACTCTTCTTAGGACTTCTTCATTTGTCGACCTGTCTGCCCAACCTGACCTTCTCCAGCCCCATATCTCAAAGTTATCCAAGTTTCTGACCAATGAAGCGCGATGTTCCATGTGTAGCATTTTATCAGTTCACTAGTATTTCTTCGATTGTAAGACGCCATCGATGTAGACGCACCTTAATTTTTCAGTCCCACCAAACAAATAAAGCTTTGATTCTAAGAAAGAAAAAAGCTAAAATACTCTATTTATAAGAAATATTGTTATTATAGAATTAAATTTACTAATAATATCAGTATTTTTTCTCTATTAGTAGCTACGTTATTCTCACTCCCTTCTGAATCAGTATCAGTCTGATTCTTTTGGGTCGTCTTTATCTTCATTATCCCGTGAATATAAGTCTTCTGAACAATCGAGAGCATTGGTTGAAAAATAACTGCGATTATAGGACGCCATCGATTGTAAGACGCACCTGGTTTTTATGGGACGTTCAAAGGGGAGGGAAATGTGCGTCTTAGAATCGAATAAATACGGTATTCCTCAGTTCCTAACTCCAACTTGCTGGTCAGCCAGCAGTAACCTTCTTTTTTTAAATCTTCCTCTACCTAATTTCCTAGATGCGGTAAGCATCCTTTATCAGCAGACAACTGTCTTAGGTTAGTGAGGAAA
Source organism: Timema cristinae (assembly GCA_039000515.1). Classification (NCBI taxonomy): domain Eukaryota; kingdom Metazoa; phylum Arthropoda; class Insecta; order Phasmatodea; family Timematidae; genus Timema; species Timema cristinae. Next base: position 25,797,418 of record JBCFYV010000024.1, read on the forward strand.
AAAATTACAAAAAATTGGATTACGGTTGAGATATGGTTAAACTTAAAAAGTAGAAATAATATACATATTTTAATGTTTTGATTTGAGCAGTTTTCTACGAATGTATGGCGTATTGCACCTTAATGGTTTTGTAGTAAAAAAAAACATGTAATATGAGAAAAAGTGTAGAAGCCATACTAAGCGGGGTCCCTCCCAAATAACAATATTGTTTTTCTCATGACCACGCACTACTAGTTTTACCCCGTTATGAACCCAAATATGGCGTTTTCTCTGTGTTAAACATAGCATACAGCCGTATTAGATTCTTAATATATTATTATTAATAATATTTTAGTGTAAATTGATTTATTTTGTAGCATAAAGTGTCTAAGACCAAGTCTTAGCTCCAACGGTGTCCATCAAAGTGTTTACGGCAAACAAAGGCAGTAATTTAGGCAACCCGGCAGACACATGTCAGCTCTCGAAAACAACACAGTCACGCGCGAACCTCCCCTGTAACAAACCGTCCAACCCCCTCTCTCCCGCCGTCTGCTCCCCCCCCCCCAATGTTTTCTTGAGTTGGCGGCCCTGCGGTTCATTTAGCGGGGTAAGGTTGGCCGCAGTGAGGGGAAGGTCAGCCAGGTGAAGTGACCCCAAGGGAAATCAACCCCTGGTCCCTGGCAAAAGGATGCTGCTGCTACTGGGTGCTTATTTTGCTTCCCTTCTAACCCCCTAACCAACACACACCCCCACACCCCTCTTCTTCAACCATCTTGGAGCGAGGCAAGTCGTTTGTTTATTCCGTGCCAACATTTGTTGTATCTGGAGAAAATTCCCCCCCCCACACCCCCCCTCTCCCCGTTTTACAACGGTTGTGGTCATCTCCTTCTGTCTTCTGGAAACAAACGGAGGGGTTGTTCTTAAGGGTGGAATTTGAAACGTGCCAAAACGTTGACCATTGAATTTTCGTTCCATCGTGTTTTATTATATTACGAATGCCAATAAAATAATGCTTCTAAAATAGTAAAATGCTATAAGTTTTGACCACAAAAAATATATTTGTATTTTCTAAAAAAAACATTTACATATAAAAAATTGGACTGTGCATATAAATAGGGTATTTTATACTTTATTATAAATCAGGATACTGAATGAATTTAAGATTTCGTAGTAATAATTAGGCTCCTGATGTTAATAACCAATGGGTGTTAGATTATTTAAAGATTAACCATTTTTAAAAAGCTGTATTGTTTCTAGTATTCGTAACACAGTTGCAGAAAGGCAAAACATTTATAGAAAAGGCCTTAGTTTGATCTCAGATATTTCCCGAAAGAATGTAGGCATAGTGTTCTGATGAAGTTCAATGTATGCATTCAAGTAATTAAACCTACCGTAGTACGTTAAGTCAATTTATATTTTATATTCTCAAATAATGTTGTATGTAATATTTAATGTTAACGCCCCAAAATTGAATAAGAAAGTACGTGAAAATTTTTAAATGTATTATTTTATGATTTGATATTTTATATTTGAATGAATTTGAATGTACAGAGACGATTTTAGTGAAGAAAAAACGCGATTAATTTAAACAATTTGTTAAAACATTGGTTCCATTTTTTTTTATCGGAAGCAATCGTTAGTTATAACTCGAAACAAAATAAAATTTAAATTTAAGGTTTTATATATTAGATATTAATATCCTTTTTTATGAGTTAATATTTGAAAAATGTTCATGTATTTAAATCAATTAAAAAACACTTAAAAAAATTATAATAAGTCACTTTATCAATACTCTTCTAAAAAAATTAGGTCAATCAGTTTAAAACTTTGTCAAATTGGACATTAGGCTACTAATTGATTCGTTATTAATAAATTAATAAATATAAAGCAATATACTAGTGTATAAAAATAAATGTGACTTTTTTTTTTAACAAAGACTGTTCTGTCAGGGCTTCCCAGAGGCTGAGGGAAGGGGGGTAATGGGTCAATTTTCCCTTAGCCCCCACTACTAAGTGGGGACCTCCAACTCATTTATATATTTATATTTTACATCAGCAAGTCTTATTAACAACACATGTGCATCAAAGGCATTTTTTTAACTTTCTCATTTAAAGAAAGTATTTTAATCTGAAAAAAAAAATAGATAGCTCAGATAATTATGAATCTTGACGCTTTATTTACCGGCAAATATAAAAGATGTATTTTACAATTCTGTTTGTCTGTATCTCTGTATGTATATCACTGGGGATAAATATAACTGGTTTGATGGATATTGTTCAAACGTGATATTTAAATACTATACAGTGTGGCTCGCGGTGACCAATCAAGTGGTCCACAGGATCCAAAGGGAAGTTTTGTAATAATAATGAACTAAAGAATATTAATCATATATAAAACAAACATTAGGAATGAAGAAGATTAAATATGACTTAAGTTATACATACATACTAAGCTGTATTTTTTCTCAGGAGACACAAGTAATATATAAAAGGAAATTGTACCAACTTTAAGTCAACAAATCTGAACAAATATTTATAGAAATTAGGATGATACTTATAATGTTAAAAATAATCAAATAATTTACTTAATTATGCAATATAATATTAGTATATTTTCGTTCAACAGTTCATTTATTAAATTAATTCTTAGCTTGTATTTATAGTCGTAAAATGTAATTGGCTAAAAATAATGTGTTTCCTAAATAACTTGTATGCAACCCGCTCCCTTCTCACGCCAAGGACCCTGGTGGCACCCTAATGCGCATAACTTCCATTTGATGGTCTCCCATCACCAACACATGAAGAAACCTGGTTAAATGATCACAAATCGAGGAAAAAATCATCATTTCTAACTCTAAAATTAAGAATAGTTTACTGTGATAGGACTGATACACCTGGTTTAAAAATATTGCTTCAGAACTCACCTCGAAAGAAAATGAAAAATTATTAATAAAAAAAATCCTCACCTGGTTTGAACTCGAACCCCAGCCTCTCAAGTACGAATCAAGAACTGAATTTTCCCTTCACAAAGAGGGGTTAACTAAAACTCTTCAACAGTTTTTTTAGTTGCATTTAACTTTTTTTTATATTGGTGAAATCAACATAGTCTTGATAAACAAACTTTTGTTCTAAAATAATATTTATATTTTCGTATAAAAAATGATACCATATTTATTGAACTTTTAATGAAAATGTAAAAAAAAAAATCTAAACTTGCTTCAACCCCCGTGACTAAACACACAAATACTAATTATTAATAACAATAAAATTTGTATAAAATGATCCTTATAAAACTATAAATATTAATATCTAAGCACAGAGTTCACCATATAAATTCTTGACTTGCAAACTAACTTAACCTAACCCAGCTCTATGGACAGGAACTGCACTATACGTCAAATATTCAAGTCTCCTGACACTAGTTGGAATAGAACCCCGACCCATCCCGCGCCGAGGGCAAGGGGATGGGAGACGGGGCCACCGCGGAACATAACAAACGGACAGCAGCCACCTTGCAAGGCAGGAAGGTCCTCCCCACCGGTTACCATGACAACACAATGTAAACAATCACAACACTCCACAGAACCAATTGATTTTCGGTTATGTTCCCGCGTGCACTTCAATCCTACCCCTTCTCCCCTCCTGCCCTACACTTGAAGATGTCGGCACGGGGCGAGTCAGCGTCTAACGGTGGTTGACCCTTCCTTGTCCTAGGGCTCTCACCTACGTATGGACATTTTCAATAATATATCGATTTATTTATCATTTGACATATCGCAACCTATCGTAAGTTACGATACATCGATCAGATTAAATCGATATAACGGTGGTTTACGATATATTGGTTTGCATTGGTCTGCGCCAACTCATACGACAGTATTTTTTATTTCTTTTTTAGCACTGCGTCTTACTACCCGTTCGGGCTATACGCTTATTTATTAATTACACTAATGTGTTGGGGATTAGGAAGGTTGAATTTAGAGGAAATGTGGGATTTTTTAGGGGAAACCACCCTCAGTACACCCAACTGAGATTCGAGCTTCGGTCTCCCCATCATTGGCAGTCCAGTATATTGTGATAGTGACGCCTCAGACTATGAAGCCACAGAAGTGGAGACATACATTAGGCCTATATAAATGGAGCTTAACCAAATAAAAGTCTACAACAGTTGTTCCCAATCTAGGGTCCGTGGAGATTCCGTTGATAGACTAGCAGGTTCTATGCTGCCTCGGTGAGTCCTGATATTTACAAAAACGTAATAGAGTACTCGATGCCATTTCGCTCCACTTAACTGTGCTAGACAACGTTCTAGGCCCTGGTACCTATTAAAAAAATAGCTGAATAAATAAACTTTGAGTAGAGCCAGACCTACGATTGAAATCATCTTCCATTGATCCTGGCATTCGAAAGCTGAAGGACCCACTTCGGTTTAACGCGCTAATCTTGCAGTAGACTGGACTGCCGACGACGGAGAGATTGAGGTTCGAATCTCGGTCGGATGTACTGAGAGTGGGTTCCATTAAATGTTTTTCCATTCTTTATTATTATTATTATTATTATTATTATTATTATTATTATTATTATTATTATTGGGTGACCTGGTGGTCTAGGGGTACGGTGTCAGACTTCTATGCTGGCAGCCGGGGTTCGATCGTCGGTCCCGGCACAGATTTATCTGATTTCCAAACCCTTCCTACACCTCTGACAAGACATCTTGTGAATGTGTGGAATGCCAGGTCGCCACCGTGGTTCGAATTTCACGTTAAACTGTAGGTCCATCATTTCATCTCACAATCACCCTACCATTACACATTAGCGTAAGTGCGTATAACCCGAACGGGTAGTAAGACGCGGTGCTAATAATAATAATAATAATAATATTATATTCTTTATTATTATTATTATTATTATTATTATTATTATTATTATTATTATTATTAGCACCGCGTCTTACTACCCGTTCGGGTTATACGCACTTACGCTAATGTGTAATGGTAGGGTGATTGTGAGATGAAATGAAGGACCTACAGTTTAACGTGGAATCCGAACCACGGTGGCGGCCTGGCATTCCCCACATTCACAAGATGTCTTGTCAGAGGAGAAGGAAGGGTTTGGAAATCAGATAAATCTGTGCCGGGACCGAGGATCGAACCCCGGCCGCCAGCACAGAAGTCTGACACCTTACCCCTAGACCACCAGGTCACCCTTTTCCATTCTCTCTCCACTTAAATGTGAATACACTTTATATAAATATAATAAAACTAATCCCTAAAACCGTTAGTGTAATACGCGTATAGACCGAACGGGCAGTAAGAGGAGGGGCTTAAAAAAAGATCAAGGCACCTAAAGGAACAAACTATCAATGTTATATATAAATTATACAGACTCCTTAAAACAACCTTCTTTAAGAGAATAATAGTCCAATATTTAATTGCTATTTATTTTATTAATATACAAAAGAATAGTTTTACCGGTTGCTCTCTATGGGTGTGAAACGTTATCTCTTACCTTACATGACAGAAACAGATATAGAGTGTTCGAAAACAAGGTGCTTATCTTAAGAAGACATTTGGTTCAAAAAGGGATGTGGAAACTTGGGAGGGGATGAGGTTACATATTGATAAGTTACATACCCTGTATTGCTCACAAGACATTGCTAGGATAATCAAGTCTCGTATATTATGATGGGCAGACATGCAGTGTAAATGGGATAATCTAGAACCTTGATTATGATATTAACGGACAAACCTAATGGGGGGAAATATAATAGTGTCCTTCCTCTAAGAGGATGTATTATTCTTATCTCTGCCCCAAGATTGTTACATACTTATTCCAAGAAGTGGGGGAAATGCAGCCACATTAGCGTTAAGTGATGATGAAAAACCCATACCTGATTTAGTAGCCGGACTGTATAAGTCGTCACTCTCGTGTTAAATTGGTTGCTGATGACGGAGAGATTAGGGTTCGAATCCCAGCCGGGTCTACTGAGGGTGATTATTTTCCTCAATGGTTTACAATCTCCTTATAAGCAAATATCTGTAGATTACCTCTAAAATACTTTCTTCCTCATCCTTACCCCATTAGAGTAATTATCATATTTGTGTATAGCCTGAACAGGTAGTAAGACGCGGTGATAAAAAAAATATTTAAAGAAAACCTTCATAGTGCATTCTTACGATATTTGAAACTCAGCCGTTCCGTCAGTGGTGGTCTTCTACCATGTGAGTCCAACACCTTAAGACCACTCGACCACAACCACGAGTAAATTAACGTCAAGATAAAAAAAAACAAGAAGAAAGGCACATAAAGAGAGATACAGAGCTATAAGAGAGAAGCAAGACCCGGAAGAGGGAACATTGGTCAAGTGAAGAACTGCCCTTCCCCCTCCAACCCTACCTACGGCTCATCAATATTCAGGACACTCGCCACCGTAGCACTGCGCTTTATACCACCACCCCTTCTCTAACGTTTCCACCACACAATTTATGGTCGCATCTTTATAGCCCCACCCTTCAACCCCTCCAAACCCTTCCTTGCTCTCTTCCTTTAATTCCTGGTAGCTCTCTTGCCCCGGTTATATAACCCGTTCCTCCAATAGAGTGGAGCCGTTTCAATTTGCAGGCAACTACAAGTGACCTACGTGATCCGCATCGCAATCCTCTTTGGCAAGGATCGAACGGGGTACATATCTTTTAAATGATATCATTAATAGGTTGAACTCCACAAAAAAAAAATTACATATTATTGGATAGCAAAAACATGAACATCGGAAATACCTGGCGTACTTTACAGAAAGGGGGGGCTGGGATGGGATGGTCCAAGCCCCCTCCAACATGCTTCCTTAAAATTGTAAGGTATTAATTGTATTAATACTATTTGCGTAGCTCAGGTAAACAGGAACGAATGCATAGGGCAATTTAAAGGGGGTTTTAAACCCCCTTATCCCGATGAAAATGTATTATTAGTGTGTTTTGTAATTTATTCTTCCTCAATGTCAAGGTAGTTAGTAGGTTTTTTAAACTGTTATCATATTAATAGTACCTACAATCTAAAAATATATCTTTTAGAAAACTTTAAATTATTATTTCAAGTGATTTTCACTGAAACAAGAATTAGTTATTAATTCCTATTGGAGGTCTCCCCGTCCCCCACGAAACAACCAATTCACCCAATATACTTTCAACTCAATTACTCGTTAGATTAACATCAGGGGTAAATATGCCAAAAGTATTTTATACCAAATACTTTGAATTGAAATGAATCAACAATGTCAATGTGCAGGCCTATTGGATTAGTGTTAAGTAATGTGGAGTGTATAAGAAAATAATAAAATGTTCAAAAATATTAAACAAAAGAAACATTTGAGTATTCTGCGGGACTATTTAGCTACTATTTTAGAAAACCTTGACTAGATGTGCTTTTATTACTCTTCCCGCAAGTGTTTAGTAATAATAAATTATCCCATTTCAATGATCGAACGCAGCTGACAGAGCCATCTTTGAAATAATTATATGTACTATTTGGTTAGTAATATAATAAATATCAACTGACAGAGTCATCTGTGAGACAATGTATGTACTACTTGGATAGGATTAACTTATCCAGTTATACCTCCTGGTGTGTCCTATTCTCCTGATACATGACAACCGAATCATCCCTTTCTGAGACCGAATAAGCACATCTGACTGGCAGAGCCATCTTTAAGTCAATTTGAGTACTATTTGAATATGAGTAGGATAATACCTCAACTGGAGAACCATCTGTGAGACAATGTATGTACTATTTCGTGTCTTTTCTCTTTAAGTTTTAATTTTATTTTTATTTCTGAGTGAGAATGAACGAAAACAAACGATGAGTTGAACAAAATCACACACAAAAAATTAAACATTACAATTTTGGTCAATTTTAACTGAGGAATGATGCAATATTGAAGTTAAGAAAGATTTAATTTTAAGTAAAAATATAAACAGACATAGTAATTAATCTCCAAATTTTAATGAAATATGATATAACAAAAGATGAGCTATTGAAATTATTACAAATAACACAGTCAAACTTTGGATTGTTAAAAATGATGGCAATCAAATAGCAAAATATACTGCCATGTAAGAAATTTGCACACAAGATTGACAGATTTGATTTAATTAATATATATTAGATTTGAAGAAGTTAATCATAAGTTTAAACTTATTAAAATATATATAAATAAATTGATTACCATACTGTGTGAAACAGAATTAATAAAACGTACAAAAACAAAATAAGTTAGTGGAAAAGTTAGATTGATAAGGAGAACACTAATTTAATATTCTAATTATGGCCTACTTGGTGTAGAAATAAAAAAATATTTGAGTCCTGCAATAATCAAATACAAACCAAATCTTGTTTTTGAATGTAGGCCCCTATAGTTAATTAATTCTGTATCACTCAGAAATATTTTTTTTTATATATTTTCAAAATTTTCAACTTATAATTCACAAATCAAATACACTGCATGTTAAATCAATTAAATGTGTCAATCTTATATATATATATATATATATCTTTTACATGGGAGTATATTTTGATATTTTAATATTTCATCTTGTCTATTATTGTGTCATATTTCATAAGAGCTGCAGAAATTACTAAATCCATACTTTGTTGACAGTATGTAACTTAGTACATGTGTCACAATAGTGGAAAGCAACCAGATATTTTCCGCTTCATTGGCCGCATAGTCTAGGGCATCACTCTCACAATAAATTATAGACTGCCAATGACAGGGAGATCGAGGTTGAAATCTCGGTCGGTGCATTGAGGGTGGTTTTCCTAGATGATTTTTTTCTACCTCCACACAAATGCAGGTAGGCCTACACTTCCTCTAACTTCAACTTTCCACATCCCTAACTCATTAGTGTAATTAGCGCATATGCATATAACCTGAACCTGAAAGAAGTAGTACTAAAAAAAGCTATTTTTACCTAAAATTAAATCTTTTTTAACCTCAGTAAAACAGTACATATTGGATACATCCATTACCAAATTAATGAGACAACTCTACAAGTTTTGTTCTGATTTGTAGGATTAACTAAATTAATTTTTCAACTACTATAGAATGAGTATCAGGGTTGTTACAATTTCACCCAGCCCCCCCAAAAAAAACACCTGGACTTTATTAAAAAAAACTTATTATATTTTGGATAAAAATCAATCATCTAATTCTTGAAAATGGTTTGTTAAAAATTTTTGGTTAAAAAAAATAATAATATATTGATTTATAGTTGGTGTTATATTTTTTTAAATTACAGATTTTATACAATAGACTAAGCCATAAAATATGTTTTAATTGGTTGAACAAAATAATATGTTCACCTCACTTGGGATAATATAATTTTAAGGTACCTACACTGTATTAATGCTAGGCCCTAGAAATAATACTTCGGCAAAAAAGCAAATGAGATAACAAAAGTTCTTAGCTTTTATTATTAACTAAAGAAAGCAACAAATCAATTCTGCAGCTGGCTTGCCAGTAATTTGATGCATGGTCCCCCCTCCCACCTCTTTCTATTACTTCTACACAAAGAGTCTTTTTTTCAACCTGCTAGCTTACACGGTATTGTTGCCAAGAATTACATTGTTGCAGTATTGTTTTCCTTTATTATAACTCTTATTAATACTTGCCAAACTATATTAGAGTAAAAATATATATTTCTGGATCCTGAATAATTAATATATTTGAATTATTGGTTTGACATACATAATAACTTAAATTAAACCACAAAAAACCAATAAAATCCAATATAAGCCAACTGGTTTTTTTTTAATAACCTGGATTTTTTCAACACTGATGAGTATAGGCAGTTTCGATGGTTTTTCTTGGTGCACTCAAAAAATGCCCTTCTTATCCGAATGGTCTAGAAGGCGTCATTCTCATAAATAGACTGGATTGCAGATTTAGTTTAGAACCCAGGTTGGGTTTACTGAGGGTTTTTTTCATAAATGGTTTTGCAATCTCCCTTCACACAAATTTAGGTACACTTCCTCGAAGTCCTCGCTATCTTCACCATCCTTAAAATAGTTGCATAAGTAGTTTATATGCGTACTACCCAATTAAATATTAAGACGCTGTGGGAAAAAAAATTGAGAGAAGTCGACCCATTATTAGTTGCTAGTGTGTTAAAACCCCTAGGTTACATACTATCAAGTCGACTAATTATTGAGCTGTACAGAGTTTGTAGAAAAACACACACTATTTAATTGGCCAACTTGATAATTTCATGTGTGCACGCTCATATCATATGAGTCGATGGTTTTCAATGAGGCAACAACATAGTTGGCCAATTTAAAATTACATGTGCTCACGGGGTCTGAGTGTGAGATTTGGATTAGATTAATTTATTATATCTCTTGGTTAGTGTGTTTTACTTTCCTGAGACTTACTTCGTCACAGGATTTTCTGGATTATCACACCACGTTCACAGCGCAGCCCCGCAAGAACCAGTTCATTTTCACATATTCATTGTTGACAGGGGTGTAGCTACTTACACATTAATTTGTTTCTAAGATCCTGTGAGCCACCAGGCCAAATGATAGTTCTTTATTGGACAAAACAAATGCTATTTCATTGACTTTATCCTTTTTTTTACATCATTTGAAGGTTCCATGCTATATTATATATATGGGAATTAACAGATTTAATGGGGGGAAATTACCCTCCATAGCAGATCCAATATCAACATTTATTTTTTAAATTGTAATTTTATAAACAAAGTTCAACATTTTATTACCTCACTGACCTTCCTAAAGACAACTAATTTATTATTTTGGTAACACTAGTTTTATAACTGCTCTTCAAATTATTAAGTGGAAATATATTTTTATAATAATCTATAATTTATTTTCAATGATTGTATTTGTAGTTGGTTTATTAAAACTACTTTTTAAAACATGTCAAATGTACCCCAGCTATTTTGGGTTTGTTATGCATGAAAACAAAAATATATATATAAATAAATAAATAAATATATATATATATATAATTATATATATATTATATATATATATATATATAATTAATAAATATATAATATATATATATATATATATTATTATATATTTATTAATTATATATATATATATATATATATATTATATATATATATATCTTAGATATCTTAATATCTGTACATTTTATTCATTTCAGTTACATTGATGTATCTTTTTATGATTTGTTGTGTCTGTGGAAATTATTTCTTAGACATAAGGGTTTATTTTGTGGGATGAAATTATTTCTACAGGTTTTGCTTCGGTCATAGATGAGGGCTTCATGTGTTGCAGGTTATAGACAGTTTTTAAAGGATTGATTTTAATGAATCAATATTGGCCATCGATATCTTTACTTTCGATTAGTCGATTTTATATTGATTCAAAGTTGTCAAACTAATCATATATATATTTTTTTTTTTCCATTTTATAAAAAAATACAATCGAAAAATTAAATGAGATCCATGACAAAATGCATGAAGTTTTTTTTTCAACTCTATTATAAGGTTCATCCCAGTTTATTTACCATTAGTTAAACAAAATATTGTTTTGAGCTCATAATAAAATATTTATAAAAAATAATGTAGACAAAAATAATTAATATAATTTTTTGATAGTTTATATTATAATTCTTACTTAATACTGTGTCTATTTGACTTGTTCCACTAATGTGTTAGGCATGAGGAAGGCTGAGTTTAGAGGAAGTGTACCCGCATGCATTTGAAGATGAAATTGTAAAACCGTTTAGGGAAAACCACCCTCAGTATTTCTGACCAAGATTTGAATCCCGATCTCCTCGTCATCTATACTATAGTCTAGTCTATTGATAGTGTGATGCCTTAGAGCACGCGGCCACCAAGGCAGGTATTGTCTCTATTAAAGGCTTGTTAAATTTATCATGTTATAAAAGTCACTTATGTTAGATGTACAATTCATAGTCTTATGACATGTATGAAATGTTCGAGTTAAGGCAGTGGTCTAGAACCTAATCTGTTGTAAATGTGGGGTATGCCCATGTACATTTCCTATTTCATTAGTGTAAATGGGTGACCTGGTGGTCTAGGGGTAAGGTGTCAGACTTCTGTGCTGGCGGCCGGGGTTCAATCCTCGGTCCTGGCACAGATTTATCCGATTACCAGACCCTTCCTTCACCTCTGACAAGACATCTTGTGAATGTGGGGAATGCGAGGCCTCCACCGTGGTTTGGATTCCACGTTAAACTGTAGGTCCTTCATCTCATCTCACAATCACCCTACCATTACACATTAGCGTAAGTGCGTATAACCCGAACGGGTAGTAAGACACGGTGCTAATAATAATAATAATTAGTGTAAATACTAAAACTTAAGTGTAGCAAAAATAGAGTATAGTGTATTCACAAAAATTAATGGTGATGGGTGATGACGCTATCAGCTGTGCCTGAGAGCTTACTAGAAACACCATACATTAAGAGTGATGTTCAATAGATGGTGTTGCATGTCATGAGTCAAATTACCACAATCACATAGCTATCAATATGCCTAATTCAAATCCATGTGGTTCAAGGACTTGTAATTGGTACTAGTGTAGTGGTTCTCAAATGGTGCTCCGCAGCGAAATGCAAGACAGTCAGCAGGTGAGGCCAAAGGGAAAACTTAAATATTATATTACAAGATTGACAGGATAAGTCCACTAAGTCAAGAATACTTTGCGCTACTAGTAGTATTGCATGTGAATTGTACCCTTCGTTTACCTTGTCTAGCTTACCTTTCCTTATTCCACTATGGTATAGGTTCCTGTCAGGGTAAGCCCAAGGGTACATAAGAAACAAAGTCAAATAAAAATTCCGTCTTTTATTGCTTGAAAAACACAAATATTAATAAATTTTAAAATTTCAGCAAGAGGACAGGTATGTACCTAGTAGGTGAGTGGGCCACTATTAGGAAAAGTGTGAGAAACACTTCTAATCTCAATCATTTTGGTGCAAAGTTAATTTTGTTAGTGTTTTGTTTTTGTGGTTGCCCTTGAAGTAAGATAAAATAAGATGCTAATATTATGTTCAGGCATTAAATGTGTACATAAATTACACAAAGTCTTGTCAGTTCAGTTTGAGCCTGAGACACTTTGACTTTGAATCAGTGTGTCTTACTACCGGTTACGGTTATACGTATATATTATAGTTACTCTAATGGGTTAGGGATGAGGAAGGAAACATTTTAGAGGTAATCTTCCCGTATTTGCTTGGAAGGATAAACCCACCCTCAGAGGACCCGACCAGGATTTGAACCCTTATATCTACTTCAGCAGGTCCAACATGAGAGTGTCACCTTAAGTGTGTTAAGACCATTTGGCCACTGAAGTGGGTGCTGAAAGTGTTTAAGAGAAAGTTTGTTGGGGATACCCTTAACAAGACTACTATAAGTGTGTCAACCCATGGCTAATACATAACTAAGGTAGGCAATACGGCTCAAACCTGGTGTCATATCGTAGTGTGGTGGGTTTTTTTTTATTATACTTAAGATATAGTGAGAATGAGACCAGTGAAACTATTTAACCATATTTTAAAACAAAATAGAAAAATAATTATTTTAAAATGCAAATACTACTAAATTAATCCCATTTTCGTTATTGCCAAGTGAATAGTGCACTTAATGTTTTCTGGTTCAAGTGTAATCTTGTATCAAATATCCTGGTTAATCAGACATCAAAAAAAGGCTCGAAGTGAAGAAAGATAAGAACTCATCTGGCGGAGAGAAAAAAATAAGAAAAATCTAATAGTATCCTGCAAGAATCAAATACAAACCTTTTTGGAACAGAATTTTTACCAATTTGGTATATTTGTTTATGAAGTATGAAATTACCAGATTCAATAAAATAGCCAAGTGGTGATAAAACATATATTTATTTAGTGACAACATGTATTTGTCTATAATATAAATTTGTTGTATAAAAGCTTAACAGTTGCACATGACTAGACACAAAACTAGTGTAGTAACAGGACAGAGCACATTGGTAAAATACAACTTTAATTCTGCATTTAATTTGTGAAGTGAGGCCATGTTTATATGCCTTTTCACAAACATGCATTTTGTAAATTGAAATGGATATTTTAACTTGCCATAACTAATATAAAAACTATAAAACAAAATAAGGAAAAGGTATTTTCAAATGTGGTCCTATGTGACAGTTTTTCTGATACATTTTATGAAGAAACATTGTTCTAAAGTACTTAAAACTGATGTTATATAAATATTAGTAGTTAATATTATAAATTTTATTTCATAATGTATTATAATGATATACATAGTAAAATTTAAATATGCATATTAAAAAAAATACTCAGTGTAGTTGCTTCGTTTGTTTATTTTTATATACAGTATACGGAAGTTTTTATTACATATTTCATTTTCTTTTTAAAATTATTAAAACTCTATAGATTAAAATTAATTACAAAACATACCAAAGAATAATTGACAACTTCATAACAAAATACATACATGTAAATGGAACACACACAAAAAAAAAATCACTAATAAAAGCAAAATAAGTTCAAATAAAAAAGAACTTACATAATTTTTTTTATCAAATACAGTTGAACTCACTTTTACAAATTTCTAGATTTTGACAGAAATAAATTTGAATCCTCTAGAAAAGACAATAATTTCAATGAAAAAAATATTTGCTTTTAAGATGTTATTTTTATTCACTTTGAATTTAGCGAATGTATTTTTGCCTTATGAACAAAGCTTCACTACACATTTAGCTCTTGGTGTACGCAGTAGTTGTGTTCTTGGAAATGCAAGCATATTTTTTTTTTTTAAATGACATCGGAAATTAAAGAAATGGTATGGTAATGGAAAGTAAATACTAACAAAATTAGTTTGTGGCCCTACTGGACTACTGTCCAGGCTAACCATATATTTACACTAATGTGGTAAGGGTGAGTAAAGAAGAATTCAAAAGAAATTTACTTGCAATTGTGTGAAAAACATTTAGGAAATATTGACTCAGTACACCCAACCAGGATTTAAACCTTTACCATCATTAACAATCCAGTTTATTGTGAGAGCTACAACACCGCTGTGCAGTAAAAAGTAATGTATTCATATATTTTATTCACTAAAGTTTTCTTTTAAACTGTGCCTATTTGTTTCCGACATTAAAAAAGTATCCTCATATCACAACAATGGTTGGGTTCAAGAAAAGAGAAGATAGCTACCTTGCCCGGCAATATTTGGTTAGCAAGTGCTAGCTTTTCGGACTACAGCAGCACATATTAGTTGTTGATGCTTAACTATAAGATAACAAACAACCTCATCAATATCAAAACTATAGTGATACTCTTTCTAAAGACAGTAAATGAGATCTGTGGTGTTCCAAAACTCGTAAAGAGAGAGTCGGTTAACTTTGTTTTCCCTCAGCACACATCACATCAGACAGTTGATATCTTGGATTGAGCAAGAAGTGCCCCATACTGAAAGTGTTACTTGATGGATAGTTTGATACTGCTATTTTGAATATGTGAACATCTATTTAAGTTATTTATTTTATATTGAAGAAAAAAGTATGTGTAAAGAATTATAGGTACAAACCTTAAAAACCATTTAAGTACTTAGAAATATGTTTGGTCCCAAAAATGATGATAGTGGAAAGTGGAGGTTTCATAGTGAGTTACATACTGGTATGTTCATCACCAGACATTGTTAGGGTAATCAAAACTCACAGATTACAGTGAGTAGGGCATGCAGCATAAATGGAAGAAACTTGAATCACATTCACGGTATTGACTGGCAAACTCAATGTGAAGATACCCTTGGGAAGACCTAGACTCAGATGGGAGTGTAACATTAGAATGGACCTGAAAGAGATAGGGTCTGATGAAATATAGACTGCATAGAACTAGCTCAAGATAGGTGCACGGTCTAATGAGGTGGACTGCATAGAACTAGTCAATAGTGCGGTCTATGAGTGACTGCATAGATAGCAGTAGGACACGGTCTAATGAGGTGGACTGGATAGTACTAGCTCAAGAGAGTGCTAGAGTGTAATGAGGTGGAATGGAAAAAACTAGCTCATTATAAGGATAGGTGGTGAATTTTTGTAAGTGCGGCAATGAACTTTCAAGTGCCTAATGCCATATATTAAGTGAATTATTAACTGTAGTAAGGCCTTTTTTTTTAAGATTAATCTAGAAAATATTTATATATTATTTAATAGATAGAAATTGTTTAAAAGAGACTCAAATGTAAATGCATTTATTCTTTAAGATCCTACACAAACAACATAATATTTACTTCGTAAAAAAAAAATGCCAAGTTTAGCATAAGTCAATCAGTCAATTTAATTCATGTTAACATAACTTTAATTTATTTGTTTACTTTTATCTACAAATTCAAAGACATGTATCTGAAATAATATTGACTGAACTCATAGATAAATGAATCATATTTGTTTTTAAATATATTATGTTACTAAATTAAGTGAAATAAAATTACTTTTCAACTACAGATTTTGCTCTAAAAATAATTTGATTATGCTAAGTAATAATTTATTATAATCTGACAAAAATAATAAAATATAATTACTACCTAAAATAATTAATTTAATGTAATTATTTTTTCAATCAAATCTAATCATTAAGTTATGATTGCATTGTTTTTAAAGGACATGTGGATTTTGTGGTTTTTTATTTATGTATGTTGTTTTTTTTGTATTAGAGCAATTGATTATAAAAATATATTTTTTTGCGTCCATTACTGTTTCAAGCATGTGGCCTGGCTCAGTTTTTTTATTCAAGCCATATGATATATTCCACTACCAATTTTCTGGGCCTGTCGTATTGATTATACAAATACAATTATAATTTGATGGAAAACATGACATTTAAGAATATATAATATTAATTGCTACTGGTTTTTAAATTAACAATAAAAATAGAACTTAAATAAACAGATAAAATACAAAAATATAGAACTTAAATAAACAGATAAAATACAAAAATAAGTCTATAAATGACTGAAAATATCAAACATTTACCATAAACACATGAAATCAATGCTAGATTAGTAAAATAAGGTAAAATTACCACAACCTTTATTGGATAAATAAACCACTATTGGTCCAATGATGCAACAAGAAAACTCAACTACAAAAGAAAAAGCTCTTTCCATTGACATTCATCTTGGGAAATTTTAACACACATTATTTAACTGGTGTTTTATTAAAATTAAAGAGAATGCTATGTTTTTTTTTAAATAGATGACAAATATCTTGCATTGATTTTAAAATACTTTTGTCAACATCAATGACTATTTTCAAAGTAATGCATTGCATAAATTTGTAATCAAAAATAAATTCAAACAATCAAAATATCTTGAGTATGTCAAATTTACAATTTGACTTATACATAAACATTGAAATTAGAAAGGTGTGTTCAAAATGAATTAAATAGCAGTATTTCAACACCTGGCTGATATATAAGCCTTTAGAGGAGGATGTAGAGTAGTATTTTTTTATACCACAAATAAGTATGCTTAAATACGCCAAAGGCTTAAGAGCTTGTTTCAACGCACAGTTAACACCTAACTTTGGTAGGTAATACAGCTTGAATCAGGCATCACATCATGTTATGGTTTTCTAAAATTCTCAATTCCACTTAATTATAAAAGTAGAAACTGTTTTATCATATAAAAAAATTAAAATATTATTGTATTGATCCCAATTTCCTCTTGCTAACCAAAGAATAAATAGAATCACACTTCAATATGTTTTCTGGTTCAAGCATAATCTTGTATCTAATTTTTCAGTTAAATGGAAGAAAGTTGGGCTTTATAAGATCCTGTTTTATCCCAGGAATAGCAAATAGCTTAGATAAGTAATACAGAGTCAAGCAGGCGTCACAATGTGTTGCAGTTTTATGTGGTCTTCAGAAGAAGACAGTGGAAATGAGAAGAACAAAGATATAAATTAAAATGTTTAAAAATATACAAAACAAATAAATAAATTATAGAGTTGATGAATAATTGAATATTATTTCATGTATTCAATTAGTTTATCCATCCCCCTTTCAGACAGTTATTTGGCCTTGCTTCTGTTAAAATGTAATTGGATGGGAATATATAATATCTCTCTTTAAGGAAACCCTCTTTTTACTTTTTGAGGTATTTTGTTATATATATTTTGAAAAAGGTACAAATGTGGATGGAAAACACATAAAAGAGAACAAACACAAAATTTGGCTCTAACAATGAAAATAATACAGTTCATATTTACATTACTGCCGCTGGACAATGAGGACCGCCTCCTAAAGAAAATCAGTCATTATTGCTTTCTTCTAAATATGTGTATGAAAATACCTCAAAAATCAAACAGAGGTTTTTCGTTAAAGAAATATATATTCACATCCAATGTCCATTTCCTGTGTTTGTCCTTTATGTTACATATTTTAGGAAGTTGTGTTGCATATTTCACATTCCTTACTGAATAGCTCTGATAGAATGAAACCTAGGTCTGGGGATTGGATTGATTTTCTTCTATAGACAGTCATTGCCTCTTTTTCCAATGGCAGCAATGTTAAGTGTGAACTGTGTGTGTTCTTTTTATTTTAAAGACCATATTGTGTTTGTGTCCCCTTTCATATGTTTTTATCCACCTTTACTGTACCTTCTTTCAAATATAATACAATTACCTCATAAAGTGAAAAGAACTTTTCCTTAGTTATTTTATAAATTAATTTGTATTTGTGACACTACAGTTATGAGTTATGAAATTTAAAAAAAATATATTCACATATACTAATTTAGCGTTTTTCTAGTGAAGTATAAAAAAACAATTTGGTGTGATTTCTGGTTTGAGTATGACTGTGTATCTAATCTTCCAGTTAATTAGGAATTAGATATGCTCTTGAATAAAATAATTATGTTATCACTTACCAATGATATTTGTTTCCAAATAAAATACCAGATAGCAATTTATTGTTGCAACAAGTCAAGGCTTAAAAAATAATGTAGACTAATATCAAATAAGTTCTTAACAAATATATAAAAACTTCTTGGATCATTTTATTTGTTACTAAGTACTATTTTTAAATGGTAAAAAAAATGCATACTCTAGCTAATTATTACCTATAAAAATAATTTAATTTAAAAAGTGTTAAAATATTTAAATTCATGAATCAAAAGCATTTTTGAGGTTAAGAGAGTTTATCAAACATTCAGAAATATGAGTCAAAAATATTTTGTAAAAGTGCCCTAAGCATGTTATCATAATATGTACTTGAATAAACGTTATAGAATAATTTTATGAAAAGAAGCAAAATGAAAGTAATAACATTAAGACACATTTACAAACACTTTAATATTTTGATACCCATATATCACCTTGTTTGTTAATGTGTTGGTGTTTTTGCTTTTATTTACACTTCATTTTCTACAGTAATTATTCTATCATGAATCATATTTAAGGACATATTATGATTTTTAAATATGTAGTCAATTAACAAATGGAGTGGTGGTAACTGACAGCTAGCAGCAAACTTTTGTTGCGAAAAAATGGCTGAAAGTCACTAATGTTAACACCTATGCAGAAATATTTTTTGCTTTCTAATACTATATGCCCTATAATTAATCTAAGGTGATGATAAATGCTTCTAATAATACTTTGCTAAGGATTACTATATAGTTGGATTTTTCAACTTATTGTGGCAACAAGAGATATTATAGTACATGACATAATAAATTAATGAGTATTATATTCACACTTATATTGTCTTGTAACTGGCCACCAAAATAAATAAATGTGTTTTTATAACTAATAGAAAAAGAACTATAAAAATAATATTTTCAAAATAAAAACTTTTTATTTTGTAAAAAATATAGATATAACCGCACATTATTTGATTGGTGTTATCAAACCCTTCATTTCATCCTAGATAGACATTTCGGTATAATCTTAAGTTAACCACAGACGCAGCTTCCACAAAAAAGAAACATCCAAACAGTTATTTTCATAAGTTTGTGTTTCAATAATGTAAAAACTGTCAAAAGAAAAGGGTAATTGAAAACAAATGGGTTGTTTGAGAGTTTTGAGAGCCAAAAGTAACAACAACGCAACAAGGTGTTTCGGGATCATATAGTGTGGGAAATGGATACATGAGATATATCTGGTAGCTTATGCTAGCTGTCACCTACACTCCAGGGGCAGCTTGACTTTATCTGTGTGTTCCATTCATTGAATACACAATAATTAATTACAATTTACAATATTTCTAAGAAATATATATAAGTGAATAAATGAAAAATATATTAGTAGGAATACATTTAATTTTAATGTATATGTATATATATAATGTATATGTATATATATAATGTATATGTATATATTATATAATGTATATGTATATTTAAAACTTATTTAAATTATTATTATTATTTAGCACCGCGTCTTACTACCCGTTCGGGTTATACACTTTAAGTACTAATTACGCTAATGGATTAGGAATTGGGAAGGTTGAATTAGAGGAAGTGAACCCGCATTTGAGTGGAGAGAGAGTGGAAAACCATTTAGGATAAACCACCCTCAGTTCACCCGACCAAGATTCGAACCTCGATCTCCCCGTCCTCAGCAGTCGAGCTCAACACGACTAGCACGTTAGCCAACTACGCCACCGAGGCGGGTCTTATTTAAATTAATTGACTATTTAAACTGTGATCATTTTATACCAACATTAAGACGTTATGTGTAACATGGAATAAGGCACAGTAAAGAAACAAACAAACCTGCTTTGGTGGCCGCGTAGTCTAATGTGCTACTCTCTGAGTAGACTAGAGTGGATGGGAGATCTAGAGGTTTGTATCTCGGTCGGGTGTACTGAGGGTGGTTTTTCTAAAATGGTTTTACACTCTCTCTCCGCACAAATGTGGGTACACTTCATCTGGATATAGCTCTCCTAATCCCAAAACCATTAGCGTGATTAGTAAAATTAGTATATAAGTGTATAACACAAAAGGGTAGTAGTAAGACGCAGTGCTAAAAGAAAATTATTTTAACCCGAACAAAGAGGTTTTTACTGATAGTGGCAAATTTTATCAAAGAGGCCCACATTCATCTTAGCTGATTGGAAGATGCAGTTTAAAGTTTGAACTATGCTTCTCTTTTCATTGTAAAAGTCGTCCTTTTTATTTGTTCCAATAAATTTTTTTTTGCCTTCTTCATTCAAGAATAAAATGTGCTTCAAAACTAAATAGGTTTAAAAGTATCTTTTAGGTTGACACATTTCATTGAAATGATTTCTATAAATTAATATTAAACTGTGATTGCTCAGTAAAAGATTGAATATTAATTAGAGAGTGAAATAATTCCTAAACATATTATATGTACAATTTTAATATCAATTCATGTGAAATTTTAAAATACATTTATGTCATTCATTACTATTCATCAATAACTACAATTTTTTTTTAGCACAAACTGTTTTTATTTGAATTTTGAAATATACAAACTTTAAATATGGAATGACCAAGATCTAAAAATAATTTTAAAATCTTCATAATTTGTTCTGTTCTGTGTATTTTACAAGAACCTTTGGGCTTACCAAATTATCTTAAGTTGTATAGTTGGTCAAATAGGGAGAAATCCAGGGAGAACCTTTCATAGGTACAGCTTTAACAAGCTAAGCTTGCCACAACACGGAGTAGTATAACTTTGTTTTTAGAAGCTATCAGAGCCTTAGGAATTACCTCATAAATAATAACATCCTAATAAGTTATATTTCTATCTACCTTTCCTATACCTTCTTCCAAATATAATAAAAATACCTCATAAAGTGAAAAGAGATGTTTTCTTTCTAGACTAAGATGAATAAAATCATAAGTAAATAAGTGCAAATAGTCTACATTTTGTATGATATATTAGATATTCAGTTATATTAATTATGTATATTGTGACCTTATATGATTAATAGTAATACAAATATTTTAAAAATAACAATAATGAGTACAATATGAATGCTACATTGGAATGGAGATAATAATTAATAAGTAACAATTAAGATATCATTTTTATAAATGCAGAATAATAGGAAAAGGATTCCATATTTTGCATACCTTAAAACTTTTCCACAGAAGTCAAACCTTCACAAGAAATTGGTTGAAAGGCACTAATATATATATAATAAATTTATATTTATAAGAGCATAAGGTTCAAAAGGGGTAAGCCGAAAGCTAATTGTTGCACAGAGATAGGCAGGAATAGGCAAGTCAAGGCAAGAAGAATATTACCTTCATCCCTCACCTATAGGAAATATAAGTCAATTTACAATATTTTACACATGAATAGTGTTTTACATTCATAATATAGTATCTTAATAAGTTTACAGCCTAATAAAAATAGAACGAATAAAAATTTCTCTTTATTTTAAAATATAACATTCAAATATATTATTTAACATTTCATACCTGTTGTAATGCATATAAAATAGCATTTGAAATAAAATTCATAGCACAGCCATACAAGTTACAATATAAACATACACATCTAAATACATGCAAATATTTATGAAATGTTTGATTCTTAATAAAACTTTACAACTACAACATATGTCAACTCAATGCTGCCTTAGCAACAAATTGCTCAGCCTTATGGACCACCAGTCGTCATCGTTCAACTATTCATAATTAAATGGTGAGCTTTGTTAAAGACCATATTTAACATTATATTTATATGTAAACAAAGACCATATTTAACATTATATTTATATGTAAACAAAGACCATATTTAACATTATATTTATATGTAAACAAAGACAAAATTTAAACTTGCGAACCTTTGAAATTTTGAGTCAGAATCTTACTAAGATTAGAAATAAATTCAAAGTTTTAAATCTTAATAATGGAAATATTTAGATTTGATTTGAAATTTCATATCTAAATAAATCCTGAATTTGGATTTGATAGGTTCAGTTTAAAATTAGA
Organism: Timema cristinae; assembly: GCA_039000515.1. Classification (NCBI taxonomy): domain Eukaryota; kingdom Metazoa; phylum Arthropoda; class Insecta; order Phasmatodea; family Timematidae; genus Timema; species Timema cristinae. The sequence continues at coordinate 25,820,369 of JBCFYV010000024.1, forward strand.
ATCTATAATTCATAGCTTAACAAATGAATATCATTTAACCGGAAACCATTTGCGTGGTAGAGGGAAAGGAGAAATTAATTTTAGTTCCACGTGAGGGAACGCTTTTTTTTGTGAGTGTATGTCGTGTGTTTAGAAAAAAATAGCTAAACCCAACCTTCCAACTACTATTAAAAAAAAAGTGGTGTGATCTTTATTTGATGTTTCACCTTTTGAGATTAGGGCTATTGATTACATTATTTTTAGTGACACTAAAATATTTATAAATTGATTAACAAAATGTTTTGAAATATTTTATATTGAATTTGATACAAAAACTTATCATAGTATAGTATTTAACACAAATTTTATTTAAAACCCTATCATAATAAGCCTAAAATAAATTATTTGATTTAAACTTAGTTAAAAATAAGTTCAATCAAATTTTTCGCAAGCATCATATTCAACTTGATAAAAAAAAATTGATTTGACTTGACTTGATTTAGATCTGGATCAAAAGACTTTTTAGTGATGAGAGTCTATCTGAAATTTCTTTAATGCATGTGATTCAATTCAAATTTGATTTTGGTCAGTTATCCAAGATTCGAATCAGATTCAGAATTGAAAATCTTGGATTAGCAGAGATTTTAAAAAAAATTGTGCTAAATTTATGTATTTATTGAAAAGTGGATAAAAAAACAAGGACAATTTCCTTGACACATCAGGATCCTTCTTCAGCAGAAACTAAGTCAGAAGCCTGATACGCCCCGAAAATTACTCTATAATGTGCTTTGTTGTGTTTTTAATTGGGAACTTTGAAGCCTACATTTCTCTAGTTAAGTGTGTAGGCATTACCCTTATATTCTCTTTATAATGTTTATTTTATTTTATATTTGTAAACAAGAATGACTAAAGAAAATTTAAGGTAAAAAGGTAAATATTAGAGATGTGATGGTCAAATTCTCGATTACTTTAATCCTGTAATATTCGAGATATTCTTGATTTGTAAAAATCACAAATAAGTTTCTTGAATACAATTTATGAAGACCTCAACTTCAAATAAAAATTTTAAGCAATTTGGTAAAAGGAATTATATTATATACCATACAAAAAAGGACAAAATTGTGATAGAATAGACATGACAAAACAAAATGGCATTTGTCAGTGACACCAAGCCATAAATAAAAAAAAAACTTAATATTTATCTTTTAACTAAAATTATATAATTTTTAAAGATTCAAGAATCCCAATTCTTATTCGAGATTAGAAAAAGAAGATAACAAAATGAAAGATTTGAATTTGAGAAATAATCTCTAATAAATATGGTTTGAAATAATGGCCAGCAGGGACTGTAACCAGAACCTAATGTGCCCTCAACTAAGTTAGAAAAAGGTGGTTTGACAGTTTCTAGACTCTTTATTGAGGATGAAAACATTATTAGGAATATATTAGCCATTATCTTCAGGTGGAATACAGAAAGGATGCTAGGAAATAAGTGTACCACTATTTGTATTATTATTTTTAAGTGTCACTCACCTAAACGGATTTTGTTTGTCAACATAAATAAAAGCTTATACTCTTATATTATAAAATGGATTATTTAATATGATAAGTCCTTTAATCTAAAACCATTGTGGGCTGCTTTTTAATGGTTTAATTATATTTGGAAGAAGGTAAAGGAAAGATGGATAGAATCATATAAAAGTAATGTTCCTGAATCTAACTTTCTAGATACACTTTGCAGTGCCTCTACTTTGTTACGACTTATCTCAACTTAAACAATGAGAGCAATGGGAGATATATACATATTTTAGAGCAAAATCAATATAGAATATTAATTAAATTTAATATTAAATACACTTTCAAAAAATTATTTAAAATTTCAATCCATATAAATAAATGTATTGTAATTCACCTCTTCTTTATTATAAACTGAAGGAATTTTCCTTTTATATGTTTCTATTGGCCTTTCCTGTAGCTTCGTCCAAATATAATACAATTACCTCATAAAGTGAAAATCAGTTTTCCCTAGAGAGCGAAATTATTTAACAGTATGATTAAGGGAAAAATCTTAGCCTTTATATAAATACAAGCAACACAATATGTTTAAAATTTTAAACAGGTTTTTATTATTAATATGATTTTGTGTCAAGCTAAACAGTTGATCTGAAAAAAGTTAGAAGATGACTTTTAAGAAAATTCCTCCATTTCAAATAAACCTTAAGCAATGTTAATCAAATCCTTACCTCCCAAGAAAGTTTACTAACCTAATAATTTGGCCAATACTGTTGGTTTAGTGTATTAAAATCAAGTAACTCATGTAGGATGACATAAAAATATATGTTACAATTTTTGAAGGGAAAAACAAAAGTTTAAAATAACAAAACATTAGTCAACTCTAAAAATGTAAATTGGATGTACCACTAAATACTAAAAGTATAAGTAGAAATCAGTTTTTTTTACTAACAAAGTGGCATGTACAGGTAAATGAGTTACTTACGCAGCTATATGTGGTCTAATTTTAATCAGGCTACAGTCCCTGGAACCAAGTTTGATGAACTCTCATGTTAACATTAACACTCATGGCATGACAATATTTTGTACCTAAATACTTCAATCATTCACAAACTATCAAGAAATATTAACGGCAATTCTAGTCTGAAAGATGAGACCCACAGGAGTGCCAAATTAGATCAAAGTCGGTACTTTATAAGGGTGTGCAAAGCAAACAAATTTTTTTTTTAAATATTTACATTTAAAATACTCAATTATTTATGGTCAATCACTGACATTCTGAGCTATCATATACATTACCAATTATATTCATATAAAAAACCTGAGGTAATTGAATTTCATGTTGTGATAATAACTTTATTTTATCAGATAATATTATAAAAAAATGTTTCAATAAAACATTTTTCAAGTGATTTAGTTTGCAAGATTATATAAATATCCACAGTATATTTTTTTTCAAACATAAAATGAATGATAAAAAAAATTAACTTCAACTTAACTTCGAAAATATTCATATCTTTGATCGAGTTTACTTAGATTTGAAAAAATTAGCTTTGCACACACCTAATACTTTCAATTATGCTCTTTTTTTGTTAGTACAGTGTCTTACTACCTGTTTTGGCTATCCTCTAATTATATTCTTGACTCCACAAAATCTCTATCTCATGATACTCTTCTGGCATAACGAGTACGCGTGTTGATGAAGATGTGAGAATAACTCTCGCATGTGAACAGTGATTCACACCAGAAGGATGGGTGATGGGAGCAGACCTGAGGGAACTCTCCCCCTAGCATAGCTCCCACCCAACGAAGTTGTTCTTCTTTAGAGGTTCCGGCAATGGTGCACCCAAAATAAGGCGCATCTCTCGACCTGCAACCACAAGCACAGGAAGAAGATGAAACTTTTTGAAATAAAAGTATCCCTCATATCATGTGATTAAATGACTCCAAAGAAATTATTGCATAAAGTAAATTAATTTTAACAAGGGTAAACTGGAGATGTGATCTAAAATAAGATAAAAACTACCTAAACTTGGTAAAGATTAGTACAAGTATACTATTCATTTATTTAGATTATTTGTAAATCAATCAGTGTATAATGAAAAGATGTTAAAAATTAGAAATCACAAAGAGTTGTAATAAAACAAGTTTGAAATTTTACATAAACACTAATTTTATATCATAACGAATTATAGTCAGAAAAACATTTTTTAACATCAAATCGCTTTTGACAATTAAATTAGACACCTATGTTCAGTCGGTTGCATGTTAGTCCAATGAGCTAAGGACCCATGTTTCAATTCCCGGTATGGATGAAATTTTTTATCATTGGTGAAACATTGGTTTACCCTTTCATAGTGATAAATTAACGGCCGGGGACTGGATGTTGTACCTGTACTAGTCTTGAGTTAGATTATAAGGCATATAAAGTTTAATTATTATTATTATTATTAGCACCGCGTCTTACTACCCATTCGGGTTATACACACTTACGCTAATGTGTCATGATAGGGTGAATGTGAGATGAAATGAAGGACCTACAGTTTAACGTGGAATCCGAACCACGGTGGAGGCCTGGCATTCCCCACATTCACAAGATGTCTTGCCTGAGGTGAAGGAAGGGTTTGGAAATCAGATAAATCTGGTGCCGGGACCGAGGATTGAACCCCGGCCGCCAGCACAGAAGTCTGACACCTTACCCCTAGACCACCAGGTCACCTACCATATAAAGTTACGACAGGCTTAGTAAGCCAGTAATGTTAAAATATATTACTTGAAAAAAATCTGACTCAGACCTTAGGCTGGAAACAGTAATGGATGTAAAGTAAAAGCCCTTCTAACATAGTATAAAAATAATAATAATAATAATAATAATATTTAGAACTGCGTCTTACTACCCGTTTGGGTTATACGCTTTAAGTACTAATTACGCTAATGGATTAGGAATTGGGAAGGTTGAATTAGAGGAAGTGAACCCACATTTGCGTGGATGGAGAGTGGAAAACCATTTAGGAAAAACCACCCCCAGTTCACCCGACCGAGATTCGAACTTCGATCTACCCGTCCTCAGCAGTCGAGCTCAACACGACAAGCGCGTTAGCCAACTATGCCACCGAGGGGTAGTATAAAACATTAAAATTGAAAACATATTACATTTAAGATATAGGCTCATGAACAAGGTCTCTATAATTGATGTTGTAAAACACAAATTAACATTATTCACTCATAATATTTATCACTGATGACTATGCATTTTATTATATAAATTTAATTGAAAGAAAATGAGTAAGGAGTTATTTTTAGAAAGAGTTAATGTTAAATGTGGAAAAAATACTAACAAGATATATGACATATAAAAAAAAATATTGTAGTATACTAATTTAAGAACTGTAAGAATGCAAAGTGATGCCTTAGACCCTGTTGCCACCCTACTCATAAGTGAAAGTGTCATATAAAAGCCATGTGAGTAACAAGGATTAAATTATAATATACATATAATTTAATCGCTCCAGTTCTTCCAGTCATACAATTATACATCGGAATGTAGTTTTTACTCTTTTTATTATGTGTTATAAGAAAATCTTGTGCATTGAAGCTGTGACTTGTATATGACAGGGACACCTGTTTTTTTTTTTTTTTTTGTTATGTGTGTGTGTTAGACTATTTATTTAAAGAATAAAAGTGAAGCTTTACCATTTAAAGAATGAAAAAAAAAATTGATAACATACCTTTTGTTTTTTTTATTCTTTTCAATGAATGTTATTGACCATCTGAAAAAACAGCAAAATAATAATTTAATTTCATAGTTTTAAGGTTTCCTAACAGAATAAAGTATGAAATATTGTGTTTGTGATTAAACCTGTTTAAAATAGTTAGTTTGCCATTTGCAAATAGTTTTACAAATTCCCAATATTTTATTCCAATTAAAATTTATATGAAAGAACTGAAGAGAATAATTTTTCTTCTTCATAAATTGTGATACCTACTGCAGGTTGGTTCTCAACCACCCAGATTTAATGAATGAGTTGCATAGCTATTCAAAAATATAAAGTTTGTGATGTTTACCAAACTACAAAATCAACCGTATCACCTCCGAATCTCTTAAATTTGCTTATAGTCTAGTTCACAAGCGGCCCAAAAATGAAAATAAAAAATACCCAAGTGGACACAATGACAACTAACAAACTGGATAATTGGGAGCTTACTCTAAGTGAATACAAACACAAAGTGACTTTAAGAACATTATACCTCATATGTGGATTTCTTTTGGGCTCATGTCCAAAGTACCAAACAATGTCTTCAATTTTCCACTCATTTAGTTTGTTTGAACCCTGGAACAAAAATTCAAAATTGCATCATAGCCACAAAATTATAAAACTATTAATACAAAAATTATTTTATATTGTTTTTACATTAGAGTAAGGTTTAATTGATTTTAAGATGTGATCTTTGTAAATTGAAGCACACAATGGCCTACCAGTGGGCCCCTCTTAGCCTTGCCTAGTCAATCCTGAGCGTATTACCAAATGGTGTATCTAAGGGCTTGAGAAACCTAGTGGAAGTTGGGTTGAACCCCAGGTCAGGTGCAGATGAGTGACATGACTATTCAGGGCCAAAATTAACAATCTTGGAACAAGGACTGACCAGTTGGTTCCCAAGCTTTTTGTTGTTGTTGTTATTATTATTAAGAGGTCTATAAATACTAACCATAGCCAAGAAATTTATCTTTACTTCCAAAAACCGTTGGCACAATGTGTTACTAGCCAGTTTTTCTTTAAATTCAAAATGGAGTAATCTAGTATTTGTGTTATTTGTTTTCTTTCTTCTTTGTGTTTGATAAAGGCAACAATGCCGAAATATTATTATATTGTGTGTTAAAATGTGTGTAAGACTACTTCTACTATAGAAGACAGAAGAAAGGAAGAAGATGTCACCTTTGTGCTATTGGATTTTCCCACATTTTCCTCTCCCCTTAGGTGGGCTTTCTTTATCAAATTTATTCTTAGTAGTTTATTTTTCCTTTTTCTTTAGTTTTATCAATTTCCTTTATTATAAAGTTTTATAGTAAAACATAAAGTTTGCTGAAAAGATGATATTTTTCACTATTGAATGTTTAAGTTAAATAAACCTTTCCTTTGTATAATCTAAATTTACCTTACGAGGTCTAGAGTTTGAATTTCACTACCGTCAAAATGTAACTAAACAAAAAGGTGTTATCAAGTACTCACACTTTTATCTTTGTAGTAGGATAATTTTGCTTGGCTGAACTCAAAGAGATAGTTCTTGAAAGATTTACTTTTTTGGTCAGCAAAACGTAGCTCTCCACACATGGTCATCGGTTGTTTTGTCTTGGGGGAAAAATATAAAATTAGAACATTAACTATAATGTGTTAATGTGTGATATGTTTGCAGTCACGAGGAGAAACAGGATTAGAAATGAAGTTATGAGGGAAAGCGTGAGGGAACAGGGCGTACATGAGCTTATTATTATTAGCACCGCGTCTTACTACCCATTCGGGTTATATGCACTTACGCTAATGTGTAATGGTAGGGTGATTGTGAGATGAAATGAAGGAACTACAGTTTAATGTGGAATCCGAACCACGGTGGAGGCCTGGCATTCCCCACATTCACAAGATCATGAGCTTGTTGAGGAAGATATACTGAGATGGTATGGTCATGTAACGAGATGAGAAAAGGATATAAAACCAAAGAGAATGATGAAGATGAAATATATAGCAAAAATACTGCAAGGGAGACCAAGAAAGAGATGGAAGGAGCAGATGACAGAAAGCGTACAAGTAAAAGGAGGAGAAATGAAAGTGATAAAAGGAGGAAGGATGGTGAAAAACAATTTATGATGATAAAAATGATGATTAAGTATCTGTCAACAAATGAATCAACATTAATTCAAACAACTTCATCATTGTTAATTAGTGATTAATACCGTGCTGCCAAACTTCAGGTTTTTAATTAGTCCGGAAGTATGTTAAAGCACAAAATGTACAAAGAATAACATTTTATATAGGTAGAGAATAACAAAAATATATTGCAGTGTCCTAAGAAAAGCCTTTAAAAATAAATACTATCTGGCCTGTCTTGCTGATAATACCCAACCTACTTCAACTTTATTTTTAAAATTAGTGCATTTAAAATCATGCTTATAAGAGATTACTCTAAGCAATAAAGATTGGGAGGACAGCTCAGAGGGAAAGCAGCTGCATTAGTTTAGAGAGAAGATGGGAGAATTAATATAATAAATACCCCAGTGCACCGAGCCGAGATTTTAACATGATACTCCCCATCACCAGAAATCTAGTAGATAGAGAGCTTTAAGCTTCAAAATATTAGCTCCAACCCGTGCGCAAAATCTGCCATGAAAGTTAAAAGTGAACACACCAGAATGTCAGCCTCCTTGAAAGTTGTATTTCTAGTGAGCACCAAGCAGTTATCCTTGCAGTCTGCGTCGGACCAGTAGCCCCAGCGTAGTACCGTGTCTAGCACCCGCTCTGTGTGGTGCATAGGGCGGACTAGGGCACCACCTAGAACCACTTCTTCTAAGGTCAGTTGGTGGGACGGAAACTCTGTCTTGCTCGCCAGTTCTACACACACCTCTCCAGCTTGTCTTTGAGGGTGAATCTTGAAACAACAACAAACTAGATTAAAGTAAGAGAGATTATGAAAACCAAATTAATATATTGGAACCCACCCCGGTGCTATAATTAACTAATGCGCTAGTTTCATGTTGAGTTAGAATACCGAGGACGGGGAATCGAGGTTTGAATCACGATCAGGTGAACTGGGGGTGATTTTTCACTCTCCCTCTGAGCAAATTCGGGTTCTCTTGCTCTAAATTCAACCTTCCCAATTCCTAGCCCATTAGCGTAATTAGTACTTAAAGCGTATAACCCAAACGGGTAGTAAGATGCGGTGCTAAATAAATAAATAAATACACTGTAAACTGGTAGCCAAACAAGTAAGTCAACTTTTTTTTTTCCTTTCAATTTTTTTTTCGCACTTGTTCAAATATCTCAAATTTATAATAAATAGAAATCTTGAACATTTTTATAATTTTCAATATATCATTAAATATAATATATGATACAGTATTGTAGCAAATGAAGCACAGATAAAATTAAGGACCCTTTCACATATTATGATGATTAAAATAAAATAAGGAAAGATAACAATAAAAGGGAAAATGTTATAATGTTATTAAATAAATTATAGATTTGTAGGAAATAAATATATATATATATATATTTAGCACTGCATCTTACTACCCATTTAGGTTATACGCTCATGTACTAATTACGCTAATGGGTTAGGGATGAGGAAGGTTTAATTTAGAGGAAGTGTACCCCCATTTGTGTGGGGAAGAGAGAAAAACCGTTTAGGAAACTACATTCTCAGTACACCTAAGTGGGATTTAAACCCATCGGCAGTCCAGTCTATTTTGCGAGTGTGACGCGTTAGACCATGTAACCACTGAAGCTGCTCTGTATTTATTAAATTATGTGTCATAGCAATAACATTATTTTCAATATAGCATAAAATCTGTTAAAATATGTTTGCAGTTTAACATGGGGTAAATTATATTTGATATTTATATTTAGGTATAGTTTAGATATGTAGAAAATTTAAACATTTTTTTTCCACATAAGACAATAATAAAATTCAGCTTCAGAAATATTTCATATTTTCAACTTAACTTTCCTTCAAAACAAAAAAAAGAGGATAATAAAGGTGGTATCGGACAGCTAGAAAAAGCTACCATGTATCCATTCAAAAAACCAAATGCTCTGCAAGACCATATGTTGATTTGTTGTTACTTTTGTCAGTCAAAACAGTCACACAAACAAACAATTTGCTTAAAATTATTAACTGTTTTCTAGGGTGTGTGCGAAGCGAAGTCGAAGCGAATATTCAAGAATATTCTCGAAGTCGAATCGAAGTTCGAATACAATTTTAACAACTAATAATAGCTCTAAAAACAAATTATTTTTCTAAAAAAACCTGGATGTTTTTAGCCTTAATGTATTTATATTTAGTTCAAATGCTATTAAATTGTTACATTTTATCTAACTTTAATAAAACCTTACAATTTAGCCTAATTATGTAATAATACACAATAAGACATTAACCTTTTTAGAAAAAAATGTAGGCCTACTAAAAAGACATTTACTTGGGCACGTAAATAGACAATTATATTTTATAAAAAATATAGGTATATACTATATTAGGTTAAGTTATATGCTAATAAAATATTTACACAGGCCTGTGATATTGTGCAATGATATTATCCTACATTTGATTCGCAATTAAACTTTAAAAAATATTCACTTCAGGTCAGGTTATGTTATAACTTATTTTAAAAAACGTGTATTAAAAATTAAGAAAAATTATATCAACATCAAACAGTTTTATAAGTTAAAATAAAAATAAACATTGTAAGAAATTATTTATACAGGCAGTTAGAAATGTCACTTTCTCTTCAAGTTATTTTGAAGGAATGTTAATTCCTCGACATGAATAGGAGTCAACAATTCACGTCTGGCAGTTACAATGTTTCCTGAACTAGAAAAGACCCTTTCACTGCACACACTTGTAGCAGGTATTCCCAGGTATTTGAGGGCTACCTTGGAGACATTAGGGTATTTTCGAGAACCCTCTTCCTTCCACCAGATATAGGGATTTGTTGATCTGGACACTCGTGGTTCATTTAGGTAATCCTTCACTTCACTATTGTTGTCTATTGCCGGTTGGGTGGTATTTGGTATGGAATCAAAACTTGACCATAGTCCAGAACTAGAAGAGGAGCATGAGGGTTGTTCATCTTTTACGTTAGGCTCTAAAGATGACTTGTCACTCAACTTCTTAACTTCAATTGCTAGCGTGTTTACTGCCACCATATCATCAATCAAGACACCTTTAAATCTTGGGTCGCATAGCATGGATGGGCAGAAAATTAGATCTAAATCGTAGAAACTGAAGCGAGATTTCAAAGCCTTATTTAAACTTCTTGCGAACATCACACCATCCTTCTTGCTAGTGATAAAAACATTTAGATGGGATTTGAGGCAATGAAGGATAGGTATAACCATTGAAGAGGTTGGATAACTGTCTCCACTGATTTCCTTGGTGGCGTCAGCTAGTGGTCCAAGAACCTCTACAATGCCTGCCGCTTGCTTCCATTCAACTGCAGTTAGGACCTCGATGTTATTTTCTGAATTGGCAAGTTCAGCTCCAACAGCTTTTCTAACAGCATGTAATCGAGAAAGCATGTTATAATCGCTGGACCACCGCGTGTCCACAAACTGAATTAACTCGAGTACTGGCAGTCCCATCTCTTCCATTACAATATGTAATCTTTTTCTGGCGGATGGACTACGACTGTAATGTCCCACAATTGCTTTTGCCTTTGTCAAAAGTGTACAAACACCAGGACATTCTGCTTTGGCATCATGGATAGCTAATTGTAGGGAATGGGCAAAACATGGAATAGAAATAAACAGGGAATTAACTGCATAACGAAAATTTGGAGCATTATCGCTGACACAATATATTGGAAGTGTATCTTCATTTAAAGCAATGCCCCATTCACAAACAGCCTGTTGCAGTGTAGCTCTGATGTTCACAGCTGTGTGTGATTCATTAAGTAGCACAGTGTTCATTGTAAATGACTTGTACTCAAAGTCTGGTTTTAAATAGTGACACGTCAGACTTATGTAACTGTCATGTGCACGTGACGTCCATCCATCTGAGGTAAGTGACAAAGCAAAAATTGGGGTAAATCATTAATAAGTTGACATTTTAAATATTTTTTTTATATCACCATATAGTGCTGGCACATAGTTTCGCGAAAATGTGGTGCGGCAAGGAACTTTGTAGTTTGGTACTACATGTTTCATTAAGTTGATGAAGCCTTCTTCCTCCACAAACTCGTATGGCAAGAGACTCATTGCCAACATTTTTGCAATTTGCTTTGTAATTTTGAGTGCTATTGGGTTGGTAGGCTGCATGATCAAACCCTTCTGAAAGGCACCTTGAATTGTTGACTGAACTAGTGTGTCTTTTTTAGGAGCTGAGGTAGTTTCAGTTTTATTGCCACTTGCTCTTTTAAATTCATTGAATTGAGATGGATGCGTCTCTAGATGGTTTGAAAGTGTTTTTGTTGTACCTGGGATAGAGGATTTTAAAAATTAAAAGCTTGAAATCAAAAATGTAAGTTATATTTTAATCAGATAATAAAAATATTAGGCTTAAATGTATTAAAATGATTATATAGTTCTAGCATTCAAGCAAATTTAAACTTGAGAAATTAAAGAAGTAATTTGTAAAATCCAATATTACTGTTCAATCCAACACATTAAAATAAAATGTAGATAACTGCAACACATGCTCTAAATAATAATAATCCAAGTTATTTTTATCCCAGTTTTAAATTTTTAAAAAAAGGTAAATATTTTGGTATTACAGAAAAACATGCATTGTTTTAAAAAGAAAAAAGGTTTCTAATAGCAATAAGTCACCTGTTGGCGTCTTGTATTTTTTAAGGCATATATTACACTGGGCAGTTTTCTTATCAGAAGCTCTCGTGAAAAATACCCATATTTCACTTTTATTTTTATTTGTTTTGGACATTTTTGTAGGCTCAACCAAAATATTGATAAATTAATAAACAACAGTCTAATGTTGCCAACATGAGGTCATCAAACTCTCCATAAAGTTTTTGGGTTAATAAAATAAATTATTTAATCGTTTAGTTAAAAAAAAAAGTATAATTTAAAATTGAAACAAAATTTAATCAGTAAAGGGTAAATATGTTTACTTATATTCTGTCTCAAAATTAATTTTTTCGACTTTCTATCAAATTTTTAATTTATCTCTTGGCGCATGTGCAGTAACATTTTCTGTTGAGTTGAGCAAATACACGTCAAGTTCATTTCATTTCAGAGTATTGAAAAAGATTCACTTGAAAAAATTATGCAAAATTCAAAGCAAAAATATGATTTTAAATTGTATATTGATTATTTTTTTTAATATTATTTTAAATCTTTATCCCGTGAATTTAGGTCATGTGGCGGTGAAGATAGTTGAACGTATTTAATTTGTGAATCGATCAGGCTGTGTGGTATTGAATATAATCGATTATTGAAATTGTGTAGCTATCGATAGTTATTCAATATTTCATCAAAACGAACTATTTAAAATTTACAAGTTATTTATTGAGAGAGAATATGAAAAAGATACTTACAGGAACATTATTTTTTAACAAAAATAGTGTGATCACCACTTATTAAAAGTGGTCACTAATCTCAGTAGAAATATTGGGGAATAATAATTAAGTAGGTCACAATCAACTAGTCGTTTTATAACTATCGCCTTTTGTGTCAATACATAGATATTAAAAAATATCGAACTAATCGATATTTAACCTATAAATCGATAGGGCCCATCTTTGGTAAAGTAAACAAATGAAAATAGTTTGTATTGGAAGCTTGCGCCTCATACATATTACTAAGCATTCTATAATTAAACGTTTTATTTGTTTTAAATTGTGAATTGTGTGTGGTAAACATGAATATAATCTAATAGAATAACAGCTCAGAATGATTAAAATTGAAAATACCCATATATTTTTTTGCCGAAGCTTCGAATTTTCGAAGTAAATTTTGTTTGTCGAAGCTAATTAATATTTGCTTCGACTTCGAGATTTTTGAAGCTTCGCACACCCCTACTGTTTTCACATTATTGAAACAGGACCTTATGAAAATAACCGTTTGGATGTTTCTTTTTTGTGGAAGCGACATCTATCGTTTACATAAAAAATTCTTTTCAAACAAGAGCTTCTAAAATGTGGTATACTTATGTTGTACAAACCGTTTTTGGTTGTGTTTATGACTGTTTACAAAATAAAAACGCTTTATTTTGATATTAATATTTAGTATAACTCTTTCTCTAAGTTATAAAGAAATATTGAATTATTTTGGTGGCCAGTTATAAGATGATATAAGTGTGAATATAATACTTTTTAATTTATTAGTTCATGTACTCTAATACCTCTTGTTGCCATAACTGTAAAACAAAGAACATAATAGTTTTATTAATATATTATGTTCTTTCATTAAGTTACGAACATGCCAATTTTACAGTAATCCTTAGGGAAGTAGTTTTAGACTAGTTTGCTAACATTTTTTTAATGATAATATAGTACTATAATAAAATAATAATGATTTCCAAATAGATTGACATAAATGACTTTCAGTCGTTGTTTGCAATAAATAACCTTCTGCTAGCTGCCAGATAGCACCTGTACTATGCACTATAGCACATCCAAAGTACCCAGTCAGGAACTGAGTAGTGTTAGTGAACAGGGTAAGTGTACCAATTTATTTAAAACAAACCAACATGTCAATTCTTACCGTGACGTTGACACAGTTGCCACTGTCCTTGCTGTCTATATAGATCCACACCTTGAGGTCACCGGATGGTTTGTTGTGGGGGACACTGGTATTGCTGGCGTGATAGCGTTCTAGAACCTCCAGCATCTTTTTCTCTCGAATGAGTTCTTCGGTGTCCACGTCAAACAGACTGGGGTACATGCTGATGAGGTGTGTCACCACACCGGACTCGAGTGACGACCAGGACTGGTATTCATCACACTGGAAGAGAGTTTTATTATTTTGAGATAATTTTTTTAAACTTTTATTAAGCCTATCCCTTATTCAGGTTACCCACAACTTGGGGCTGTATTTATAGTCTAGTCCCAGGAATCAACCAATCTCCCAATACAAAAATAATAATCAGTTCATGTTGTTTTTTTAGCACCGGTCTTACAACCTGTTCCGGTTATATGCTAAGTACTAATTAAGCTACTGTGTCAGAAATAGGACAGATTGAATTCAGAGGAAGTGATCCCACATTTGTGTGGAGGAGAGTGGTAAACCATTTAGGAAAAACCACCTCCAGTTCACCCGACCGAGATTCGAACCTCTATCTCCCCATCCTTGGCAGTCTAGCTCAATACAAAACTAGTGTGTTAGCTAACTACGCCACCGAGGCAGGTCAGTTCATGTTGAATGGAGGATTGATTGGGTGCTAGTCAAATATCAACTATAATATACAGCCTCTACATTACCTAATCTATCATAATTTTATGAACAGTTAATAATCACTAACCGAACACAGCTCTGACACAAAACCTCGGCACCACCTTCGCCTATTGGCTATTGCAGAACACACTACTTGTCATATAGATACGTGAAAGTATATCTACTAGCAGTCTAGTAAAGTGCTTCCAAATTGGACTTAAAAAGCTCAACACTTAACACCCATAAACAAGGGCATAAAAGTTTTTTTTAAGGGGGGTTCGCTAGAAAATTTTACTATACCTTTAGCCTATATGATATATGTATGCATTGGGAGGGAGGTACATCAAATTTCAAGGGGGTGGTGGGGTTGGGGTTAAGTCCAGACTCCCATGACCCCAGCCTTTCTATGCCCTTACTTGAGTGATTAGTGATTGATTAATAATCTTTATTTCATATCTATTCTACACTTCCATTTAATTTTGATTTTGGTTCATTTCAACCTCTACTTGTTTTTGTATTATCTGACATGTCAGTTATCCAACCACCTGTCAACCTATTTAGGTTGGATAGTCAAGACTCTACATATTTAAAAAGAAAAAAAGCTAGTGATTTCTATGTATTTATGGGCTACGAATCTTTTGAACCTAATTTATAATAGTATACCTCAAACTATAAAATAAATAATTACATAAAACATCAACATACCACTTTTTCTAAATCGGACAGCATGAACATATAAAAATTATTTGAATTAGAGTATTTTTGCAAATAATAAACTATGGAAAGGAGTAAAAATGAAACAATAGGCTTTCCTAACAGAGTTTACATTCTAAACTGATGCCAATAAAGTAACACCATTGACTTATGCATAGATTGAAAAATGTAATCCTTTTTTCATTGAGAAAAACAAAATATTGACCTCCCAACTATTCCTACAATCCTTTCTTGTACCTTATCCCACATTTAAAAATTAAATAACTTAAAAGTGAAGAGGAACCTCTCAGCAAGTTACTTTTGTAAGTAAAAAATAATATCTAAAATTAAACACAGAATGATTGTTGAAAGTGTTAATAAATACCTTGTTGCTCACAAATTTTGTGTTGTACACCTTCTCCAGTAGAATATTAAACATATGGGATTCCCTTCACAATGAACTAGAGATAGAACACCTTAATTTTTTAAGGCTATTCAAAATATGAGATTTTTAAAGATTATAAAAAGTATTTGCAATTAATATTGAACCAAAGTTGGTTTTAGAAATATAATACTACTTATTGATGATTCAGCCTTAACATAATTAAACAAAACACTTAAAATCCAGACCCCAACTCTTGATTTAACTCTTGAATGAATGTGTGAATGTTATAATGATTGCATTTAAAAAAATACTAACATTTAGTTAGCATTTCTATTTTCTATAATCTATAATATTTTTATCTTCTCTTATATTCATTTTTTTTTTTAATTTCCGATTCAAATTTGAGATTCAGGACAAGTAGTAAAATTAAGATTCAGATTTGTAAAATAGTCAATTCGACTTAACTCTTAATTGTTCTAATTTAACAGTTCAATAGTGTCCTATTGGAATCCTAGCTTCAGAGTTGTGAATTATTACCTCTAAATGCATCAGTGTGGGGCCCCAAATGGCTGCAAGGTTGTCAACAGGCATTAAGTTCTTCTCGTGCTGTTCGTGGATAAAGTACAAGTGGCCAATCAACTTGCGCGCTGTTACAAAGTTGATAGGTGGTAGCTGCTCCAGTGCACGCCGGTACTGAGCTAATAGATCTTGGTGAGAGTTTCCAAACTTACCATCTGGCGGCAAAAACAACATATTTTGATGTACTATGCTCTCTGATAATGTAGATAGTTAGATATTTATGTTAGTTCATTGAAAATAACATGGAAATTAAAAATATAAGAGCCTCATTAAATAGTCTAATTCATGAACTGGGCATCACAAGAGCTGCACAATTCATAAACTACCTATTTTTGCTCAGTTCATGAAAGGGTCCAAAAGAGAAACCAGTTCATGGAATGGGAAGAAATTTGCCCAATTTATAAACTGGGAAAATTCATGAATGGGGTGTAATGTATGTTGATATTAAATTTTGAACTAGAAATTGTTTCATAGCCAACTTTTAATAATAGAGAAAGATTCAACCAAACCAAGATCATTAATTTATAATTTAACTGAATGTACAATAACAAAAAATATTAACATTTAAATATAATTTCTATCTTCTATAGCAACTTAAGAATTATTGTATATGAGCCTAATATGTTTATATTAGATTTGGATTGGGATTCAAGATTCTTGACTGCAGGTAAAATAGAAATATTGATTCAAGATTCAGTTCATAAAACTGTGGGTTTAACCCATCTTTAATGTACATATATTTTATAGATAGATGAAAGAACAATAGGTTGCTTAGTCTAACTTTTATAATTTAAAGAATAGATTATTTAGATGTATCTATAACCATAATTAACAAATATAATATATTGACTATTTAATCCATCATGATATGCGCATTTTTACAACCTGTCATTGTACTACTGGCAGCATAAGGCCCTCCCGGATCGAAGGTGGCTGTGTTATCTTAAATTAAGTATCACTCATATGTAGCCGACGATTTCTAAATGTCCTTAAATATGAGTGAAGAATAAGTTTAATTTATTTTCCAAATTACCAGCAATCTCACAAAGTTGAGCGTGCAGCTCTGTAGTGAACAAAGGTTCAGGAAGATCACGGAAAAAGCGTTTAAGCACACTCCCCACATCATACTCAGAGTATTCTGACTTGGAGAGCTGCACAGCCCACGCGTCCTGACGAAATAGAGTTAGTAATCGAGTCACAGCTGAATTGGTCCCACTCCGCCGATAGATACCCTCAGACATACTTCCTGAAATAGTGACAAGAAAACACAGCACACATTTAACTAAAACATTTTTCATGCACCATATAAAATAGAGAAATGTGAGAGCCGAGCTTAAGACTTATCAGAACAAAAATATTGACAAGAGTGGTCGCCTCAGGACCCGATGTTTGTGGGTTCAAACCCAGCTGAAGTCAACAGATTTTTCTTGAGCAATAAAGATCTGTAACCAAAGCTGTAGTCAGGAGGGGGGGAAGGGTTCAAACAACCCCCCCCCCCCTTTCCGAAATTTTATCAACGCAATATATATAGCTTTATTTATGGTTCAAACAATATCAACATTTAGGTACAATTACAAATTAGGGGGCTGTGATGATATAAAAAGCAAAGAGATTCAAAGAGATTCTAGCTTTCGGCAGTTAAGTTGTAATATTGGCATAAAAAAACACATTCAGAGAGCTTCTAAAGGTGTTTAATTTAGAAATTTGTTCTGCCTTTCTCAGTTATGGTTTTATGTTGTCATAAAAAGACACTTCAAATATCTTTTAAAGGTGTTTAATATTCAGAATTTTTCCTAGCCTTCGGCAAATTATGGGGTTATGTTGACATAAAAAAAACACTTTAGATAGCTTCTAGAGGTGTTTTATATCTAGAATTTTCCCTAGCCTTCGGCAGTTATGAAGTTATGTTGCCATAAAAAACACTTTAAATAGCTTCTAGAGGTATTTTATATCTAGAATGTTTCCTAGCCTATGGCAGTTATGGTGTTATGTTGCCATAAAAAAAACACTTTGGATAATTTCTAAAGGTGTTTAATATTTAGAATTTTTATAGCCTCCGGCAGTTAGTGGACTTGTGTTACCATAAAAAAAACCTTCAGAGAGTTTCTAGAGGTGTTTTATATTTAAAATTGTTCCTAGCCTTTGGCAGGTATGGGGTTATGTTACCATAAACAAACACTTTAGATAGCTTTTAGAGGTGTTTAATATTCGGAATTTGTCCAAGCCTCTTGCAGGTAGGGGGATATGGTACAATAGAACACACTTCAAAGAGCTTCTAGTACTGTTTATCATTTAGAATTTTCCTAGCCTCCGTTGATTGGAAGATGTGTCCACCTAACCCCCCCTGAAATTATTGGCTGGTTGCAGCCTTGTCTGTACCACAACTTTCTTCGGAGCAAAAGTAAAGCTGTCAGCGCCATGTCCATTGTGGCACATAATAGAACCCTGGAAGATATGTGAAAATATCTTTCCAACCAAAACTGGTAAGCCTTTTCAATCTCACACAAAGAAAATACTGTGTATTGATAAAATTAGCCTATTCAGAAAGCGTATGTTAAATATCTCAAATGAAAAAAATAAAAAAATTTAAAACCAATTCTAGCTGTGAGATAAGGTTATTTCTATGAAAATTGTACTATAGATACATTATTTTACTAGTAAAGTCAGACTCATGTTTGCGTTGCCCCAAGAATTTGAATCTTTCATTCCATTTCGAATGTGGATGGTAATTTTTTACGAGAATACATATTTTTCATAAATTTTGTTCCATAAAATAAGTGAAATAAAATTGATCTTTCTCTTAAACTATGTGGGCTACTAATATAGAAATGTTAATATGACATTTTAAACTTAGTGTAATCTGGAGAGTGTTGGCTAGTGACAACTTAAAAGCATATATACACACACACACACATACACACAACTTAAAAGCTATGCTTCCTGAAGTTTTTCAGAAAAATAGTTCCGCACAGTAAAAAATCATTTCAGTTTGTGTATATTTCCAAATATATATAAATATTAATATATAGAGAGAGAACCAATCATTGTTTATTAAATATTTGATCATTAGTACACATATCAAATTGAAAGCACCAGGCTTTGTTGCTTTGGAAAAAAATATATATATAATATATATATATATATATATATATATATATATATATATATATATATATATATATATATATATATATATATATATAATATATATATATATATATATATATATATATATATATATATATATATATATATATATATATATATATATATATATATATATATATATATATATATATATATATATATATATATATATATATATATATATATCTCAGTAAGTTAAAGTTGATCCAACTTCTACAGAATGATGTGGACTTCCCGGCCAGTACTTTGTAAACAGAGCATCTGTTTCTGTAGCATCAAACTCTTAAGATGCCAAGGACCAATGACTATGTACAGTATGGATGCAGAGTTTGTAGACAGAGTTTAAGTCATCAACTTATGTGGTTAGTTCTTTCTGAATACAATACATACATACAATATACAATATATTGTGGACATATTATATGCTCATTTCAAAGGATAATTAAACCTAAACAGGTTTTGCATATGAAAATAAAACTTTAAGAGAATAACTTTCACTCAAGTCGGTGACCTGGTGGTCTAGGGGTAAGGTGTCAGACTTCTATGCTGGCGGCCGGGGTTCAATCCTCGGTCTCGGCAAAGATTAATCTGATTACCAAACCCTTCCTTCACCTCTGACAAGACATCTTGTGAATGTGGGGAATGCCAGGCCTCCACCGTGATTCGGATTCCACGTTGAACTGTAGGTCCTTCATTTCATCTCACAATCACCCTACCATTACACATTAGCGTAAGTGCGTACAACCCGAACGGGTAGTAAGACGCGGTGCTAATAATAATAATAATAATAATAATAACTTTCACTCAAGATGTGTCAGCTGTACATCAGATCAGATTAATAGGAATGTTGTCTATTATGTTTAAAGTTATGCTTGATGTATGGCATTGCTAGTCGTAAGTTGAAGTAACACAACTGCATATCTACAAATCCACGTAACTCGTATTCGTGTGGTTTGAGGAACTACTGTAGGGACTACGTGTCTTATTAAAAGTATGCATGTGCTCTTAGCAATAAAATATAAACTTACCATGAGCATAGATAAAGTTGACGCATTTATCCACAATGGTAGGTACATCATCTTTAGTAAGTTGCTGTTGTGCCAAGTTGGGTCCGTTGTCTACTGCCGCCACGCGCACGGCCACGCGCCACATTGTGGTCTCGCGGGCAGTGTCCATCTGGAAATATAACGCTTGGCCAGGAAAGTCCACCAGTAGCATGGGGCCCTTCTCCTTAGTTGGCGGGCTATCATTACTGTTATCTTGCATAACTGGGTCATGAAACATGTTCAAAACATATTATATTATGGAAACAATTAACTTACATAGTGGATTAGTAACAATTTTGCTATTTTTTTTATAATCAAATTCGTAGACACATATGCCTGTGATGCACTGATTCAATAACATGTCTTATGCCAATACAAAGAGAGGAAGTCTTAAGAAACTGGAAAAAAGATTTGAGATTTTAATGAGACTATTTTTTAAGGATTCAAAACTCAGGAAAATTTGTGTTTTTGACATGTCTGCGAATGTGCAGAAACTAATCACTTGGGTCAATTTTCTTCAAATTTTGTATTCAGAAACTATTTCTATCTTATCTCAGGGCATGATGAATGTGAAAGTATGGAAGATAAATTTTAAGGGTAGAAGTAAAAAAACATCCGACAAAATTGATTATGTTAATAATGAATTCAAACAATTATAATCAAATTTTACTTATAGGAAGAAAAGTAAGCTTCAAAACAATATTTACTTAATAGCTTAGATGTCCTTGAAAATAGCATGATATCAAGATTATTTATTTCTAAAAACAAGCACTGCTATAGTCTATTAATCATATCACCAACTTTGTGCAAGTATAATATTTAAATATTATTGTTTACCATAAGACAAAACTTCATGAATGCGAATGCAAAAGGGTAATGAATTAAGACCATAATTTAGGTGTAAACAAATAAAAAGTTGTTTTAATAGTTCCATCAACTTTGATTACGTTTTTTATAGAAAGTATGACAATTTAAAATGTATTAATCCATGATTTAGTCTTTTTACCGAAAATTTTGTATTTTTACTCTGAAACTATAAAAGTATATGAATAAACTTATAAAGAAAATAATCTATATTTTTTTAAGGTTTGTGTACATATACTTAGAATTTTGAGCTCCGAAATTGAAAAGTATGATGTCTTAAATATATCTCAACCTCTTCTTTCATTCCAAGTTAACCTTAAGTCAGACAAAAAAGTAAAAGTTTTAAAAACATTAAAATGTTCAGTCATTTTTAGATTAAAGGCTTGGCCAGACTCACCTGTACAAATGGCTTTCCTCAGATCGGCTTCTTGCAGTGTTCCATTGGTCAGACAATAAAACAAAGTTCGTTTGTGGAGTAAAATCCATGCCAAATTCCATAATCCGCTGACCCCTTCCTAAAAAGAAATGTGTAAGCTATAAGTAATTTAACATGCTTTATAGTATTGCTACATTGTGGTCATATTTAATGCATTTTAAAACATATTATCTGGAAAAATCAAGACACTTTTAAAAAGATTGGCATTGGTAATAAAAGTGAAACCAATTAGGCCTAGTTCAGTAGTCGACAAGAGATTCTAGGTGTTTACAGTAATGATTACAGTAGTAATATAGATTAATAGACTATTGATGGATACAATAGATTTATAGTCCAAATTTAATGGAATATATTTTTTCTGTCAACAGTGATAACATGTTAGGGAGCCTACTATATTATTAGTGTTACTATATAGGAATTAATATTATCTATCAAAAGTGACAGCTGCAGATCACATTACATGATGTATGATGAATACATTTATTCCAGGGTTACGATGAACTTAATATTCGTTTAACGCAACTTCCAATTAAGGTTTACACTACATAAATAAATTATTGTGTCATCAGGATTCACATAACTTAACATATCAACTCAAGCAAAGCACCGACAGTGAATTTGGGCAGTATGAAAACAAATTGTTCACTAAAATAAAACCCAAGCATTTAGGGTTAATTAGGCTGCAAATACTCGCAAAATAAGCTTACAAAATTAAAGTGCAACAATCTGTTACAACATCTTAAAGCGTTCAAAAAACAGGAGGGGGGGTGGGGGAATGTACACAAGAATTTGTCATCATACCATACACAAACAAATGAAGTACTAAAGAGCCCTGTTGACATCACTCGCAACATGATTGGCTAGCTAGAACACATGGTACCTTCACTTAATGTTCATTTAACATGAAAGTTCTCCCTGCATACCTTTAAGTTAATTGAACATTAAGTTAATGTTAAATTTAATGTATTGTGATGGCTTCAATTTAAAAACACAAGGAGAACATTAAGTTGATTGTAATCTCAGCATTGGGTATATCTAGTAGCTTTTCTAGTTGACATATAAGGAAGGCATTTCCTATGAAAATCAGAATATAGATCATTTTAAAAGCTACAACAATGGAAACAAATTAATTTACCTTCAAAAAACACCAGCCAGCTCGGGTGAAGTCTGAAGAAATTCTCATCGGAAATACTTTTGTGAGTGACTCAAGGATTTTCTGCATCCATACTCTTCGATCTGTAGTAGAAGCAGATCCAAATACGGAATGGCGACCCTTCCATGAGACACTCAACTCAAAGCAATGAATTTCATCACCAGTAGCACTGAACAGGGAGTATAACTTCTAATATCAACTATTTTATAAATGTTGTGAAGAAGCTAAGTGTTAGTGTGTGTGAGAGGCATGCATGAATATGACCCAGCAGACTATGGTTATTGTTTTAACCTCTACTGGGAGCACTAGGGGGGGGGGTTTTACACGAGAATAGTTTTCCATTTCCTTTACAAAATAATTTTTAGGCCTAGTGCATTTTTCTTAACAATTATAATTTGCCATAAACTAGACTAGGTTATCTTTAATGATGGCATGTTTTTATTTTTTTAATATGTTCAACACCAAGGTTACTCGCTTTGGTGGCAACATGGCTTAAGGCATCCCTCCCGCAATAGACAAGACTGTCAATCAGGGAGATTGAGGTTCAAATCCTGCTCAGGTGTACCTTTTGAATGAGAGTGATTTTTCCTAAATATACTAAATACTTTCCCTCCAAACCAATGAGGGTACACTTTCTCTACCAAATATCCAGACACGAATTTACTGTCTAGTGCTCGATGTTTATTATACCAGTCACTGACTAAGGTTTAGTTCAAAATTAACCTCAAAATTAATGTCAGAACTATATGTAGAATTAACTTAAAACTTAATGTTAAAACAAAAAAATACATATACCTAACATAGCCGTTAGCAGACAGAATAAATAGTAGGAATAGCCCAAGCCTATTTTCCCTAATATAATACAGGAAGGCCTATGGCCATATAGGCCTCCTATTTTGTCATCAAAAAATATATTTAACCTAAATAAGTTGGTTATAAAAATGCTCATTAAGTGCAACCTACCTTGGCTTGTAATCTGCAGCAACATTAACACTCATGATGCTTTCTAACGAAACAACTTCTTTAATTTCTGAAGCAGTTTTATCTTGAAAACAAGAAAGTTTCCCCTCCGCTAAAACACACCACCTTTGTGCCAACTCTTTGTTACGGTCAGATGTCCCGGTCAACCTAAATAATGACCCACTGTAAGGAGACACTTTGTGAAGCAACAAATTAGGCCGAGTGATATTTGTCGACTTGTCCTTGTCATTGTAGAACACAGCGTTATCTGCCCCAGAGCTCCTGTTACGTCGAGCGATCATGGGAGAAGACCAGGCTGGATTGTCTGTAACTAGTTGAATGGCACGTTTCATACTATACCATCGTGCCAAGCGTTGTTTGGGGGAACACTGTCGACAGGTGTGGTGGTAGGGATCTCTGGCTGTGAAGTAGGTGTGGATGTGATATTACTATCTGTCTCTTCTCTCCTAAAGTAGAATCTGCCTGACACGATTTATCAACAGAAGTTCTAGCTTCTGGTAAAGAAAGTTGATCAACTGATTTAACATGCTCTAAAGATTGATTTAGCTGAGCAAGAGGATCTAATTTCAATATGTCTTGAGAAACAATTTCATCTTTTACAGAGCCGGTAATCGTCATGGAGTCGAATCTTCTCGGAGGAACTGGAGGTATTAGAGAAATTCCTTCTTCAGTTAAAGATGATGTTGTTGGATGCTGCTGCTGGGCACTTACTTTATTTATTTTACCATAAGAAGAGGTTAGGATTTTATTAGAAATGGGGGGTGTGTTTGACGTTGACAAAAGTTTAACATTTTTGCTTGATGTATCACAGTTAAGTGGCGAGTTTTCGAATAAAGGGTCAAATTCAAAAATAACTGATTGGGACGGTAGCGTTCTCTTTTCATGGGCAGATCTCAAAGGAACTGACAATATACTTGATACACTAGAAAGATTCCAATTTTCGTACAATTCATTTTGTACTGACAAATGAGATTGTGAGTTCACTGTGCTATAAGATTCATCATCACTGCTGTTATATTGGAGCCCTTCTAAATCACTAAGCAAAGATGGTGACACACTTTCAGAACTTGTAGGGCAACCTGTAGTTGAACCATACTCTGTATTAGGTACATTGCTGTATATGGAACTCCTATCATCAATATCTGAACCGTTAGCTATAATACTAACATTTGAATATAAATCATCATTTGAAACGGTATTAAAAAAACTCCATGAGTCAGAGCGAGCACCAGGTTTGATGTTTTTATTGGTTATATCAATGATTTGTTTTTTTTGTGTAGGACTAATGGAGCTAGGCATTGGAAAGGAGTTTGAAGTTTGACTCGGTGACTTACTGCTAGAACCTAGACTTTTCACTAATGAAATATCCTCATATATTGAATCAGTATCAATACACGAGTCAGACGGACTTGAGTAAGGATCATTGCAGCTACTAGAATGGCCTGAAATTACAGACTGAAGTTCATCATAGACGGATTCATCGGGTAGTGGTGGTGGAGGGTAAATAGGGGGAGGTACACCATAATCATCCTCAGCTTTCTCACATTCTTCTTCTTCTTCTGTAGTGAACGGTGAATGAAATGAAATTGACTGAAAAATATTCTCAGAAGGAAGGGATTGACTTCGTTCAAATTTGACACTATGGTTATCTAAAAAGGTTTGCTGTACAGTCCTACGTTTCGATATTATACTACGAACAGATTTCTCTAGTCGTAAACTGACGTTGCGTGTACTCTCGATAACAGACTTTCCCTTAATTTGCATAGAATCACTTAAATTTTTTGAAGTAGTTTTAGGTGTGTCCATTTCTGTACCTCCCTTTAAACTACCATGGACCAATGGAATAACCTGATTTTCTTGACATACCTCATCATTTCCAATAATTGTCTCTTTACTATAACATTATCAGTCAAACTTGCACCTTTGTGACGTGGCAAAGGAACGGGTTTCTTAAGGGGTGTTTCTAATATAGGAACCGAATTTAGATGTGGGGAAGGTGTATGTCTTGGCTTGGGAACAGGAACTATTACATTCATCGCAATTAAGAAAACTGTATAGTTACTCAAATTGAACCAGGAAAATTCCATACATAGGTCTGCCACAATGAGTCATCAAACAAGTTCTTGAGAATTACTTGCATTTGAAATAACTTTAAAATCACTTTTAATTAAATCATAGCAAATTATCATGACGACGTAGTTATACAAGATATATTTTAAAATGTAAACAACCCTTTATCTTTTCCACACACAACGCAACCTGTTTTTCACTCTTTTATCAATGATTATATTGTAGACTGTGTTCATAGACAAGGAAGGCAGGCTATATATCATCTTCTCACTTTTGACTTAGAGTTCACACCTCATAAACATTACGTATTTTCTGTTGTGTCTTTTTTACTTAACACTTAAGGCTGAGGCTGCTCATTAAGATGTGCGCATGCGTGAATATCAAATCAAAACAATATAGAACGAGTTACAAAATTAGTATGTCTTATCTAAGCCGAAATCAGAGTAAAATATTTAAACACAGAATCAAAATTTGGTTCTTCAAATAAAAACTTTTTAATAAAATGTTTTTTGTTTCTGATCCTTTATCAAAATATCTGTATGCATGATTATCTCCACTTATTTTTTTTTCAGTTCAGTTCCAATGTATAAGGTCTTCAAATTCTCTGGTCTTAACAATAGGCCCTCTTTATGTTCCAAAAAGTGTTATCACGCAAGGTTGAAATATTACCGAAACACCTCTTGTTTGAATAAATACTGTATAATATATTATAATTAATAAAATATATCATATTATGATTACTTTTGGCAATTATGAAAACAAATTTTTATTTAATAATGTTATATTTATAGAATGAAAAGTCAAATTCAGGTGTAAATTTATTTTCATAAAATTGTTCACATACCGTACTAGCACATATAAAAAAAGCGTCCTCGTTAAAACGCAAGTATCTTACTAAAATTTCATAATAAATACAGCAATAAGCTTTCCCTTCCCCAATTAGGTTATGAAAAGGTATATAATAGGGATAGAATTAAAAGGCATAGATTACAAAGAATTGTATGAATGTATAATAATAATATTTAGCACCACGTCTTACTACCCGTTCGGGTTATACACTTTAAGTATAATTACGTTAATGGATTTAGGAATTGGGAAGGTTGAATTGGAGGAAGTGAACCCGCATTTGCGTGGAGGGAGAGTAAAAACCATTTAGGAAAAACCTCCCCCAGTTCACCCGACCGAGATTCGAACCTCGATCTTCCCGTCCTCAGCAGTCAAGCTCAACACGACAAGCGCGTTAGCCAACTACGCCACCGAGGTGGGTTGTATAAATGTAGATTCAACAGTAAATTTAGTAGAGGTGCACTAATAGTAACTAACTACTCTCATGTACGAATGTATCATTAGTCAATGTTTGTAGAACAAAACCTTTGTAATATGCATTCGGTTAATTCCATCTAAAACTTTAATTTTTAATTTTAACATTACATATTGCTCATAGCTCAAAAATATAAACTGATTATGGTTCATTAGTTAGATAATATTATAATAAATATTGATATTTATTTTATTGATTGACTAGAATAGATTATTGACATGTTTCTAATATGCTTTGTTTAGGATGAGACTAACTCAGGAATTCCATGGATCAAATAACAAGATAATAAAATGTGATGTGAGCGCCTCCCTTTTGAACTAAGTTTGGGACAACAGTTACAGCTTATTAACAAAGGGTCATGTTGGTCACACTAGTTCCCTAAGATATTGATCATCCTCAAACTAGAGTTTGTACTACGTATCCTCATTGTTTGCAATTAAAAAAAAAAGACGCGTTGAAAATAGGTGCCAATAGTTAAACATATTCTACACTAATACCTTTATAAATAAAATGTATTTAATAGAAAATTATTAGAGTAAAAAAAACATACATTTTGAATAAATCAAATTAAATTTTCACAAGCTTTCCATAAAAGAGGTGCAAACAATACATAGTATTTTCAAATTAAATAGTATATTATTTGTTAGGTTTGCTCTCCTATATGATTTCAAAATCATAATATAGGTTCTATCCCCCTCATTGCTGCGAAGAACATAAATTACATGAGGCTTGAGACGTCAATATGATGGATGAATCATCAGGATGTGATGACATTGCTACAAGTTGATGAATAAGCCTCGACCATCGACACAAGGTCATAAAAGTATAACCATTATAGCATAATCTTGCTGTGAATTCTGTGTTTTATTTTGTTATTCGGCTCCTGCTGCACACATTATAGCATCCCCCTTTCACACTTAAAGTACTTAATGCGGAGTTCTCATTAATTTACCGTATGCATTTTCTGATGTGTTCAGAAAGAAATCCCATTAAATTAAACCATGCACCATCACTTGTAGGGTCATACCATATTTTAACCATATATTAAAGTTATAGATTGTCATACAAAGGGCACTCCTAATAGTGTTTCCACTTTTTACCAAGACAACAAAATCGTGTAATTTACAATAATTCAAATTAAATGTTGTACACATATTGTCATACAAAGGACACTCCTAATAATGTTTCCGTTTGCCACTAGACACAAAATCATGTATTTCACAATAATTCAAATTAAATACACTATGTAGGCCAATAAAGTATTTTATTTTACAACATATTAATGAGACCCTTTTACACAAAAATGCTCCACCATAGGTTTTGTGGGTAGATCGGCTTTGAGTGATAAACATTGAACGTTTAAATGTTTTTGAGACTTTAAGAATAAGTAGGCATACCTAATAATAAATTTAGAAAATAGATTTTAAAATATTTAGCCCTAATGGACAAAAGTGTTTCATATAGCATCTAGTTCACTGGTGACAAACGATGAAGTTTAAATCCTGGTAGGTGGTTTTTCAAGTTGATTTTCCACTTTCTCTTCACACAAATGCAGGTACAGTTCCTCTAAATCCTACTTTCCTCATTCCTACCACAATAGTGTAAAATGCTCAGAAAAAACTATTAGTAAGACACGAAATCCATAAAAAGAACCTTTCAAATGCTTCTGGAAGCATCCAATTTTTATACAAATAACATCCCTAAAAACTTTTTTTTAATTTGGGAAAGGTGACAGCACAAGATGATTTCTAAACTTTATCAGGTTTTGACAATAATGTTTGTCTTCCCTGAAACAAATGCGATCTCTTGATAGCCCCCATGTGCTGAACTCTTATTTATTAATTATTGTAAAAGACCAAATGGGGTTATCATAACCATGACTCAAAGGTCACAGAAGATATTCAACACGCCTAGTAGTGTGGTATGTATGTGATAAAAAGCAAGTGCTTTCACAAGGCTGCAACAATAAACTAAGTCAGCAACATAATGTTGGTAGAGTAAACAAAATAAGCTATAGCTTTTACTCATATGTACTAATTACACTAATGAGTTAGGGATGAGGAAGATTAATTTTAGAGTAAGTGTACCTGCATTTGTGTGGAGGGAGAGTGGAAAACAATTTTGGAAAACCCACCCTTAGTACACCTGACTGAGATTCAAACCCCAATCTCCATTATCGACAGTCAACTTTATTGGGAGAGAGATGCCTTAGATCATGCGGACACCAAGGCAGATAAAATAGGTTTTGTTTAACAATGAGGAAGCCCAATGGCTAAATGATTTTATAATAATGATTTAAAAAAAGGGGCAAATTTAATCAAGAAAGTTCACCTATGGAAAGAGGAAAAATGTGGGAAGAATCCAGTGCTTTCTTCCTTAAACTTGCACTTAGTTTATTTTTTATCAATTTCCATTATAGTACAATTATTATAACATGTTTTTACATTTAAACTACTTACATATATATTTGGATTATTTACTTTCATATAGGCATTAAAATCACATGATCACTTATGTATCTCTACATGTCCTGCGACCCCCTAGGTTAGGTACCAAGAGCCTAGACACACTTTAAGTTTTAAAACTGTACACAAATTGAATTGAATTTTTATTTAGGCCTATACAATTATTCATATTTGTTACAAAAGTGTTGGATAAACAATGTTAAAGCCCTAATTAATATTAGAGATATTTAGAAACCGTGATTGATTAAATTATGTATTTAAAACATTGGCCAGACCAACTTGTCTGTTTGTATGGTAATCATTACTCTTGTTTTGGTATGGTCGTTGTAATCTTAAAAATTCGATCTATTTTTTGTTAATTTTTTATACTAAAAATGGGATTTTGTTGCTTGGTGCTAACGGGTGGGCACCATTACATCGCAAGTCCATTACATCGTGTTTTAAGAACAAATACATTGCAGGTCCATCACGTCGCATTCCCCCACCTCTCTATACTCAGCTAATCTTACTCTGACGTACAACCAATAGGATTGAAGGGGCGTATATAGAATTACATCGCAGGTCCATTACATCGCAGATCCAACACGTCACATTTCTTCACCTCTCTACACATTGCTAACCATATTGGCCAACACGATCCCAACAAGTTGTGTTACAATATAAACGCACTCCCAACTTGTTGGGGATGTTGGCCAACATGTTGGTGTTGGGCGAGCTGGTCAGAGCCAAAAAGTTGTGTTGGAACATTTGTTAGAGATAATAAACGACCAACCCAACATGTTTGCCGAGTCGGGAGGTTCTGCGCATGCGCTATCGAGTTGAATGAGTGTCTAACCTAATCAACTTTGCCAACAAGGAGAGTCAGGCACACAATCCTTTCAACCAAACCTACCTTTATAGGGAGAGTGAAGCCTCGTTTATTATGTAACAAGTTGGATCCAACATGTTATAAGACAATTCATGTGGAAAAGTAAGCTGTGTTTATTCTAGCCAACTTGCTGGACCAACATCCTGGTTCCTCCATCTTTTTTTAATCAGTCTACACATTTCTAGCCATGGACAACGACGTATTACTTGCCGTTTCTTCATTTATTGTGATGACAGGAAGTGTACTCTTGCAGAAGAAACAAAACTTAAGAAACGGTAGGGCGTTCAAAGTTTTTTTTTTGCTAGACATCGAATTGAAGGTGTGTATATGGTAATAATGAGTTACCTACATTTGTAAAGTGGAGTTTATAGCTTAGTAAACACATGAGCCATCACAAAGAACCAAATACTTTTGTTATAGATCAATTAAGAATCTAGTAGCCGAAGCTATTATTATTTATTCTTTTTAGTGAGGAACTCTCCATCTCCATCAATTCTGAAAATTGAAAAATGTCACCTGAACACAGGTCCCGGGTTCGATTCATGTGTCTAGGTGTAATTTTTTCATTTTCAGAATTTAAATCAATTAGTTTAACTGTATTATCCTTGTTCCATTCCATGATCACAAAATTATACTAGCCCCGATTTTAAAAGTTAAACTAATCTGAAAATAAAACACATGCTTCACCAAGGTTAGACACTCATTCAACTCGATAGCGCATGCGCAGAAACTCCCGACTCGGCCAACATGTTGGGTTTGTCGTTTATTATCTCTAACAAATGATCCAACACAACCCAACACAACTTGTTGGCTCTGACCAGCTCGCCCAACACCAACATGTTGGCTAACATCCCCAACAAGTTGGGAGTGCGTTTATATTGTAACACAACTTGTTGGCATCGTGCTGGCCAATATGGTTAGCTGTGTGTAGAGAGGTGGAGAAATGTGACGTGTTGGACCTGCGATGTAATGGACTTGCGATGTAATTGTATATATATACGCCCCTTCAATCCTATTGGTTGTATGTCAGAGTAGGGTTAGCTGAGTATAGAGAGGTGGGGGAAATGTGACGTGATGGACCTGCAATGTATTTGTTCCTAAAACGCGATGTAATGGATATGCGATGTAATGGACTTGCGATGTAATGGTATACACCCGGTGCTAACATGGCCCGATTTAAAGCTGTGGAGGCACTGAAGCCCAAAATTAAACAAATATTTCTCTTTTTAACATCTTGGTATTAATATTTTCTCTATAAAATTAAAGCTCTATGTTTAAGATATTATTTAATTATAGAAACATTTTCATCAGGCCTTGTGGCGTTTACCCATGTAGTCTTCCCTTTCTCTCTATCGTGTTTGACATCTTTAGTTTTGTGACGTGCGCTGCAGTGTGTGCAATGCCATCAGTCATCAGAAATGTTAAATTCATTTACAGGCTTGAACACTGCACTACAGAAATTAAGTCAACCTCAGGAAAGATTTTAGTAACTGATAAAAGTCACACCTGAGAAGTTAAATCCGGGCCTAGGTGCTAAATGCATACCTACATTTAAGAGGCTCTATTGGCCATTCATTTTCACAAAGAGCCTAGAAAGAATAAAAATCCATATCAAAACATTAGTTCGTATCATTAACATGGGCATAGGGAAAATTTAATTTTGGGGAGGTGGGATTTAAAAATTATCAGTTTATGACATCATGCTAAGACTTATTAATAAACATTAATAAATAAGATCATTGTTATTTAACAGTAGTGGCAGTACTTTAATTTGTGCAAAAGTATAAAGGGAGGCAGAGGGGAGGGGCAAGTAACAAAAATTCTAAGGGACTTACTACCATTCTGTCTAGCAGTTAATGTTAGCAAATTAGATACCTCTAAAAGCTATTGAAAGTGGTCGTCCTCTTACAAATTTTTGAAAATTGAATGCTTTTATTAATCATTTGGAATAGTCCTGGCTTGTATTTTTTTTTAAATAATATATGTATATAGAAGCTATTGGAGTAGCCCCCTACGAATATTTCTTTTAAAAATATGATGCCTAGAAGCCATTTAAAATTATATTCACTTGAAAATATTTTGAAAAATGAATACCTCTATAAAATATTTGAAGTTTAATAGAATGCCATCTTCAAGCTTCGTTTTAAAAACTTGGGAAGATTTCAGGAGGGGAGAGGGGGTGTTAATCCCATAAACTCCTCCCCCCTCCCTATCCCTATGGTCATTAGCCATAGTAAGACAACCGAACTACATAAATGATACTAACATCAGGGGTGTTAAGTTATTACATGGACATTTTAATCAAAATGTTTTAAAAAATAAGGTACAGAGGCTAAAAAAATACAGGAAAAAGTAATAAATATAATAATAAACAAATCATTAAACCTTTTAAAAATAATTTTTATTGTGAGAATAAAACACAAAAAATTATCACTTCAGAAAAGGATTACAGCAAGAAATAATGCTTTCCATAATTTATATAGTGGATATGTAATACACCGTTTGCAAAATTATGTGGTTATAAAGTATGTGAGGTACTATAAAAACTATTATTCATGGAAGTTGGTGCCTGTCCCACAACACAAGTAGGATGAAACCTGACACAACCACAGAATAACAACTCTTAAAATAAAGTTTTGATATATAACAATAGAATGAACTACTGTAGAAATCTGTTCACTAACCATATGAATTTAATAATGATTTGTTCTGTCAGCCAGTTTTGTTTATAATTGTTATTAGCAAACCAAGATATTACATTTCTGGTGCTATAATGGAGTGTTTTAGTACTAAAAATATTGTTTTAGGCGGTTGATTTTTAATTAACATGCTAAAATATATCTGTGTTAACAAAGTAAACACATAAAATGTCCTATTAAAAAACATTTTAAATATGACTCTGAAATGTATTCTCCATACAGTTCAGTATTTATATAAACATTAAATACATTTAGGTTTATTTGAAACTATGTATAAACTTATTGCTACGATCTTAATCTTTTCCTTGTGCTATGTACCTAATCTATTAATTTATTCTTTATTTAATTTACATTTTTTTATAAAACAATCCTGATAAAACTTATTTTTAATTGATAGTATGGTTATATCATCTAGATTATTATTTTTATACCCTTCTCCTTATTTTATAAACCTTTTAGGTTTTCTTCTATGATGACAACATGTTTCAGTGATCTTTCACCATCTTCAAGTTTGAGGTTAACCAATGTAATTTCAAATATTGTATAAAAATGTAATAAAATTATGAATTTAAAGAATTAAACATTAGGAATGGAAATGGTTAAGAGAAATTATAATGTGATATACAAAATATTAAATAGATAATCATTTGAATTGACAAGTTTATAAATACCTTATTTGTATTAAAGATGATTGATTTTAATTCATATTATTGGAAAGTTTGTGAATTTTTTTATATGGAATAATTTTAAGTGAGATGATCAACAATATGTATAAATACACCTAGAAGACACATATTGTTGATCAACTACAATATTTATACATTAATTTGAAATAACATTAGTTTTCCTCAGACTTGTAGATGGTGAAAAATCACCTAAACATGTTGTCATCATAGAAGAAAAATTAAAATGTGTATAAAATAAGAAGAAGGGAATGAAAATAATAAACATGATGATATAACCTTACTAACAATTATTATTACTCCTTACCAAATAAACCTGAACATTGTTAGTTTTAGTTAAATATATTTTTACAAGTAGAAAACAAATTGTCTATTGGTTCTAACTAATTTGTTTGTGTGTCTCTGTAAATGATTATTTCTAATTAAAGTATTATACTGAGGCAGGGTGGTTATATTGAAATTTATAACTATGACCTAGTTTTGTGGGTCAGCCACCAACAACAATAAATATAACTAGAGTAAAACACAATAATGTGCTACAGTAATAGTCAGGAGAAGAATAAAAATTCCAACTGCATTAGCCATTATCATTTTAGATTGGCGAATGACACAAAAGTGTGTACAGGTGTCCCATCATCATTTTACAACTTGAGCTCACAGATTGCTTAAAAAAAAAAAGTTTAAACATTACAAATAAAATACAATATCCATAAACTAGTCTTCACATCACAGCCATACTTTATAATAAACACATTTTAAAACATAACACATGCTACCAGGATTGACCTTGACTATTCCCTTGCTATGATACATAGCTTCAACAACAGGATTTAGAAACTTTATTATTAGATTAAACATTGAAAAGAGGATTAGGAGGGCAAGGCCTATATACAAAAACTGTAGGCATCAAAAATTAACAATTAAAAACCAACAAAACATAATCATGAGATTTTCGGGTACATTAGAATTGGACCTTTATGAGGGAAACATAAAACAACAAAGTCCACACCAAACCCACCAATCATCAACAATACCTTCATTTCCAAAGAAACCATCCTCTTTAAGTAAAATGCCCCCTACCCTATAGCCTAGCTATCAGAGCAGAGTCAAACGTATATGTTCTGAGGAAGAAGACCTTAACAAGCAATGTCAACAACTTTTTCAAGGCGTTCACAGCCCGAGGATACCTAAACACATAGTCAACAGTCAAATTAACAGATCCCTATCAAATCAAGGGCCTATGGAGAAACAACTTTCTAATGACATATTGCAAACCACCTGATATTAAGGACTAAACAAACTCATATTTATCCTGAATACATGCTACAATATCCTAATTTCATCACCTTTCACACATAATATTCTCAAAAGTGCTCCAAAGAACTACATTCAAATACCTCCCATAATCTCCGCAACATTCTAGTTCACCCTAACTTAACCGATCCAGCCACAAACAACAAAGGCCAAAAGTTCCTACCCTTGCAACAAACCAAGATGCAGTACCTTCAAAATTCATCAACCTTCCACCTCATTCAATAACAGGCTCACACAAACGAATACCCCATAAAAGGCCACTTGACTGCTCCAAAGAAAATCTTATGTGCCAGTTACAATGCAACTACTGCATTGTTGAATATATTGTCCTCACCAAAGGAAAACTCGGACAGTAAATGAATGGGCCAATGATCATGACAAACCAGTAGCACTTCATGCCAAAATGTATAATGCAGATTTTAACTAATACTATAGTAATAGAGTAATACGAACCCTCCCCAAGAGTTGCAATGCTTCCCAGCTTTGTAGGTGGGAACTTGCGCACCAAAAATAACCAAATCTTGGAACCCATCTGGTCTCAACCTTAGAAAACCATCTCTTTTTTTTTTATATATATATATATATATATATATTATATATATTTATTATTGTTGATATATATATATATATATATATATAATATATATATATATATATATATATATATATATATAATATATATTTATATGTTGCATATATTATATATATATATATATGCAACAATAATAAATAATAACCGATAATTAAATATTAATATAAAAATACAACATTCTATCCATCTAGCAAGAGTCAAGACACAAGTTTGAACAGGTAACTACAAAACCCAAGCAAAAAAATCAAGAAGCATCAACAGTATCTAAGTGACCATGATCTATCTACCTCTAGCCATGCTGCCAAAATCCAGTTGGCGTTTTACTCTCTTCTTCTGAAGAATGGGACTGATGTACCCTGAAAATTGTATTTTTATTGTGAACTTTGAGGCCTTCAGTTTTCTGGTAAGTATGCAGGCCTTGCCCTTCTATTCTCGTTACAATGTTTAATTTAAAATAGCTGTTTGGCGCCATTTTTACTTTGTTTACATAAACTTTATTATTAAGAGTGACAGCCTCTTTTTAATGAATAGACTAGAAAATCAATTAAGGTTTGATAAATTTATAAGGATATTTAAGAAAAACAGTTATGCAATTAAATGTTATGATTTGATTTCAACCAAATTGATAAATGCCCATGAGAACTGACTGGTTTGTATTTTAACTAGCAGAAGTGCCCAAGCAATGCTTTTATTTGCTTCAAACAGACAGAAAAAATATAACTTCTTTATTTCTTCTGATTCAGTTTTTAACCAAATTTAATAATAAAATCCAAATTTTAAAATTCCAACTTCAAGGTGCACATTTTCATGCACAGAAGCTATTAATTTTTAAATTTTAGACCTCTGCATGCGATAGATATCGCGCAACGCTCATGACAGACAGATACACAAACTTTTAATTTTATCGATAGAGAAGAAAAATCTTATTACCTGAACAGGTAGTAAGACGCGGGGCTAAAATATATATTTATTTATACACAAACATATAGAAGAAGATAATTGATGTACATCTGGACTACAATTCTGATGTTAGGAGTGCCCAAAATTAAACATAATATATACTTATTTCAAGTTTGAACATCATAAAGTAACAAAGCACATTTATCTATTATTGGTTTAGTATTAAATACCTGTTTAGTAAGTGGACAAACTAAAATAGCCATTTTAAAAAAATTTGTACAAATTTAAAAAAAGGGAAATTAAATAACCAATTTTGTCTGATTTTCTTAAAATTGAAGAGTATCTTTGTATAATCGAGGGAAGGAACTAAATATTTAGGTGCTCAATTTTTTTAATATCATCAAGGTTCTATCTCATATTCCAAAAACAAAAAATTGAGTTTTAGAAAACTTGTTGAATCCGTTGACACATTTCTATGTCCAATTAAAAAATAATAAAACTATATATCTACAAATGTCTGTAACATTGTCTGTAGCGTAAGGCCTAGTAGAGTAAAATGTGCAGAACTTATAGTCTTAATTTATTTTATAAACACTAGTATTAGTTTCATTTTGAAAATATTTATTCACTCAACTCAAATCTGGATTGAAGATACAAACTTTTTGAGAAATTATCTTAAATTAGATTATTTTTTAAAACAAATAGAATTAACATGCCCCTAACTTTTGGTTTGCTGACATTGCATTATACAGTAGAGTCTCAGTTATCCAACATAAACGGGCCAACAGACGTTGGATAAGTGGAAATGTCGGATGGTAGGTAGGAATTAAGAAAAAGCCTATTAAATGTCAAATTACGTTATAATTTTACAAATTAAGCACCTAATTAAACATCACGTTTTACAACAAATCAACAGGGGGAAGTAATTCAATACATGGTAACATTATATAGGAATTTATTTACAAATTTAACAGCAAATTTGAACTGAAGGTAACATTAAAAATTGACTGCAAATAAATATAGAATTGCATAGAATGAACTTAAAGTAACAGCATTGTCAGAAGTTAGATCCATAAAAAGTTAAGTTCTGTGATGATTTAAAAAAATGGTGATCCTAGTGTGAATTCCTGACGAGTGCCGTTTCTTCGCTGCCAAGTCTCACCATCTTTGCAGCATCATTATGCCGATTCCCATAGCTTTTTCTTGTTCTCAAAGTATTTCATGGCGGTTTCTAGAAACTTAACGCCATTGCTATACGAGATTCTGAGAGGCTCAACAGTTGATGCTTGATCATCAATTCGTTGCCATCGCTATTGACAAGAGTGATAATTTCTTCATCAGTTATTTTATACGATCATCTTCGTTCATCCAACTTTTAACTTCTGTGAAGATGCATCCTCACATCCAGGGATATGTTGGACTCTGGGTAGAATGCTTTCTTCGGTTTCATCTATGCTTTCTGTTTCCATAATTTCATCTTCATATTCGCCTAACAGCTTCTTCCATGACTTGGCAATTCTTGGAGTCCTAATGTCAGCCCAGGCCCTTGCAACCCAATAAACAACATCCTTTACATTGATGCGTTTCAATTTTTCAATCATGTCTTGGCCTTGTTCAATTTCTTTTATCATTGTCGAGAGTAGCTTCCTGCGATAGTTCCTTTTGAGCGTTTCCAAAACTCCCTGATCCATTGGTTGGCATATGGCGGTTACATTAGGTGGCGGAAACATAGCCTTAATGTCCCATTTTGAGGATCTTCTGCATCAGAGTTGTCTAGTAACAAAACTGCTTTTCTCGGAGGTTATTTTCTTTCAAAAATTTTCTTCGTGTAATGAACAAATTCCTTAAAAAAAACATATGTGAAAATTTCACTGCTCATCCACACACTCTATTGATTATAGTATTTTACAGGAAGAGCGTTTTTTGAAATTGTTTTAAAGGATCTTAGATTTTTTAACTTTCCAATCATTGTGAGGTCCATTTTGTAGCATTGCTGCATGCTAAACTGGTTAGTCTTTCTTTACTATGCTTATAGCCAGGAGCTACTGCTTCAGTTCTTACTGTAAGACTCTTACTATAGTACAATTTTGGTAGAAATAACAGTATAAGTTAGTTACTAAAGTTACTAAAACAAGTTTAATATATTCATACATCAAGTCATGTTATCTGCAGTTGTCACATACTTTTGATAAATATTATCTATACCTATGGATTAAAACAAATAATATAGTAAAGTTTATCAATGTAGGCTGTAAAATTATTTATTTTTATTTTCTACACTGTTCTTCTAACCAAAATCAGGGTATAGGTAACATTTTGTAATTAAGGCCTGAATCATCACAATTATATTTGATCACTCATTAGGCTTTCAGTTTCGATAAAGTCTTGACATTTTTTCTTGAATGCTTTCATTTCTTGAAAATCTAATGACAGTTTCTCACCACAAACACTTAACTGACGAATTCCATTACATTTCTTCTATCTGTAGAGCCAACCAACGCTTGCTGTCAATTATGGGTCTCTTAATTAAATTCATTTAGAGAATGCAACGCCTTTTGCTATAAAATAGGACCTGAAATAGGCACATCTTTGTCTCTGAACTGTGTAAACCAAACATACAAATCCTCGCTAACTTTTTCATTGTTTTTCTCTCTTTTATGCACCATCCATAACTCTCAAGGAACACTAATTTTCTATTTCCAATCGTTTCCTTTTCTAGTCTCCTACTGTTAACCATCCGAAACCATAGTCGTCAGATACCTTGTGCATCATCTATCTTCTGTCCAGTTTCTTGATTGCCTCAAATTTTTCTTCCATTGATGCAACTTTTTTTTTCTTCATCACCATACTCGTGTAAATTTCAGTAAAAACTGCTCCACAACACAACTACATTACTTGCGTTAACCCACATGCAAGTAAACACTGCACAGTAACACACAGTAAGCTGACCACATACAATAACAACCTGCACTGAGCGACCGTTAGGAAAGGAAAGACATGACCATCACACGCACGCCTCTAATCTGTTAGCTTAGAACAATTTCTTGAGATTGATTAAAAATGATTCAACTCAGAATTATTGAGCTAAAAATTAAATTAATTAACTTTTAGTACCTAAATTTTCCAAGTTTTGGAAATATTTTTGAGTCAATTTCAAATAATTACTTAAACATGAATCAAATTTGAATTTTTGAGTACTCAAACACCCCTAGTAATAATATATTATATTGTCACATCCATAATCAAAGTGAACAAGTACTATATAAAAGTTCTGCTACAACTGATATATAAACATCAAAGGTTGGATTAAGACTTTATCAACCCAAGAGGATGTTGTCATTACATTTGATATTTTTTAGGGGTACCGGGTATGCATTTACTCAAAACAAGTTTCCCTTTTTCTCCCCTCAAAGAGATCTTGACTCCCACTAGTTAATTACTCAATTATATGTACATTCTGATTTTCATAGGAAAGGCCTTTTAAAAAATAATAATTCTTTTTCTTACCATAAACACTGATGAAAAAAACTTATGAGAGATGGATTCTGATGCCCCTTACCCCCTTTCCACTTGTAAGAAAATACAGAAACACTCCTCCAAAAACCCTCAAGTAATTTAAGGATGACCCCTTAAGCTCTATGGAAGATCACAATTTTAGGTAAAACATCAACTTTTATTGTTAAATATAAAATGTCACCCTAATTTAAAATAAAATTGTTTGAGAACGATATATGATTAATCTATTACCTGCTTACTGTATATGACAACTCAAACGTTCATTGCCGCACTTACAAAAGTATGCCACCTATTCCTATTTTGAGCCAGTTTTACCCAGCCCACTTCATTACACCCTTTCTAACGTTATCCTTTATAAATTTACTTTTTTTTGGGGGGGAGGGGGAGGTATTTGCATTGTGCATCTCACACTCCCTCCTGATGAGTTCCGAAAGAAAGAATAAACCTAGATCGGGGTATTGAGCGGTAAAAATCGCTTTACTTCTTTATCCATTGGCAGTAATGTAAAGTGTGAACTGTGTTTTTCTTATACCTCCTTCAAATATAATAAAAATAATTGTGTGTATTTTTAATTTTCATTGTTTTAATTGAAAGAAAATCATTTGAACAGATTATGTACTGTTTAGTATTTATTGAAGCAAATTTGTGTTGTTGAGTTAAAGCACGAATAGCACATTAAATAATTAGTAAGCAATTAAAACACCCCTTTGCAAGGAAGGACATTGACTTGTCAAATATGATTGTACCAATTTAACTACCATTCTATACTAAACTAACTATATAAATGAATAGCACACAAATGAATGGCACACAAATCAATGGCATAGTTTACCTTTATAATGGTATAAAAAACTTCTAAATATTACAAATAAATAAGTATTACCACACTTTTATTAGTTGTTTTTTTGTCAACTCACAAAATTATATTTTGAAGCATAGTTTTAAGATTTTATTATTATTTTCGCAAGGTATGCAAAGATCAAGCAAAAAATCTCCAATTATTTATCCTGTGAGACTGAATGTGTTAATTTATAGTTTATAACACTAAAACTTATCAAACCCATAAGAACATAAGTTATATTGTGACCAAAAATAACTTATGCCCATCATTCATCAAAGAAATAAACTTAACGTTTAACACTATAGCTTTAAAATTTGAAAATTATTTGTAAAAACTTTGTACAGTACAAGCTACAGACACATTTTGCTTCATATTATACATTTGTATGTAATACCCAATTTTTAAGCTACAGTGCAGGATGAGTTATGCACAAAGTTTTAATGTTCTTATTGCAAGAAAAATCATTTCAAGTGTCTCCTGTTTAATTTTAATTATATTTGGAAGAAGATGGTGGAAAGGTGTATAGAAACATAAATAAAGAGAAAAGAGGTTTTCCTTGATGACTGTTTAGTTTTAAGCATGGAAACCTATAAAAATTCTAACTAAAATAATCATAATGTGTAAAGTTGGAGATAATTTTCATTCAGATAACTTTAGCCTTGTCTGACAATTGAAAATATACTAAAATCTATTTCATATACATTCACTTCAAAAATATCTTTTGTCAAACATTTTCAAAGTGTATGGATATGAAATAGATTAGAAGTGTTGTAAATTTACTTCTCTGGTTGATATAACTAAATGTATTTGCTAGCTGGAAGAATACTGTGATAATTTTCTAAACGGTTTTGATATTTATTTAAAAATCCAAAGTTACTGTGAACCAATAAATATACTAGCTCTTTCTGGTTTAAGATTCCAATTTTCTACAAGGTTTGGTCAGATTTCAATTTATTTTCACCTAAATATGTATTAAATAAAGTGAAGTATGCAAGTTATATAATAATCCCTCAAATAAATAGGATAGAATTATAGAAATTGAAGCACAAATGAAATTAAAAACACTAACAAAACCTTTACAAACACATCAATATTTGTATGCCAATTTGGTATCCTTCCCAGGAGTTAGTTTAATCTATATCAATGTTTTTCAACCAGTG
This sequence comes from Timema cristinae, assembly GCA_039000515.1. Classification (NCBI taxonomy): domain Eukaryota; kingdom Metazoa; phylum Arthropoda; class Insecta; order Phasmatodea; family Timematidae; genus Timema; species Timema cristinae. The sequence goes on from JBCFYV010000024.1 coordinate 25,862,667, forward strand.
TGCTGTGGGAACTTAGGCGGGGGGAGGGGGGGATCTTTTAATATCTGCGAATAATTTTTTATTTTAAATGACACAATTATTAGAATTTTAGCTTTTGAACTTTTAGAAAACTTTCTTTAACAGATACTAATTTTATTTTATAATAAAATCTCTCTCTAAGAAATCAGATAGTGTGCCTTTTAATTTTAGCACCTTTTTTATTGTTAATATTTGTAATGTTTTTAATTTTATTTGTACTTCATTTTATTTATTTATTTAATGGCGTTAGTTACATTTTTTCATTACCAGGCACAAAACTTTTATGACCTAAAAAGATCAAAAATGACTTAGAACTTGCAAAAAAATTATGTAAAAATTTAAAGATAAACTCATAACAATAGAAAATCAATTACGCATTTTACCAATGAAAACTAAACAATATACATGCACTAAAAAGCTTTTAACAATTAACTAGACTCTTACAAGCTGTAGTGTCACCAGGAATGTGTATTTTACAACCAAACAAAGAGGATACAATGTCCATTACTTATCTTTTTATTCTGACAATTATGTGATTAAAAAATGTATGCTTGAGAATTCATGCATTTATAAATTATTGATAGTATCTAAATATATATATATATATATATATTTCAATATAAATGCCAAAAAAATATTCAAAAATGCCTAAAAATAACCCAAAAATTATGCAAACCAAGAAAATATGGCATAAAAATAAAAAATGACAAAACATGACATAAAAAATGTATCAACAATCATGGACCAAATTTATGTAACACAAGATTTGTCTGTATGTACCAAGAAGGGGGGGGGGGGGGTTGCATAAAAATATCAGGGTCCTGGTAATATGACATTGTGAAAATCTCAATAACCTAGCATTTAAAATAGGGTTTAAGCTAAAATATTAACCTCCCAATTCTAAATATACAATGAAAGTTTAAACAAAATAAACCCTTTTTAATTTTACGCTCAGCAGCTGTGGAAGTAAAATAATGTCTAAATATACATTTCATTGGCGAGGAAGGTATTTATTTTTGCTAGCAGAAATAGCTAAGAGGATATCAATTAAAGAAATTCAGACATATTTAAAAATACTAAGAAAGTTGATGGTAATTTATAGTGTTGTAAGTAAAATACCCCCCCCCCCCCCCCAAAAAAAAAAATATATATATATCATTATTGTTGCTGTATTTTTATGCTTACCAATGCTTACTCAGCATGGGCTTTGAGAGGAGTAAAAATTTTCATTTTGTCCTCACCAACTAGATAAGATTGTAATCCATTCATGTGTACACAACTATTTTTTCTTACAAACTTTTACACTGAAAATAATATAATCTCTTTAAGAAAAACCTCTTTTTGCTTTTGGAGGTATTTTGTTATGTTTTAAAGGTACAGGAAAAGTTCTCTATTATATGTTTCTATCCACTTTCTTGTACCTTCTTCCAAATATACCTATACTGTATATAAAATATTCACATCACAACAAAAAACACTAAACAAATTAATCATATATTATATTCATATTACATTATTTTAAGGAAATAAAATAACAAAATTAGAGAATTTAGAAGAAGTAAACTGAGTTTAACATATATATGATAATGCATTATATATTTTAAAAGCATAACATATTATAAACAATGATTAATTCAATGACTAGCCACAATAAGTCCAATAATTACCAACAAATCACTTTATATTCTTTAAAACAAAGAGACATACTTTGCCTAGTTGCACACTTATAAGTGGAGACACTGATTTATGGTAAATAAAATTATTGTTTTTCGTTAAGGTAAAAAGTTGAATTTTAGTATTAAAAGTTAGTAAGTAAAAGCCATTTTTCCGTCTGAAATTGGTAAACAAATTTACTCCCACTGGAGTTATGGCTACACTTTAAATTCTTAAATTTTAAATATTTGCCTTCAGTCAAAATATGACTGTCATAATAGCTATATCTAACACATATGTTACTTCTTCTTTCTAATGGTTAGTGGAGGGAACTAATTTTTCTGGAGTAAAATATTTAATCAACTATAGGAATACTAAGAAAAAATTATAATAGTGCAATTAGTACTTATTTTTCTGGCAATTTCAGGCAAAGAACAATGCCGTCTAATAACAAGTAAAAATAATTTGTTTAGTTTGGATGTTAATTCTCATTAAGAGCAACATAAATGACAGTTATGTGTATATAAAAGACCAAGTAGTCTATTTCGTGAAAGGATCCAATTTCTTTTTATTTCGCGTATGTGTACAATACATTTAAAAATGATAAAATGAACTTAAAAAAAAGTGAATGTTAATTTTAATGTGCTAGTAAATGTTCGTAAAAACACGTCTCATGATATTTCGGTTTCCCTACTTATAAGTTACAACCACGCCTTTATTATAAACAAATCTCATAACAGTTTCGAAAGTTTAATGGTGACTTGTCTTTCATAAAAAACCATACAAGCCCATTTGAAACAGTTGCTCAATATTACTTTAAATAGCCTGAATGGGGGTATAAATAACATATTGCAGACACTCTTAATGCAATAACTTATTTTTATGTGTAGGATTGAGATTGTTCCAAAACAGATGGCAACATATTACTACAGGTAGAGAGGTTAGCGCATATGGCCTTTTTATCTTTAAATGTATTGATATAATAAGTAGAATGTCATCATCATCATAAATTGTTTCCAGCCTGGGGCTGGTTTAATTTGATAAAATGCCTTCCTCTTTCTCTAGCTTTCTACCGTGTTTTCCTCCTTTAATCCCTTCCCATTATTCTCCTTTCACTTCTACACTTTCTGTTATCTGCTACTACCATATCTTTCTTGGTTTCCGTTAAGGTATTTTGCCTTCATACGCCATCTCTGTCACTGTCTTTGGTATTATTTCCTTTTTCATAACCATTACTCAGTCTTGCTTCCTCTAATTGCTCATGTATGCCCTGTACCCCAACTCTTACCCAGACAACTTACTTCCTCATCCTGTTTCTCCTCGTGATAGTTAACATGCTCACCTAAAACATCATTCTCATAAGTATGATATCACAGTTCCTTTTTGTCTTTATTAGGACTTTTAAATTCTAGGATTAGCGATTCTTCAACATTTACAATTTTTCAAATCTTTTCCGTGCATCCAAACTCACATTTAAAAATGTGTTATTTATTTTGTTATTTATAGAGTAATGGGGTTAAAAAATTAGGTGTAAATATATAAAAAGTTGATTGAACAAAACAGCCTTATACATTTTCCAAAGATTACTCAAACAACAAAAGTTTTATTCCAAAATGAAACGACAAAAGAACTAATGATAGTCATGATAAAAAAATATATAATTTTTAATGTTGACGTTTCGTTTAAGTGTCACAAATTTCATATAATGGGGATTTGAAATTATATTTAAAATTCAATTTTAAAAATGAATCAGGTTTGATATCCTTAATAATAAGCTATTAAGCAGTCATAAAGTACCCCTAACAAGGTTGACTTCGTATAAGCATCTACCACAACATCATTGACACACTTAAGAAATATAAAATCTGAGGCCATATAAATAATTAGTGTCAGAATTAGTTGAATTAGTTATAGCGTGGGCAAATATCAGAGAAAATTTCAAACTTATTTTAAGTTAACAAACGTTATAAAAAAGTTTTTCCCATCAAGGAGAGCCATTTACATTCACTTATGTTATTGAGGTTTTATTTTTCACTCTTTAGTTTTTATAATTATATAGCTCATATAATTATATATGCACATTAGCTATAAGCACAAACAGAAACATGGTAAAATTATGATTTTAGTATTTATCAAAATTTCAGATGGAAAACAAATAAAAAATTATAGCTTGATTGTAAAATAGATAATCCCACAAGTAAATGTGGAATGTGCTCACTTATCACTCCAATACGTGAGACTGGAGTTGTGCCGCACTCAGTCTTGACTCGCCACGGACTTTCAGGCATCTCATTCTCGTCACCTTGCGATTGAACGCCACGTGGCGAAAATGTGTCGCAGTATAGGTTCTCCTTTTTATGAACACGGCGAACATGTGAGCGCAGGTTGTCTCGCCGTGCTGAGCGGTAAGCGCAATGAGGACACAAGTGGGGCTTCTCTCCAGTGTGCATGCGCCGGTGCTGGATCAACTACAATACACCAAACCACTTGATAAAAACAACAAATATGTTAGTTCATTTCTACCAAAAACTTGATAAGGAGGATACCATTCAATGTTTAGGAGGGGGAAGTGAAAAACTTGAAGAATTTTATTTTGTGGTTTACTATTTTTACTATACTCTAGAGTGTTTTCATAGTTTAACTAATATTATTCATAAACCAACTAAACTAAACTCGAGAGAGAGAAAACTATTTTACTTTATGATATTTAATAGTTGGAAGTATTTTACCATCTTTAATATTCAAAAGCCATATATCCATTTGTCAAACACAAAATATTAAGTGAAAGATTGATTTTATTGAATTCAATGAAATATTAACCAGCTATAGTAGTTGCATGGTCCAAGATATTACTCTCGCAATAGATTAGACTGCCAATGGCTAGGAAATGGCGTTCAAATCCCAGTAGGGTGTACTGAGAGTTGTTATTCCAAAATGATTTTCCACTTTTTCAAGACGTAAATGTGGACAAAACTCATCTTAATTTAACCTTCCTCATCTCTAACTCATTAGCATAGTTAGCACATTTGTTTACGGCCCATACTACTAAGATATGGTGCTAAAAATAATAATACTTAAATAATTATTTTAAAACACATGTATTTTAACCTTAAGCTAACCAAATTGTTTTTACTCATCAATTAGTTAGTTTGAATGATTGCTAAAATCATCCAATGGTGCCCGTCACAACAGAACAGACAAAGGGTGAGTTTCATAGTCAAACGAGTACGCCTCAAGTGCGGCACTATACAGCACTGTACTAGACTGCGTTGTACTACACACAAGGACACTTATCTAAACTTAAATGGACTGAGCCATTCTAGTCTAGGTGTCATCTTGCATGTAGTATAGAGCCGTACTCGAGTAGTACCTGGTCTGATTAAGAAACTGGCCAAAAGAATATTTCTTGAAATATAATCTTAGGCTAAAAGATTTTTAAGTTTAATGTGTGCTAGTTACACTCCAAATTTATACCATTATATTTGGAAGAAGGTTCAGAAAAGGAGGATAAAATCATATAAAAGGTAGAAACACAATGTGACTTATACAGTGAAAAAAACAGTTCACACTTTACATTGCTGTCATTGGACAAAGAGGATTGCCTCCTGAAGAAAATCAATCGTTACAGACCAATCCCCTGACCCATGGGTCGTTATATCGGAACTCATCAGGAGGGTGTGAAACACCCAATGCAACTTCATAAAAGATGAAAAAGAAAGAAAGGAGAAAAAGGAAATTTGTAAAGAATAATAGGACACATATATAAGAACATGTAAAAGAAATAACATAAAGGACAAACACAGGAAATAAACATTTGATGTTAATATATACTTTTTTTACTTTCTTAAGTGGGCTTTGTTCGTTTAATTTACACTTATTAATAGTTTATTCCTCCTATTTTTTTTTTATCAATTTCCATTACTATACAATTATTTAGCCACTGAGCCACCTCATTGTTAAACATTTCACTTCCCCAGTAACTAAAGTGAGCAGCTTCAGTTTAGAAAAAAAGAAAAGGTAATTAGTTCTACATTTAAAACCAGACCCTTAATTACATTGAATTTTTTCACTCCTCAATAGTTCAGTTAGAACATAATCTAAGACAAAAGGTTGGATGATAGAAACCAATATTTCTTAATAGGTAGCCATTATCTATTGGTCCAGTGTAAAGTGTGAATGTGTTTTTCTTTTCATTGTAAAAGCCATATCTTTCCTTGAAGAGTTAATTGCAATGTATTCACCGAGATTCAAACATCAATCTCCCCATCATCGGCAGTCTAGTCTGCTGTGAGAGAAACGCCTTGGACCATGGATCACAAATAGGATTGTAGTTTACAATTTTAATATTTACTGTGATTGACATGATGTTAATCATTTATTTTATACTAGCAATAAGGTGACCTGGTGGTCTAGGGGCAAGGTGTCAGACTTCTGTGCTGGCGGCCGGGGTTCAATCCTCGGTCCCGGCACAGATTTATCTGATTACCAAACCCTTCCTTCACCTCTGACAAGACATCTTGTGAATGTGGGGATGCCAGGCCCCACCGTGGTTCGGATTCCACGTTAAACTGTAGGTCCTTCATTTCATCTCACAATCACCCTACCATTACACATTAGCGTAAGTGCGTATAATCCCGAACGGGTAGTAAGACGCGGTGCTAATAATAATATACTAGCAATATCGCACGGCATTGCGTGTGACACACTGTGGTGTAAGAACCCCCCCAAAAAAATTGTTTATAATTAGTCAATTTCATACACATTTTTTTTTACGAGGAGGATGTGGGATATTTTTTTATCACAGTTATCTTTGAAACGTAATTCTAAACCAGATTAACAATATTTTCTTCAAAAATTTGTTAAAAATAGCCTGATTAAAAATTTTAAAATCTGACTTCGAGGTGCACCTATGTTAAGAATTTCAGATTTCTACATGCCGTATATTTGATGGGCATCGTACACAAACAAGCACTTCCTTTTATTATTATAGATGTTTGCTCATTATTTACCAATCTTCTTTTTCTTCCATTGTTTATAAGTTTGCTCTTTTAGGAAAAAAAAATGGGAGATTAAAACATGCCAAGAAGATCTGTCCATGGATAAAACCAAAACCTTGGGACAGAGTCAAACATGCTTGAACACATCTCAAAATCATCATTATTAACTGTTTCTAGTCTGTGGCTGGGTCAGTTTATTAAAATACCTTCACCTTCCTCTTTTCTTCCACAATTGTATCTATCTTACTCTCATCCACCCTTCTACTCTCACTTTTATCTGCTACCATCTCCCTCTTGGTCTCCCTTGCAGTCTTTTTCCTACATCCTTCACCTCCATCCTCCTTGGGATCCTTTCTTTTCTATACTTATTACATGACCATACCAACTCAGCCTTGCTTCCTCTATCTCATGTACTCCCTGTACCCCTACTCTTGCCCTAATTCCTGTTTCCCCCTGGTAGCAGTGTTGATACAAACACGTCAAATTACAAACAATCATGAAAATGTATTTATTGTTATTACAAGACCCGCCTCGATGGCATAGTTGGCTAATGCGCATGTCGTGTTGAGCTCAACTGCTGAGGACGGGAAGATCGAGGTTCGAATCTCGGTCGGGTGAACTGTGGGTGGTTTTTCCAAAATGGTTTTCCACTCTCCCTCCACGCAAATGCGGATTCACTTCCTCTAATTCAACCTTCCCAATTCCTAATCCATTAGCGTAATTAGTACTTAAAGCGTACAACCCGAACGGGTAGTAAGACGCGGTGCTAAATATATAATTATTACAAGATCCTAGTGTGGTCTAATATTTTAATCTTTAAATGTTACTATCACTATGTATAAAAAATATAGGGGTGTAAGAAATTACAAAAACTTTTGACTTGGCTTGGAAAAAATAAATCAAAAAAATTTGCTGGCTTAAACAATTTTCTTAATTATGTAAATTACAAATTCATATTTAAATAAAATGAATTGTATGTGATGAGAATTGGATATATCAGCTTAGAATTAAATATTACAAACCATTTGTGCAATATATTATCTTTTTTAAACAATTTTAATGTATACATTCAAATAGATAAACAAAGTTAAGTATTTTTTCAAGCATAAAACAATTCCTACATCCCCCAGTGAAGTCTAATTTTTTTTTAAATTTTTATCATTGCATCTTACTATCGGTTTAGGTTATACACTTAAGTACTAATTAAATTAATAGTTTTAGGGATGAGTAAAATTATATTTAGAGGAAGTGTACCCACATTTTAGTGGAGAGAGAGAGAATAAAAAACAATTTTGGAAACCCACCCGAGTGAGATTCGAACATCAATATCCCTGTCCTCTGCAGTCTAGTCTACTGTGAGAATAGCACCTTAGACCATTCAGCCACCAAAGTGGGTCGTAGTCTACTATTTTATCATTTACAAGTCCAATACTTTATCTCAGTCGGTGGCGTGTCTGGTCTACTGAGCTAAATGTCCACGGTTCTATTACCGGCATGGTCAAAAAATTTAGCATAGGTGAAATGTGAGTATTCCCTTACATGGTGATGAATTAATGGCCGAGGGCTGGATGATGTGTTTGTTCTAGATTTAAGTTAGTTTATAAGTGGTTTAGAAGGTGTAAGTAAAATACCTCAATTAGATTTTAAAATATATGTGTATTCTTTACATGCCACTATCATTATGTATAATGCATCATTTGTAGCATATACATATAACTAGGGGTGAATGAGTACTTGAAAATTCGAGTTTGAGTAAAAATTTTGATGTTGTATTAACACAAATCAAATGTTTTTACAAAACTCGAAATATTCTATTTTATCTAAAAAAATTCTGAGTCTAATTTATTTTATTAAATTTTAAGATACTATTTCAAGGCATAAAGAATCCCTCAATATCTGTTTTGTCTGATTTAAAAAGAATACAGCTTGCTCAATTAAATTAGATTTATTTAGAAATTCAAATATGTGTGATCATAAATATTTTTTAAAAAACTGCCATTTTTTAACATTCATGTTTGATCATATGTCTATACATGAATCTATCATAAAACACAATAACTTTTTATAACTCTTATCATAAACATTGCTCTTTACCAGTGTTCTACAAACTGTTGAGGTTCACACTACACTTGACAAGTCTAAAAATTTTGCAGCGCATTATTTTGTTTTGGGTTCGATTCATGGCAGCATGAACTGGATTATGCACCTAGTCCGAATGTTGTATGGTAAATCAGAATTAGGAACATATAAGTTGATTTTTTCAAGTGACTTTAAAAGTTCCAAGAGTAAAGGTTTAAGTTCTCTTCTGTGTCCGGTTCTTTAAAGTTTTAAAACATTTTGTTCAAAACATTAGTAATTTGTGTGTAAATCATAACTCTAGCATCGGGTGAAAGTTTTTGATTTTGTCAGATGTATTTAAAATATTAATAAGTACAAGAAAGTAAGAAATGCAGATGATGCACGGGTGTAGCTGTACCAACTTCATTTGTGTTCTTTACTGAACAACAATGTGTGGCGCTATGGTTGTGGCCACAGGGCTCACTTAATTCGCCACCAGGGTACACCGTTTCCAAAACACTTGTCTATATTACTCAAACTACAAAAACTCAATGTTTTCATTCAAACTCAATTTGAACTTGATCCAAAATGAAAAATGCCTATTCGCACACCCTTATACTGTGTATAATACAATAGGGGTGTGCGAAACTTCAAAACTTCAACTTGGCTTCAAAACCAACATCAGCTTCGACTTCACTTCGAAGCTTTGCCAATAAAAACATTGAGAGCTACAATTCTTCATTTATGTACAATTATAGCCATTTGAAGCTGTTTTGTGCATTACAAACTTATATTTATATGGAAAAAATCTGAAGAAATTGAATTGCATGTTGTGGTAATAACTTAATTTGTCAGTGTAACACGAAAAATTAGAAACAATTGTGCAATAAACCATTTCCCAAGTATTTTAGTGTATAAAATAATATAAATAACCACAAAATAATATTTTTTTCAAGCATAAAACAACAAAAGTAATATTCAAACTTCTGTTGGCTTTGAGAATATTTAATATATTTGATAAGAGTTCACTTCAAATTGAAAAAGTGGACTTCACACACCCCTATAGTAGCTATATTACAATTATATAAAAGATATTTGCCTTTTTCAACTGCACGGTCCTAAACACACAAATGTCACAACAAAAGTAGCGGTTGTCTCGATGTTTGCGCATGTGTTTGTTCATTTCCACCTCAGTCGGTCGATCTTTGCCGCAGATGACACATGATATTTTCACTGAGGGTGCAGTCAAGCCCAAAGAGTGAATTTTCAAATGTTTGTAGAAGGCCTTCTCAATGGTACAGCTATATGCACATATCTGACACCTATATTCTTCTCTTTCATATCTAAATATAAAAAAAAAAGTAAGCACCATCCCTTATCAATAAACCTGTTGAAGTAAACAATAGAAACAGATAGAAACTTAATATACACAACATGGGTCGAATTCACTATTTTGTGAATCCAAACCTTGAATCTGAATCATATGACCTCAAGTGCGAATCCCCCAACTCAAATCCAAATCATGAACAAAATTAAGGTATGAACCAATGAGGAAATAGAATATGATAGAATAGTATAAAATATAAATAGTACTTAAATATTTCTTTTTTGCTATACCATAAAGCAGAGATAAGCAAACTTTTCTCCCAAGGGTCACATGCACATCTGTAAGGTCTATACCGAACTGCACATGACAAAAATCTAAATTTATTAAATAATGAACTTTATGTTTACACAAAAATACTGTTATTAATATAATAACCATCATAATTACCGTAAACACAAGCTTATGCTTGTACACATCTAACATTATAAACAAACTTGCTCATTTGTTCACATGTTCAAAAAGTCACACTGATCATGTATTTAATTTGTCATTTTTGTTAGTAAAATCATGATGAAAGTTTTAAATGTGTATGCGGCTGCAAATTAATGTCGAGGGCCGTAGTTTGCCCACGGCTGCTGTAAGGCATTCGTTATAGCATTCATACATACACTTAGTCAAGTGTTGAATTACTGGTCTGGGGTTTGGTTGTTAAGTTTGTCATATAACTATGTTTGGGTTAAACCACCTACACAGTAATAAATATCTTAAACAAATCCCGATTCAATTTATTTTTATTAGTGCTGGGCCTATCAACTATTTTCTGCAGATTAGACTGATATATGACGACGATCATTTTAATAATCATGAAGATGATATTGATTAATAATATTAGAAAATCAACTGTTTATGTGGGCTAATTTTATTTTGAATAATATAGTAATTTTGCTTATACAAGTTTAAATAAAAACTAGAGTTAAATTTAAATATAATTAAATTTATTATTGGTATTACCACCTTTTAAAGATACTTAGTTTCGGTCAAATTGACTCAGCTTTTATCATAGTTAGTTTGTGATAGTTTTATTTTGAAATCCCCGCATAGAATAACATGGCATATATATTTTTTGAGTAAAAACAAAAAATATTTTGTTCATTATATTTCTCATTATTATAAAATTATTTAGCCATTGGGCCACCTCATTTTTAAACATAGTAAATCAAATAGGTATAGTTAGTTTTAAAATAATGTATTGAGTATCGACTGACAAATAAATTTAAGCATTGAAATAAAGATAACTTCTAAATCCATGATGTAGTTTTAAAACTTCTTTTAGTTTTAACTTCCATTGTATCTTCCAATCATCTTCCCCAGTTTTGGCTTCCCTTGAATCTTCCTCTCTTGGTTCAGACAAATGTTTGCTAATTGACCTTGTGGATGACATTGCAAAGAAAGATAATCCCTTCCTACTAACAACCTTCTCTTTCTCTCACTCACTGACCTTTCTATTCTCAACACAACCCCCCATCCTCACTTTCTCATCTCCTTGTTATTGATGTAAGAAGTAACAGTTTACTCAGTCACTGGCATTACCCCCCTACCCCCCTCCTATCAACAGAACAAAGGATAAGAGCTTAGCAATAATGAGTCACCAGTATCTGATCACGTGTGTGTGTGTGGGGTGGGGGGGGGGGGGAAATCAATTTCAAGAGCAAAATGCTAATCATCAGCCTTACCAATTGTCTCATAGTAGATCGATTATCAATATTCTCACTAATATAAACTTGAATGATTTACTAATATTTTTTTCAGATTTGATAATGATTTTATGCTGATTAATTTTTCACATATCTTCGAATGTATTCTCAGAAATTATATGAGCTTGCAAATTTACTATCCAGACATTTATGCAAAAGGATTAATTTCTGAAGATAAGGGGGTCTAAATTATTCCTTTAGCTATGTGGTCAAGTGGGTATTTAAGATTGAAATTCTGTACAAGTGCAGCAGTTGGACCAGAAAACTGACTCCCTGCTTCAACAATATTGGTTTGTGGCTCTTGAAAGAACATGTTCATGCTCTTATTTGTAAAGCCATAGGAAATAGCAGGTATACAATTAGGGTGACACAGAAATTTCTTTTTCAAATTCGCTGACTTTTACAGGTTTTCTCAACCCGCCTCGATGGCGTAGTTAGCTAACATGCAAGTTTTGTGTTGAGCTTGACTGCCAAGGATGGGAAGATCGAGGTTTGAATCTCGCTCAGGTGAACTGGAGGTGGTTTTTCTTAAATAGTTTCCCACTCTCCTTCCACACAAATGCGGGTTCATTTCACCCATATTCAACCTTCCCAATTCCTAACCCACTAGACTAAATAGTACTTAAGTGTATAACCCGAGCGTCTAGCAAGACGCAGTGCTAAGTTATATCCAGGTTTTCCACAGAGATTTTTTTTTTCTTTTATCTATTTTACCTGTTTGTATAACTGTAAACTACTAAACTAAAGTATAGCTGGACTGTCAATGGCCAACATGGTTGCACTAATATAATTTATCCTTGACCTGTACTGATGAGTATGTTGACAAAGATATCAGTCTTATCTCTGGTTTCCTGGTGATGGGGAGGTCAAGACTCAGTTAGCAAAGGAATGTGATAAAGAGTTTTATCCTTAATGGTTTCCATTCTCCCTCCACAAAAATGTGTGTTAATTAGTGTCAAGCAGAGTAGATGCATTATGCACTTTGCCTTCTGCTAAGCCACTCCATTGCACACTCTGCTTTATAAAGTATCAAAGTGTATAACCCAAATAGGTACTAAGATGCAGTGCTAAATAAATAAACATAGAGGACCAGAATCAAATCTATCTGGTTTAAGCCAGCAGACAATAGTGAAAGAAAATGTTATTTTTTCAGTAGAAATATAATATTTATTAGTGATTCTTAGGTAATTAACACTTTGAGGAGAGCTGTGCAAAGCTTTGAAACTACGACTTGGCTTCGAAATAATTCCCTCTAACTGGGTTGAAAAGAGTTCTTGCTTTGAAACTTAACTTTACAAGTTAGGCAGATTCACCAATAAAGAATATTGAGAGCTAAATTACTCAATTTATAGTCAATTACTACCATTCTGAGCTGTTATGTACATTGCAAGTAAATATTCATGTAAGAAAATTTGAATTAATTGTGCTAACTTCATTCATCAAAATAAAAGGAAACATTATAAACAATTGTGCTGTAAAATATTTTCCAAGTAATTTTAGGAATAAGGTTATATAAATAATCATAGATATATTTTTTTAAAGCATAAAACAGCTGATAAAATAAATTAAAACTTGTATTTGGCTTCGAGAATATTTTATATATTCGATTTGAGTTCTCTTTGAATTGAAAAGTGACTTCATACACACCAAACCATGTTATTAGCAAACAAGATTTCTCTTAAAAATAAATAGGAATTGTATTATATTTGGAAGAAGATACAGGAAAGGTGAATAGAAACATATAAAAGGAAAATAAATAGGAATTAAATAAATGGAATTTAACAACATAAATGTGGGACTGAAATTCAAGAAAAGGAACAGACTGAACACAGAGCTTGGAACAAGACAAGCTTTCCAACTTGGAGTCGGCTTCTCAGTGCAATATTTTTCAAACCAAGATAGGTTTTTACTGCCACAGTCAATTAGAGTTAAAAGGCAAAATGGGTCTAAAAAAATGTCAATCACTGGTGTTGGCATATATGATGATGTTTGGAGTGGTAAGTGATGAGCTACCTGACCCTTTGCAGCGAGATAGGGCCTGACCGCTTCTTTCCTGTGGGACTGTATCCCTCTGCAACATGTCTAGCCACATGTGCCTCCATCTCGTCACGCTCAGACGTCCGGAAGCGGCATGTGGCCATGGGGCAGGCACTGGACGTTTTGGTGATCAACGCAGAGTCAGGCGCAAGTAAAGGGTGGCAGACCGCTATATGCTTCTTGAGACTGGGTCGAGTGTCTGCGACCATGTCACACTCTCCACACTCGTAGCCCAACCTGGGGCCACCACTTTCGGCAACTAGCTCCCTCTGCTGAGACCTGAAACATCCTTCACAATGGATTATATAGCTCGAGAAACAAGAATAGGTTAACAAAATCTTAGTACGCACATGTCTTCAAATTGAAACATTGACCCATTTGTTTTTATATTTGGAAAAAGGTACAGGAAAGGTGGATAAAAACATATAAAAGAAACAAATTCATTATGGCTTTTACAATGAAAAAACCCACATTTAACACTATACAATGCTGCCAGTGGACAATGAGGTAATGTCTACCTCTTTAAGAAAATTGATCATTACTGCCCAATCCCCCCCACCTAGGTTTCATTCTATCGGAACTCATCAGGAGGGAGTGTGAAACTAGCAACAGAACTTCCTAAAAACACAAAAGGAATTAAAACAAAATGTGTAAAGAATGATAGAACACTTAGATAGGAACATGTAAAAGGAATAACATATAGGACAAACACAAGAAATGGACCTATTTGTTTTGTCGGGCATATATTTGGTAGCAGTATATTGGTAACAATAATCACTAAAAAGAACATTTTAAGCTCTTGATTCATATATAAGATATATAGACAGAGTGAAAAGGTTTCAATAAATGTGTTTAAGGTGTGTTTTCTATGACAATAAAACAGTGGAATTGTAATAGCCAATACATGGCTAATATATGGCTGTTTATTTCATATTAAATTTTCACTGACTGTTTGTCACAGCTATGTGTGTAATAAGCTACTTAAAATCCTTTACTTTATTAATAATCATATAATAATGTTTTTGTAAACAATATTAAAATATTTAATCATAAGCTGATAAATTCAGATCAAAATATGTGATCTAATTGTTTTATATTTTTGTTGTGTGAACATTAATTTGTAATATACATAACAGTAAAAAATATCAAAGAGTGAGCACACAGATGTATTTTAACTTTATTGGTGAAGCTTCATAATTGTCGGACTTGGAGTTTTACTTTTGAATTGAAGTCGAAGCTATATATATTCAAATTAAATCACTGTTTTTTTTAACATTCATACACCCTTACAAGTTAATAAATCAGGTTGAGAAGCTAAAACGTTCAATCTATATAAAATATCTGTGAATGACATGTCAATGTTTATTTATTTCAGAAGAGAACTCACTTGATGTCCATGGATGACTGATTGCTGTAGCCCTCTTCTTCTATATTATCATAGTCATCATCATCCTCATCTTCAGACTCATCTGAAACCATGTCTGTGCGTTTGATTGGCAGTCGGCCAAACATCATACTGTACATGCTAGCGTTATATTGAGGGCTCCCAAAGTTTTCAGATTTAACTCCAGGATTCCAAGGAGACTCGCTTTCTCTGCCAGGGACATGTGGAGACTTTCGCTGGTGCTTCGGAAGTTTCACCTTAACAAAATTAAAACTACACTTAAAATAAGGTATACTAAACATATGAAAGTCTGCTTATGCTTAAGAAAATTTTGCAGTTGACAGGGGTCTAAATTATTTTATTAAAAATGTTCACCAATATAAATTTCTAGAATGGAATTGAGATATATTTTATTTGTGTGCACTGTAAACCCACGTTATCCTAAATAAAGGGGGTGAGCCCAATTTTAGATAACCAAAATTTTAGATAAGTTGTAAATTCGAGTTGTGGTGGTAGAAATAAACAATTGTGATAAGTCACAAAAAATATTTTCAGGTCTTAAAAATATTATACATCTTAAATGATCTTGTCCAAAACCTCAGCCTTAAAATGTTTGGATTAATATAAGTTATTTTGTTTGTGTCTTTTCCTTCCCTACACTTTGTTCATTACTTCTCACACCAGATGGGTAAGCAAGCTTCTTAGTGGAGAGAAGACTTGATGACTTGAAAGATAAAAACTTTTTTGTTTTAAAGTATAAGTTACATAGGTTTAAATAAGTAAGTAATGCAGATGTGATTGTTCTCATTAGGTGTATGTTTTCATATTAATAAATACATTTATATCTTACCCTTCAGAATGAATTTTTAAACAAGGTTTCAGAAGAAAATAGACAGTTCAAGCATAAGTCATTAAATAATGTCATTGTACTAATTTTAGCTAAAATAGTGGTGACTTTGAAAGATTGGATTCAAGAGTTCAAAGATTATTCTTTAGTGTTTGAAGAAAGTACGGATATTTTGACACATCTCAACTTGCAGTATTTATTCATGGAGTTGGCAATTTTTTCCAAGTGGATTTAACCTTTTAAGCTTGAAAACACCACAAGGGTGAAGGTATTTTCCAAGCCATATAAAAGAGTTTGTCGAAAACCGTTTGCATTTAGAGGCCATTTTTGGATTAACAGCTGGAGCATTGGCTGTGATAGGGTAAAATAAAGGAGCTGTAAAGTTCTTTATGAAAAAGCTGGAGGTGAGAACCATTAAAACCAATTATATGTTTGTCATACACTGTTTGATACATCAGCAAGTGTTTGTCTATGAACCATGTCATGAATATAGTTATAAAAACAGTAAATCAAATTTGATCGTTTGCACTTCAGCATCACCAGTTCAAGTAATTCCTAGTTGAATTATGTTCTGAATATGGTGACATCGTCTATTTTACCACTTTAAGATGGTTAAGTTTCAGAAAGTGTTTAAAACAATTTTTTGAGTTATGGAAAGAAATTGAAATTTTTATGAACAAGGAGAAAGTACCAGTTTCTCAATTAAACATTGAAGGTTGTTTGGTGGGCCTAAGTTTTTTGGTAGATACAACCAAAAAATTAACCAACTCAACAAGGAGTAGCAGGGAAAGCTAATTTAATTGCTCGGTGCTTATAATCACATCAAAGCATTTCAAATGAAATTATATTTCTTCAAGTTCAAACTTAGAAATAACAATGCTCAAAATTTGGAAAAGGTAGAGGAAAGGTTGATAGAAACATATAAAAGGTACAAACACAATATGGCTTTCACCTCTTCCTCTTTTAGGAAAATGCGTTGAGCGTTTGACACTCATCACTAATAAGCTCTGATAGAATGAAATTTTCTTAGAGAGGCAACCATTGCTTCTTTGTCCAATGGCAGCAATATAAAGTGTGAAATGTGTTCTTCTTTTCACTGTAAAGGCCATATCTTGTTTGTTCCCTTTTATATGTATTCTATCCATCTTTCCTGTACCTGCCTTGTTTTAAATATAATACCATTACCTCATAAAGCGAAAAGATGGTTTTCCTTATGGAGAGAATGCTCAATATTTGTCATTGTTAAACAACTTCAAAAATGGTCATCATAGAAATTTCTCGACTACGCTGATAAAATAAAATAAACTTTCAGCAGAACTTGATCGTAGTTTCTCATAACTCACAAAATATGATAAAGTGTTTAAGATATTTTGTTCTAAATTTCACATCATTTATACTGTCCCCGAAACTCTGCAGATGGAAGTAATTGATTTACAGTGCAACGATGAATTAAAACAGATTCACGCCACAACATCAAAAAGCAACTTTCACAACACTTATGTGACAGTGGAAAAGTATCCCAAATTAGTATTTCTTTCACAACAAATTGTAAGGGCCTTCGGATCCACATATGTTTGTGAAACTTTTTTTTATAAAATGAAATCTAATAAAAGTAGATCTCAAGCTTCAATAACAGATGAAAATCTGGAAAATAGATTGAAGTAGATTTAAAAGATATTGATTGATTGCAAAAGAAAATCAAATATTTCACTGATGTAGATAAATAATAAAGTAATTAATTTTTATGGAATTTGATTTTCAATTTTTGAAATATTGTTTTATTTTATGTGTGGCCCGCAAAAAATTAGAGTCCGTCGAAGTGGCTAAAGAAGGATTTGGATTGGCCAAGCCTGGTTTAAATTACAAGGCTATAAATATGTCTATAAAAATTAAAATATAATTAAAAGTGGTTTTGTTTATTTGATATGAGTAAGTTTTAACTATGTGAAAATATTATAATTTACAATAGAGAAATATTGAAAAAGTAGTCCAGGATTTAATAAATTTTTATCTTTAGAAATATTTGATTGATTAATGTGATTTTTGCTGTAAACAGTGTGGCAACAATACAAGCTTTCTTTCTGTTCAATTATTTACAAATTTACTAAGAAATCTCACACACCTTTTTTGATAATCCCATATATCAAGTTAAAACTATTGAGGTTCAACTATCTTATTTGTAAAGTTTATGGTTAAAAGTCGGCCAGTTCCAATTGGTTAAGGTTGTTCAAAGCTTCCAAAATTTTATATCACTTTAAATATTTGCCAGCTTCAGCTTTGCTTTAAAAACAAGATTATAGCTTCAAAAGAAATGAAGCTTCTTTAGCAGTGAAAATAATAGCAATTAAAATGAGCATTTATGTTCTATATATACTAATCATTTTTGTTATTTAGGCTATATTACAATAATTTAATGTCAATATAACAAAAATTTGTATAAATTAATCTACAAGTAAGTGTAATCTACAAGAGTGTGTAAGTGTTGTGATAATAGCTTGATTTATCTGATTAGTCAAAATAGGTTTAACATCTCAACATTAAAACATATATAAAAATTATATTTAGTGTCTTAAATTATGCACAGTTATATATTGTTTCGCAACATTAAACCATAGAAATAGTAATAAAATTTTGGAAATATTTCATCATTTCACTCTGACTTTACTTCAAATTAGGGGTGTGAGGATAGGCATTTTTCACTAGGCATATCGCATAATTACAAACACAATTTTTTTGTGGATTATATATAATAAATCTCTATAAGAAAACCTCTTTTGACTTAATGGGGTGATTTTATTATATTTGGAAGAAGGTAAAAGAAAGGAGAATAGAAACATATAGAAGGAACAAACACAATATAGCTTTTACAATGAAAAAAAAATACAGTTCACACGTTACGTTACTGCCATTGGACAAAGAAGTAATGGCTGCCTCTTGAGGAAAATCAATGATTACAGTCCAATCCCCCGACCTAGGTTACATTTTATCAGAACTCATCAAGAGGGGGAATGAACAAATTTATAGTCACACAAATTCAAATTTTTAAATAAAGTCAATATATTTTTTTTTAATTATATAAAAGGAACTATTGAGGGACTCTATTTGCATGTCTTAAAATTGAATAAAAATAATTTAGATAGGAATTTCCAAGTACTATAATTTTTTGAGTAGTGTAAAAATCTTTGAGTCGAGTTTGAGCAGCTATTAAACTCAACTCAGACTAGAATTTTTGAGTATTCGCACATCCCTACTTCAAATTAAATAAAATCACACTTTGAACAATCCTATTCGTCATCAAATCTGAAACCTCAGCTCAATCGGTGGAGTATCTGTATAGTGAGCTAAGGGTTCCAGGTTCAATTCCTGCATTAAGTATATTTAGATTTGAGGATTCAAGAAAATTTCAGATTCGAGACTCAAATCCTTAAAAAAATTATTTTTCAATTTTTCGTATGAAATTTGTTTTAGAGCTCAAATACTACTTTAGTTGGTTGGTTTAGAACCATTGTAATTGTAAGATGAACTTAACAACCATGCCCCAGATCAGTAATTTAACACTTAAGTAAGTGAATGTATAAATGTTATGATGAATGGATTATACAAGAAAAAATATTAACATTTAGTTACTCTTTGTATTTTATTGTATATTTGTATTAATATTTATATTTCCTCTAATGTTTGAAACTCTTTTCCAATATTTGGATTCAGATTCGAGATTCATAGATATTGGAGATTCGAACTAGTATTATTATTATTATTATTATTATTATTATTATTATTAGCACCGCGTCTTACTACCCGTTCGGTTCGAACTAGTAAAATAGTGGATTAAAACTGACTTTAAATTAATATTGATGATATATTTATCCTCTTATGAATGGTAAAAACAAAACGGCCTAACTTTTTTGTGGTGTGGCGAGCTGGTCCCAGGGCCTGACTGGGTTTGAAGAGAGTTGACACTTTCAATACTGCTTTGTTCTGTCACCATCTCCATCTGAAGCGGCATCACGCTTCCCTGCAATACCAAGTATGTGTTCAACGAGCAGAAAGAAAACGGCCACCACAAACAACTACTTTTATTTTGTTGAAGATTATAGTACATTTTAAAAACAACAGATTTTTACGAGTTGATTAGTAAACATTTTCTACACCAGTGTTATCCAACTGTTTGAGAGCCTTTTAAGCCTTTCCACAAAGGAATTCTTGACTCTGTTGTAGGTTCTAGGTATATTTTAGGTTCGCATAGTAAAATTACTAATTACTGCTTTTTGCTAAGATTTTTTTTAAATGAATAATTTTCATTCAAGTTTACTTTGGTACATCTATGGTAAAAAAAAAGTTGATATTAAATGGAGAGTCATACCAACCCTATACAACTTATTTACGGCATGTGTTTGTGAAAATTATAATTTATGAATGTACTCATGAGTAAAATGAAACAAAACCTTAACATATAATCAATTATTGACTTGATTAAAAATTGTTATAGCTAGATTATACAATCCTAATAAAATATAAAAACTTAAAAGTATTCGAAAATTTTAAAATGGGATTTTTTTAAGATAAATTGTAAAATCTATATTCTGATCCAAAGAAGGTCTGCTATGGAAAAATCTGGGCTTGTCTCTTAGCCTCTGTACAGTGCTGGTTCTTAATAGGTTATTAGGTGTTCTGTTCTTACAACAGGTTCATTCCTTTTGTCAGTAAACTTTGACTGCCAATACGTCCTTTCCTCTGCCTCTTTCTTCAACTTCCAGAATTGTCTTCTTTCCTTCAAGTCATTCAATATTTGTATCCTCCTTCCTAAGCTCCTGAACTTACTCTAAATGTGTTAAAGAACAAAGGTCTCACATGACAAAACCACTTCACCTGTTCTGTGACATCCTCAGGAAGGCCAATGTTTTCTGAACTGCCCCGGGTGGATATGGAAGTTTGCTTCATGGTCATGTAGTCCTGTGGGCCCCGATACGGGCGGCATGGTGGACTAGATGCTGTGCCTGGATATGCCATGTTTTCTGACAGGAAAATAAGATCACACATTCTGAGAGGCCAGTTTCATTCATTTGTTTTTAAGTCTCTATCTAGAAGGTATTTTCTTATTGTAAAAATATTTACCCAAATTTTAAATTTGAAGGAAATATGCATTAGGGAAATACAAGTTTTAAATATGGACATAATCTTGTTATTTTAAGAGATTTTTCCTGTCATTTAGCGGCTAGCTTAGAACTAGAAAAGGGTATACTTTATCAATATTTTTGTCAACATTTATGAACATAATTTGTTATTTGTCTTCTCTAATTTTTACTTTAGTTTATAAGTTTACGAGAGTAATTAAACCATTGAATTTAGAGTATCATACCGGTACTACCAATAAGTGAAGGTCTTTACAAATTAGATGATGATCTCATGGTTTGACAACAAATGTTCAAAATTAATAAAGGAGAGAAGGGAAGTAAAATTACATTGTTTAAAAAATTGTAGTGAATAAGCTTAACACCTTTATCAATGCAAAAAGGAAGACCATTGCCATAAGCATTAGCAAAAAGAGAGTATTTAAAAGGTAAGGTTAGCAAAATATAACAAAAGAGCAATATATAAAAATAGCAGGAACTTTTTTTATAGGTATTAATGAATATGAGAAAATTTATTAGGCGAGAGCTAATTTAGTTAAAGATGAGAATAATAATCCATTAGCAGACATGAGCAATGTTTTGAGTATTTAGGTGGAATGACAACTTCAGTTATATTTTGAATGTTCGAGTATTATCGAATTGGGTTAGGTTATCAAAATATATATACTGCTGGACCATTAGTCCCAGAGTCAAGTATGAGTGAAGTCAAATGAATTATTAAGAAGTTAAGGAACCATAAGGTTTAGATTAATTCCAGAAGAGTTAATAAAGGAAGGTGGTGAAATGTTAGTATAGGAAATTCATAAACTACTATGTTCCATTTATAGCCATGATGTATTAACACAAGAATAGAAGAAAATAATAATCATACCCCTCTTTAAAAAGGGAGATGAAATAGAGCTGTTATAACTTAACTATAGCGGTATTTCACTACCTACTATTACACTGTGTTTAAAAATGAGGTGGCCCAAAGGCTAGATAATTTTATAATAAAGGAAATTGATGAAACTAAAGAAAAAGGAAAAATAAACTAATAAGAGTAAATTTGATGAATAACGCCCACCTAGGGGAAGAGGAAAAATGTGGGAAGAATCCAATGCACAAAGGTGACATCTTCTTCCTTTCTTCTGTCTTCTATAGTAGAAGTAGTCACACACACATTTTAACACAAATATAATAATATTTCGGCATTGTTGTAAAAGGTAAGAGTACACAGATTATTTAGCTTTGTTAGGTAATGTTAAATAAGCTGTTGCAAGAAATGCGGAAATTTTACTAGGCTAGTAGGTAAACAGGTTTATAAGTGAAAGCTGGAAAGACTTAGAATATGATCAAAAGACAACAGAGATTTAGGACGATAATTTAGAGATTACTGTGAAGAGCATATATAATTTGATATTGTTAAAGTTTGAATATTAGGAACAATTTTAACTAGCAATAACGATATTAGATTGGCAATTAGGAAAATAATAATGGTTGGGAAATACATGCTACTAGGCCTACTCAGTGAGTAAGATGTGACACCTCGCTTGCTATCAAGGAATGTAGGCTAAATCTCAGAATACCTAAACAAAAAATGTTTAGGGTGATCGGAAACAAGGTTCTTATTAAGATCTTGTTCCAAAAAGGGATGAAAATATTGGGTAATAGAGGTGGTTACATAATGATGTTTTACATTCCCTGTACTCATCACAAGACATTGTTAGAATCTAGTTAAATCTCACAGCTTTATGGTGGGCAGGACATGCAGCGTCAATGGAAGAATCTAGAACTGTGTTCACGGTATTGACCGGCAATCTTAATGGAAAGAGAACGTTGGGGAGACATACGCGGATGTGAGACAATTAAAATAAGATCTGAAAGAGATAGGGTGTAATGAAGTGGACTGGATAGATCTTTCTCAAGATAGGGTTAGGTGGCACACTTTTGTATTTGCAGCAATGAACTTTCGAGTTCCTAATGGTATCAAGTGGGGCTAAGTAAGTTAACATAGTAATCAATGAAATTTAAATAAAAATTCCTGAACCAAAACAATATATATATTGTTATAGAAGCCTCATAAAGTGTATTCATTTTATAGTTAAATTATAAAACTCAAACTTAATGTAATTAAATTAAACTACTAGAATAGTAAGCCTATAATTTAAAATAAGTAAATTATATATTTTATTTTAATCTCCTAAATCCATACAAATTTCATTTGCAAACTATGCATAGGCCTCCTGAAAAGAAACAAAATATATTTAACCAATAAATAAATGTAGCCTATCGTGCTGTAATACCTGCACAGCTTTGAAATTGAGTTGCACTTAAAGTGGGGTTGACAGAGTTGTAAATTGACCTGCTGACTCCATCAGTACCGCAAGGGTTGTTTCCTGCCCAAAACCCTCCATGAAGGTTCCAGAGACCATACTCCATCTGAACACAAAAATGAATCTCAATTTACTATAATTCATTAGGGTAGAGTTACCAATGAATAGGTATATATTCTTAAAAATCTAATATGGGGGATTAAGTTCCTGTTTGTAAGTTTAATATATATTTGATGGAAACACCATATCACAACAAACTAAGTTTTTTATTAGTTAGTTTAACATCAATGTTACTAAAAACTTACAATTGGGGCCGTGAAAAATAAAATTTTGAAGTGAAAACCCCTTTACCACCCCCACCCCCGCTACCCCATCCATCCTATAAAACTAATGCCAATGCACATGTGAAAAATCACCCCCAGTGCAACTGGTCAAATTAAAACTTGGACCACCACATTTAATGCGAACCTGATGATTTGTAATGCGTAGTTACTTTTGAAGAAAGAAAATACGTGGGTGAGGTGGGGTCAGGCTAAGTATAGGCCCTATATTTAAAAAGAGTTAGCTCTTATAACAGTTCTCGTCTTCAGGCCCAAGTTTTTCATATTCAAAATTAATTACACAAATATAATCTCATAAATAATCCAAAAAATAAACAAACTTTTGCAAACGTTGTTAGAAACTTTCATCCAATCAATGAAGCAAACTTTATAACCACTTAAGGTAAAATCAGTTCAAAACAACACACCATAATGACCTTGAAAACAATTTTAAATTTATAAAATTGACATTTGTTAGCCCTAATATTAGGATTCAGAAATACTCTTTAATATAGTCAAATATAATAAAACCCTTGCAATATTGTAAAATAAAACATTTATCGCAATATAAATACATTTGCAAATACAAATTTCGAAAAGACAACAAAAAGAGAATATTTATTACTAAGCCCTTATTTTATTGACATATAATTAAAATGTTGCCAACAGTTTAGAAAATAGACTTGTATCTAATACAAAAGAATAAAAGGCTATAATGCTGAGCGCTCTGTCCAGTTACCTCTAATCTGTGATCTCCATTATATATTGGATGGACATGAGCTCACCCCTTACAACGGAACAATCGTGACTCTAAAGTCTGTCATCTGTTATTAGCGAGGGGACAGATTTAACGGGTTTCTTGTAATGTACAAAAACGTGTTTCTGGTGAATAAAAGTATTATTGTTTGAAAATAGTGGAGAAATATACCTCACTTAAGTGAAGACACATTTACATTAAAGGATATAAAATAAGTTTTAAAGATAAATCGTACAAATAATAATATAATATTAACTATGGTATATGTATCTATTGCTCATGTTGTTTATATTCTGCCAAGACTACATTATATTTAAAATTGGTTATTAACTTCATATATTAGTTTCAGAAAAAATATTATAGTTAAAGTTTGAAAACTAAAATGAAAAAGGAACCAGTAGCTTAAAATGTAGTTACATTTGATTTGGTTAAATATCTCCTTGGTTATTATTTTTTTATTACCTTCTCCTTATTTGATATAACAGTTATGTTGAAGAGCTTAGAAACTAGGCTCTTCTATGACGAAATGTTTCGGTTATGTTGTGCCATCTTCAGGCATGAGGAAAACCATTGTAATTGTCAATGTTTTTCTTTCTTCAAAGGCACTGAGGATATTGTTTTCAATAAGCAAGGAGTACTTGTACTTGCATTTGATTTATTCCTGATTCCACTTTTTTGATTTTCCTTCTAGTTCACTCCCGTTCTGACCCAACTAACCTAGCCCTATCTCACCACGAATTTTGTCTACGAGATAACCGGGAAGACATATTTTGTTCGTCTCTACACCGACATATTTATATTTAGAAGAAAATTGTACAGCCTCCTAAACAAAGTAACGTTGTCTGAGCGTAATTTCATTAACTAAAGAAAAGTCTGTAATATAATTAAGAATGTAATTTCCCCGAGACAACTGATGTACAGGGCAGGAAATAAATATATGTTCTAATGTTTCGGAACGTGGCAAACAGCCCAATGTAAGGACGGTACCTTACGCATCAAATAAAGTCGGTATTTCATGTAGGCGTGCACGAGCCGAAGGCGGATTATTTTACAAATAAACTTTCGAGTGTCCTTAATACCTGAACACCATGGTGTAACTAATTTTATACTCCAAACCCTATGGTACCATTTTTCTTTCTGCTGGCATGTGGTCTCCCACCATTCGCTCCATTTAAACCGACTTCTGTGTTTTACCCTCGGTATAAAGTCGCTATACGGTAGCGGGATTTCCTGCACAATGTAAATTAAATTTACGCTAGATAACAAACTATCTACTCTTTCATTACCTATTATACCCACGTGACTAGGAATCCATTGGAACCTCAATTCGTAGCCCCTATCTCGTAGAGAGGCGCACTCTTCAAGCATTTTAATTATCATTGGATGTGATGGAGGGCTTGACAAGCCACTTATAGACTCCAAAGCGCCACGGTAGTCGCATAATACAACTAAAAGCTGCGGACGTAAAGATAAGATATATTTCAATGCCTTTAGGTGAAACACTGTACTGGATAGGAAGAGAAAAAAATATACTGACGGAGTTCATTCAAATCCAAAAAACTATACACCAGAGAAGGCCAACTTTTGTTTAACCAATATTGTTTTGTTTCAACATACTTTGTAAGGATCCGAAGTCTCCGTCGCAGATAACTAGAAGTTGAACAATATTTAGTAAAAAAACTTGTCCGCCAACAGACGGCGCCTAGGAAATAAAGGGAGTTCTCCCACTTATGTAAGGAGTGCGTTGGTTGTGGTTGATGATGTACGACAAGCGCCCAGGCACAGACTTAAAGCCGAATATTGGATCTTATACAGCTTTGCTGGTGTGGATCGTGATGCAGTGTGATAAAAAAACACCCATAGTACAATCGAGACCGTATAAGCCCAAGGTACATTTGTAACATTGTATATGTGTGAGAGACCCACGAGGCACCCGCCACTGATCTCATAGTATTTATAAACCTGTCATATATTCATGATAATTTAAAAAAATGAGGGAGCCAAGATCCCTTCATGTCTAGTGTAATGCTTAAAAATCGCACCGTCGGCTGTACCTGAATTCGATGGCCTTTATAAACTAGCCTAATTGAGTTATCTCGCACACTATGTCAGGTGAAGATTATCGCAAATCACTTAGATATATTTAGAGTCAAAAAGTGGGCTGTCAACCAATTTGAAAGCAAAGAAAACACTGATTGTAACTTACCCACCCACTCTGACAAGTTACAAGACCGAATTTATATTACCACGTCATCTGCATATTGTAGAGTCGTTATACCAACCGGAAAAGAGCTATCAATATCGTTCGAATAGACTGCATATAACAGAGGACTTTACACTGATCCCAGGGGTAGGCCCCTTCGTTGGGTTCTAGGAAATGATCTAGCTGGTCCTATCTTTACAGTGTACGATCTATTCTGAAATAGATAGCTTAACCAGTAATACAGCTTGCTAGAATAACCCAGGCAAAAAATTTATCAACTAACACAGAATGCTTTAAATTATCTTACGCATCCTGTATATCGAGGAAAAAGTCTGATACAAATGAGTTTTGTGATAGATCAATTTGAATATCAGAAACTAATATAAAGAGGCTATAAAGTGTGGAACTTCCCTTTCTAAAACCAAATTGCATAGGATTAAACAATTCGTTAATTTCCAGATATCGTTCAAAACGTGCTTTAACTAAGTGTTTCAGGATTTTACTAAACCAGAACAAGAGTGCAATAGACCGATAAGAGCTTATTAACTCCGCGCTTTTACCCGGTTTTAGAATAGGAATCATAAAGGAAATTTCCCACGCCGTTGGTATTACCCCTCCTCCCACAAGGAGCTAAATATCTCTAGCAGCACTCGTCTAGAAACAGACGACAATTTAGTCAACATACCATAGGACACATTGTTTGGACCAACCGCCGTGTGTCGCACTCGATTCAACGCTGCCCTTAATTCATTGCCAGTAAAACTTTTATTGAGCTCAGGAACACCCAAATTGGGGAATTCCAACGGGGAGCACATAACTGAATCCGGCATCATCCTATAAGCGAATGAATCTGCCCATGCCTCTAAATCAACAGTAGGGATCCCAAAGTTTGTAACAATACCCTTGAACCATTTGATTTTATGCCAAACCCGTATCAGAGATACATCGGGGGAAAGAGACTCGCAATATAACCGCCAAGAATCATGCTTCGCACGTAGAAGAGTTCGCCGCGTAGCAGCTGCCATACGACAGTAGCTTTCATAGTTAATCAGGTTAAAATTTTGTTTTAAACTATATAATGATAACCTCCTTTGAGCGATCGCTTTAGAACATGACTCTGTCCACCACGGACAGTGCTTAATACTCCTATGACCCCCACTATTTTAGGTTGGTACCAGGGTCGGCTCGTTTCTAAGGCGCGGAGGCGCGCGCCCCACATCCCCCCGAATTCCCAGTTCCTTTTATAGCTATTATTCGCACTCTCACGAGAATTTTATCTTGCCATAATAGTTTCAAGAAAAATATGTTTTTTGGTTTAAGTAATAGCAGGCAATGATTTTAAAATGGCATGCGGTCGGGCGCGAGGCAGTCAGAGCCTGATATTGTGAAATCAAACATTCCCACCCCCTCACCTCTTGTCTTCAAATGGCATGCAGTCAGGCGCACGACGGTCAGCGCCTGACATAGTGAAATCAAACCTCCCCTCCCCTTAACCCATTGTCCTCCTCCTGCTATAGCTAGCTAGCTAGTATTGCTTATTCTTCTTTTGAAGGCGCACTCCCCACTACGCCCTAAAGTTTAAAGCTTGTGAAATGTGTATAGCGTGAACCAGCAATAGTTGTTGTCAGTCATTCTGCGTGTTCCTGCATCTTGAGGATGTGTGTGGTGTGTGTGTTTATAATAATATTATGTAGGGTTATTTTAGGATAATGTTTATTTGAGTTAAATGTTTTAATATTTTTGTAACTAGTCTTAATATGAATAGTTCAATTCAGGCGCTTAAGACAACGAATATTGCAAGATTAACTCTTGATCAAAAAAGAAATTGAATTCATTAGGTAGGCCATGTCCTGAATTTTGTATGGAACAAAGTGAAAATATATATACCTATATATTTATGCACATTACACAGCTGCAGAGTTTCTACAACACATCCACGTCCTTTGGGGGAAGTTTATTTTTTTTATATCTTTCCATGTTGTTTGTGATATTAATTTTTGAGTTTAACTAAATGGATATATAGCAAAACATATTCCGAAATTTGTTCTTCTTTTAAATATATTATTAAAAATAATTTCTGAATTAAACAGGCTGCGCCCTCCAGCTTCTAAAGTGATGAGCCGCCACTGATTGGTACTGCCGCATCAGCTGATCTCTGTAGCACGTTAACAAAGTTGTCGTACTGTACTAAAGGATCAAGGTCCACCGTTAAATTTTGAACTGTTAAAACACTTTTGTCGAATATAATTCCCAATTTGCTTTTTTGTAGTTTATGACCTATCCAGAGGAACAGTTTTATAGTTACATGGGGTATGAGCTTCTATTGTCAGAATAATTGGCAAATGATCACTGCCCATGGAGTCAACAATCTTATCCCAAGTTAAGTATGGTGCAAAATTAGGAGATGCAAAAGTAACACCTGGGCACGTGTTAGGATACGGAGGTCTGTTAAGTCTCGTAAACTTCCCTGTATTTAATATAAAAAGAGGTACCAACGTTAAAGTTTTAAGAATTTTCATCCCACAACGATCTATGTAAGGGGAGCCCCACAACACATGGTGTGCATTAAAGTCCACGCAGATAATAACCGGGGATGGTAGACCTCCGACAAATTGATCCCATAAATTATTATCGAAATTATCCGGTGTATAAAGATATAACTGAAAATGTCTTGTATGCGGAAAATATTTTTAGTCCTACAAACTCTCAAGGATATTGAATATTGCCCGATGTTATTTCAACAGATTGAATGTCAAACCCAATTAACAGCGTAACACCTCCCGCTCGAACTGGTCTATCCGACCTACAAATTTTTAATGTATGTATAACAAAATTATCCTGGTATCTTAGCCAAGTTTCACTTAACGCTACTATTTAAATATCACGAGAAACAATTAATTGCTCAAGGTCCGCTTTTTTGTTCCTAATGCTTCTAGAATTCAGTTGTATCAATATTTAAATAACTTACCATAAAACCACAAAAATAATAATAATAATAATAATAATAATAATAATAATAATAATAATAATAATAATAATACGTATATATAACTAACCCAGACAAAATGACCTAAGACACCACTACCTGCTTTGATCTTAGCAGTTCTACGATTATTGCTATTAAAGATTCGCACATCCCTTAGTAACTTTTGGATTTTCCTTGTTATTGTTGCCATTAAACTTGGCAGATCTAACTCCCCTGGCGCTGAGGAAGCCACTGTTACTAGGAACGACACAACTTATAATGTCGCCTAATGTTCCTTTGATAGAACTTCCTGACGAATCCACGTCCATATTCCCAACAACCTGTGCCGGGGTACTCGAAAGAGTCGCCGCGTAGGACGTTACATTGCGTGGCCATATTGGCATATTTGGGAATAGAGAATTGTCCATAACAAATTGGGTCCCCCTGGTTGCATAGCACGACTTGTAGGAAGAATTGTGGTCCACACAGCCTGACCAACCTCCCGGTACGACAAATTGCGACGAGCCATTGTAGATTTGATTTGATCCTTTCGAATCAACTCGGGACACGTTCGGTTGGTCGCCAAATGAGCCCCCCCCCCCCCCGCAATCCCCCCACAAAACCTTGTCCTTGTAGACATTCTTCTATGAGATGACCACCTCCACACTTTGCGCACCTGTGCCCCCCACTATGACAGTTTACAGCGTGATGTGCAAAACGTAAACAATTGTGACATTGCGTCAATGGATAAACATAAGGCTTGACCTCCACCCTACAGGAACACATGACAACATAATAGGTTGTTCTTTGCCCTTTGCGCTGATTGGGTCTTATTGGCCGGTTTTCTTTAGGAGCGCTGGAAAAGTTGAAATTATCTCTACTCGAGCAGTGCGGCTACGCTGGCCAAGCAGACTTCTTGTAATTACATTAGAGCTGTCACATGACCAAATCTCAGCATTGCTCGCGTTTTAAAACAAACGTGTGAATCCACAGTAAGAAGAAGGGATCAAAATCAATAAGATAAGGAATGTCAACATTTTTATTACAAATTAACATCACTTTGTTCATAATTGATATTAAACCAACCGAAACCTAGTAGGTTTTATTATAAATTTTTATCCTTTTTTGACTAATTTATCTACAATAAATATAATATTTGTTGAAATATACTAATTTATTCGAACTTATATTATCTCATCTAATCTTTTGACATAAAGTTTTTTTTGCAAAAATATCAAGTCATTTCCAAATATAACAAGCGACTTTCCTTATATTTGTAGTACCTAGAATTGCCGTACAACTCCAAATCCCAGCATATTCTAATTGTTCTTCATTGATTGTAATTGTACACTGTAGATTATTATTAATGCAATCAAAATGTATCTCGGTGAGCATTTTGAATCGACAGATGGTACAGTTAATAAATTAGGCTCTAAATCATAATACCTTCAAATCACCGTGAGCTCGGTTGTGGATTAAAATCGGAAGCACGAGGCGTTCGCCTTGATAGGGCTCGAATCACTGCCAGTAACAGGATTGGTGTCCCAGCACTTCCCCTATGAGTGGTCCCTGAACTCCCTGTAAAATCTTTCTCCTGGGGGCGTATTCCCAACTATATTCTTTGGCATTTCGAGTGGTTCTCCCTTCGAGATTCTCATTTGGTATTCTCAAACTATTATAAATCAAAACCATACGAATAATTGAGCTCAAACGACATGTCTTGATACGTCTACCCATTCAAAATGTTTTTGACCAAGATGGTGGGTTATTAAATTGACTCTCAATAGTTCAAAAGCCAAATAAAATTGCAGTAAATGAGCCGATTGCATGAATTTATAATGCTAGGGTTAATGTTAATGAATTTTATCATAGGTAAAAAATTAGTAAAATTCTTTTTATAAATAGTCGTAATTATCACAAATTATTTAATTGACAAACTATTAAAAGATACTTGGCAGGACGGTCTCAATCGTCTGCACTATTTGTCTGTAGTATGTACAAAAATATACTTTCCTTTTCTTTTCAAGTAACCTAAATGAAAAGTTAAATTTAGTTATTATATCACAATGACACTATGTAGTTTAATTTATTATATACGGAAACAAAAATTACTTAATGTAAGCCTAATTCTAATAATATTTACAACTGATTGTCAAAATATTTTGTTTGTTTTTTTGCAAATATTTAACAATTTTGTACACAATTAAATTAATACCATCCCATATTTATCAAACCAATACATAATAATGTAGGGACTAAATAAAATATGTCTTCAAAATATATTCACTTCTTTTTCAAAGTATATTTTTTGTAATGTTCAACAGACATTAAATATAATATTCAATACAAAAAAGTAAAATATTGATGATACTATTCAAAGAATCAACAAGAAAGAGTTGGGCTATGTTTCACTTGGAGAACCAAAACGAGTTATGTTTATTCCGATAATGTGATTGGGTGAACTTACAGGAAGTAAGTTTACAGTATGAAAAATTGGTATGTACAACAAAAAATCAACTCGAATGTTGAATCTTTCAAGGACTCATTTCGAAGATTACCTATTATCATTCAGGAATATCAAACTTTTTTATTAACGTTTAAGACCATTCGAATAAGGTAAATTCGAGTACAAAACAGAGATCTCGCGAGTAAGGATCCTGCTTCCTCCTGTATGCAAGGAACTCACATTAAAAAAAAAAAAATCAAATCGGCACTTCAACACATCCACCTCTTTCAAATAGTGTTGTGGACGCGCACTTACAAGATTATTTCCAACACACGTTCGAAACAAGCTCACTTTTGTTCATGATAACTGACTACTGTCTCGTGGTTTCTCTCACTCAAATACTTTCTCCCTCTTTCATACGAATTTGACAAGAAGAATAAGAAAATAAAGAGACTCATGGACACCTACATTAAAGTCTAGGTTCGCACAATTTTCGATAGGTGACAGCAACTTCTGGGCCCAAAATCCTAGAGGATTTTCTTACCTCTTATCCAAGCAAGCATAAAAATCCCTTACAAGGTAAAATACCTGTATATATATAATATTTTTATAAGACCATAATATACTGCAGGTTCTTTGTAGAGAAATATAATTTTACATGCACCCTTCTTTAACACCCTGAAAAGAGCTAACCCAACCCTACATTGTTTCACTATGACTCAACTTTTAATAAAGGACCACTAATATAATCTGCCAACATAAGACTGCTACCTATACTAGTGTAAATATAAGAAAAATACTAATTTAGTTTGTCTATCTGAAACCAAGTTCATTGCAAAACTTTTATTGACCAAGCATAGCGAGGCTCTGTTTAAATTCGACCATTTGGCATTTTGTCCTTTTAAATAATATTCATAATTATTCGTCGGTAAGGAGAATTATTATAAGCTTGATAATAAGGAATGAAAATCTAGACGAAATATTATATTTATTTGACTATTTAACGTGGAACAAATTTTAAGTTAATTGAATATAACTTCTAAGTTTTCGTTCCTTATTATAAATTCTATTTATCTGTTTGTATGTTTTCCCGAAATAGTTATTGTCAAATGCGTAGATCATTTTTAATGAAGTTGCTAGGGACATTCTTAGAATATGGTGCAGCATATTAGATAGGACCATGGTGTAATCCATCAAATTAAGACGGCTAGCTTTAGTGTAAACTAATGATCTCTTACTAAACTGGATGGACATAAGCACACTTTTTACAACGGACCAAATCGTGACGCTAAAGTTTGTCGTCTGCTTGCTGGACAGATTTAACGGTTTCATTCAATGTTCTTGTGCAAAAAACGTGTCTGGTGAATAAAAGTGGGAAAGTTGGCTTAACGTCTAGCTCATTAAATTTTTTGGGAACGGGGATGTCGGGATTCTAATTTTGTCCGGGTGTGCAGGTGATGATGTTTCCTAAATGTTTTCCACTTCTCCCTCCAAGTAAATAAGGTTACATTTTCTTTAAAGTCTACCTACATAACAACTTTACTTAAATGTGGACAGCCATCAGTGCGGTGAAAATAAAGAACACTAGGATTTAAATGCTTGTAAGTGATCAAGATAGGGTGTTGGTCCTAGGGCATATACAAATATTATACTTAGACAGTTAACCTCCTAGTTAAAATGGTTGCGCTACTTTTGGCAGCATTAGACCTTCTACACTAGGATTACTGTGGTTAGTCTTATCATCACCCTGCACTAACAATAGTGAGGCCAAGTTTTGAAGGACTCAAGCTGGCAAAAGGAGTGCAACGAGACCCCCGTAAGGTTTAGTCTGTTTCTTACTTGTCTGAGTCTCAAATACAAAAATGGAGGTCAAACCTTGTGCGAGGTTGGAAACAACTGCTCTAATATATTTTATTTAAAGTAATATTTCTACAATTTAAATATAATAAATTGTGTATACAGTCCCCTCTCCTCCGCCCCTAGTGTACAGAGCTAATTTATGTGAAGAGAATTATAAATTATTATATTTAGTATTACCAAGTAACTTTAAATGTATTACACTCATTAGCAAACAATTATTGTAGTTGACTTGTTTATTAAAACTAAGTTTATGTTTTTAAGCTAGTAATTATTTTCTGTTTGCCATAGTACCTAAAACAATAAAATTAAAGCTTTGTTGTTCAAACTTCTCTTCAATATTTTAATCGAGGGTTGCTAATATGCTATAATACTAGCGCTTTTTAGCTTCAATATCCTATCACTGGCACTAGAGAATAGCCAGACCTGCATATCTTAGGCCTTGGGTGAGGCGCTTCTATCAATCTATACATATCCCCTCACTTATAAGTTATATCGGTGCCTTTGTATATATGAGTAGGGCTCATGTGTTGAGTGTAGATGTTAATCATTATGTTAATAAGGAAATCTATAAGTTTTATACATATATAAAGAAAGATATATATTTTTTCATTTCTAATATAAGATAGAGCGTTAAAAATACATTATTGAACCTCTTAATCAAGACAACAGGTTTGTCATTATTATTTTCTAACAAAAAAATAAATAATAACTTATGTATAAGCTCTTCATAGTGAAAAAAAATAGTTTAGGTTCAAATAGATTTCGATAATTTTAATTGATAACATTTTAAAGTAATCTTTTAAATGATTAAAATCATCTTAACTAAACCAATGCCTCAGGCCTAGGCTAATTTTAGCTAGCCTACTTCTAATTTCATATTGATTTAAGATAGTTCTTTATAACAAAAAAATTTACTGTCATTAAAATATAATTTATTATTTTTGCACATCTAAGTCACCAAAATGTAAAAACAGACGCCATCAAATCTCACCCAAAATTTTTGTATTTTCACCCATGAACACAGGTAAAATCTATCATTTAAGCATAGCCTTTATAGCAACATTAGGGTTTTAGAAGACATTTTGAATTTTGGTAGTGGGAATTAGATTTAATTTTTTGTCAGCATTGATATTATTTTAGGTTTCATTACAGAAAATTTTAAAACTTGATCAAGCAGGCAGTTGATTGTAGGCCCAATATAAAATGATGATTATTTTTCTGTTTTCTAAGAAAAATTAACTATTTACTTCTACTGTAGCCTAGGCCTACATAAGTAACTGGAATATTTTTTTGGTTTCAGAAAAATGGGAGGAAAACGTGTGATACCTGGACCATTACAAAAACTCCTGTCGGCAGATGCTTACTTGACAGACAAGTTTTGTTACTTTGCAAATAACTTCCTTCCTCTACGGTCTCTTCGTATTCACTACAAGTTATTAGAGGTCAGGTCATTGTTATGATTATGTTCTCATTGCTTAAGCTGCCCTGAGATAAAACATCTTGGAAATTTTGTGATATTATATATACTTCATTCCTATCCTATTTTAAAATGAATATCTTTTTATATAATAATAGTATAAGCAACATTAACCCTAGTTTATTGACATAGGAATTGTGATGGCTATTATCGCTTTGGATGACATTACCTTAAACATGGGCCTACATTAGGGTGACCATTTGTCCCAGATTTTAGCACATTGTCCCGTATCTTTTAAAGTCCCGGATTTTGAATATTATCCTCTTTTAATATGCAAGAACATTCAAGCATTGTTTATTTTAAAAACTAAAATTATGGAACTAAGTTAGTGCTTGCCAGGAGAAAATGCAGTCACTTAACTAATTTTTTCCCTAATATTAATGATTTGTGGAACATTATCTGAGTATAGAAACATTAAAAACAAATAATTATTTATACCTAATTTAAATAAGTTACTATATTTAGCATATTTATTCATGTTGGCTACAGACGGGGAAAACCTGGAAAAGTCAGGGAATTTTTTGATGACAAGGAAAACAGGGAAATGTCAGGGAATTTAACTAAAAATAAGGAAAAGTCGGTGAATTAAAAATTATGTCTAAAATATCCCATTAATATCGCAACTAAACACTAAAACAAAAGTTAATCATACCTAAATAAAATAACATCTTAATGTTTAAAATAACTGATAAAACCGTTTGTGTTTAATAGATTCAAACTTTTTTTTTAATATGTGATCAATATTAAATTAAACAAGTCATCATCCACCATTAAAAATCGAAATAAGTAGTCAGGGAAAATTGAAAAATGTTGCTTGGAAAAGTCGGGGAATTTTGTAAAATATGTTGTGTAGCCACCCTGTTTTTTTTATAGGCCACGATTTCCAGAGGTTATTTGATTATTTATCGTGATAGTATTTATAAATGCACAATAAAACATGTTTGAATTATGTTCCTTCTCACTATACTATATGTTATTATATTTTTGTTTTGTTATTATTATTATTTAGCACCGCATCTTACTACTCCATTCAGGCTATACGCTTTAAGTACTAATTACGCTAATGGATTAGGAATTGGGAAGGTTGAATTAAGAGGAAGTGAACCCGCATTTGTGTGGAGGGAGAGTAGAAAACCATTTAGGAAAAACCACCCCCAGTTCATCTGACCGAGATTCGAACCTCAATCTCCCCGTCCTCAGCAGTAGAGCTCAACACGTCTAGCGCGTTAGCCAACTTCGCCACCGAGGCGGGTTATTTTTGTTTTGGAATGATGTAAGTAGGAAAGGGTCCCCTTAGCCTACGGTCCTCTTGTTTAGTTGTCATATGCACCTTTCACATTCATATAAATAGTTAGTCACTATATTTTTACTCTAAAACCACAAAATGTAAAACCTGAGCTTATTTTTTGACATAATATCTAAACAAACTTATAATTCATTCACGATATTAATTTACTTGGATGACGGCTCATAAAGTTACTAGAAATAGGTGACCTGGTGGTCTAGGGGTAAGGTGTCAGACTTCTGTGCTGGCGGCCGGGGTTCAATCCTCGGTCCCGGCACAGATTTATCTGATTACCAAACCCTTCCTTCACCTCTGACAAGACATCTTGTGAATGTGGGAATGCCAGGCCTCCACCATGGTTTGGATTCCACGTTAAACTGTAGGTCCTTCATTTCATCTCACAATCACCCTACCATTACACATTAGCGTGAGAGCGTATAACCTGAACGGGTAGTAAGACGCGGTGGTAATAATAATAATAATAATAATAATAATAATAATAATACTAGAAATAGTCCCCAATATATCCCTATGCCAACAGCTGACATCTATATTGAATGTGCTGGCGGCCGGGTTCAATCCTCGGTCCCGGCACAGATTTATTTGATTACCAAACCCTTCCTTCACCTCTGACAAGACGTGTATTAATCACAACTTGTGAATGTGAGGAATGCCAGGCCTCCACCGTGGTTCGGATTCCACGTTAAACTGTAGGTCCTTCATTTCATCTCACAATCACCCTACCATTACACA
Source organism: Timema cristinae (assembly GCA_039000515.1). NCBI lineage: Eukaryota > Metazoa > Arthropoda > Insecta > Phasmatodea > Timematidae > Timema > Timema cristinae. The sequence goes on from JBCFYV010000024.1 coordinate 25,900,252, forward strand.
TTAGCGTGAGTATAACCCGAACGGGTAGTAAGACGCGGTGCTAATAATAATAATAGTAATAATAATAATATATTGAATGTGATAGTTAACCACAGTAATTTATAATATTATTTATATATTTATTTGAGGTCAGACACAAAGCTTATTTATCATTTTATTCCATCTAAAAAAATTATTATTCACAGCACTTTCACAAAAAGTCTAATAAAAATAGCTTCATAATTGCGACAAACAAATTTAAACCATGTGGTTGAACATAACGGAAACAAGTTGTTCACAACAATACACCCACGTAGTGGATACAAATATTTTATTCAGTGAAATATTTCAAAAAATGATAAAATAATAATAAAATAATTTATAATATAAAAAAAAAGACAAGTACTTTCTCTTTTCCAAGTAAATATGATGCCTGTATTAAAAGGTATTAATGTATGCACTATATTACACATGTAGTCAATAACGTTCCAAAACAAAGAGTAAGTACTTTTAATCATGTTTAAAATATGGTTTCAAGTTGGGTAAAAATAATTTACTAAAAGTAATTAAATAGTATGAGAAAACTTAAGTTTACGTTTTTTCAAATGTAATATATAACAGATAATTAAAAAACTTAACATATATAACAAAATAGTGATATTTTACAAGTGTTGGCAATCCAAAACCTAAAGATATGATTAAGAACTGTCATCCAGGTAAAAACCTATCATGAACAGCCTCTAACACAGTAGGTACACGTAACCGCTTCAGTGGCCGCATGGTCTAAGGCACTACTCTCGCAATAGACTAGACTGCTATGACAGATCAAGGTTCAAATCTCGGTCAGGTGTATTGAAGGTTTTTTTTCTAAAATGGTTTTTCACTCTAGCTCCATGCAAATACAGGTACACTTCTTCTAAATATAACCTTCCTAAGCTATAAAACCATTAGCGTAATTAGTACATAAGTGTATAACCTGAACAGGAAGTAAGGTGAGTGGCTAAAGTCCATAGGCCTATATAATATGAAATTTTGTGAATCATTCCCTAAAATTTGGAATTTTTCTGGAAAAATACAATATAAATAATTAAATTGGAACATGCTTCTGTGGCCACATGGTCTAACACGTTACTCTTGAAGTAGGCAAGATTGACGAGGAGATCGAGGTTCGAATCTCGGTCAGGTGTAGGCCTCCTTACTAAGGGTGGTTTTTTCAAAATGGTTCTACACTTTCCCTCTACACAAATGCGGGTCCACTTCCTAACGAGTAGTAAGGCGCGGTGCTAAATTTTTTTATAAATTGGAATAGAATCTTAGGAAAATCTGATTTTTATTTTAATACAATCCTTAATAATTGCCAAAATAAAATGCTTACAAATTATTTTGTATTCTGATAAAAATTCATTTCTTTTTAATTACACCATCCATTCTAAGCTTGTCAAATTTACTTTGACTCAATAAATCCTTAATGAATTTAAGGCATCTACATCATAAATTATCAGTGTGATAGAGATTTACAAACATAATATATTTAGGCCTAGGCCTATCACCAAAGTTTTATAATGTCTAAATAAAATATATTTTTAAGTTGTTAATTTTTCATTTTAAGTTTTAAAAAATATTGCCCTTTAATGTTAAATTTGTTGAAATTCTCGTTGGTTTAAAACAAAATAAATTTGACAAAAATTCACAACAGTTAAAATTCCAGAAATATTATAGGCCCTAAGTTCCCTTCTTAGATACCCATACAGGTTGAAATTCTTTAGTCAGTCACCCTTGGGACCTAACAAGTACCAGACCACAGAATTTGACTAGTAATAACCTTCTATATATTTCTCACAACTATCCCTAGGCTTGCCAGATCACTCAACATACTTGTTATGTCAGTGTTCTTCCCAGAAAATTTTGCCAGCAGGGTGGCATTATCTATTAGCCGGCTAAGGGTGGGGCAATGTTTGATGAGTTGTACAATTAACATTAATTTTAACCTGGCGGTCTAGATGTAAGGTGCCAGACTTCTGTGCTGGAGGTCCGAGGTTCAATCCTCGGTCCCGGCACAGATTTATCTGCTCCCAAACCCTTTCTTCATCTCTGACAAGACGTGTATTAATCACAACTTGTGAATGTGGGGAATGCCAGGCCCCCGCCGAGGTTCGGATTCCACATTAAACTATAGGTCCTCCATTTCATATCACTATCACCCTATCATTACACAGTAACTAAGTGTGTATAACCTGTACAACCTAGTACAATGAGGTGTTAATAATAATGATTTTAACCAAGTACTTGTTAAAAAGCCCTGGGGAGAACACTATGTCATACAAGGTAGAATAAAGTTTAAAACAGGAAATAGGCCTAATACAACTTCTTTCACAACTCTTCTCTCTTGAAATACATAATTAAAGGCTAAAATATATTCAGAATACAAGCCAAACCATGACCGTATACAATTTTGGTGCCTTAGTACTGTTGACAGTACTATCGTGGCAGATTCAAAATATGCTGGACCACAGACTGGTGCACTAAAGAGTTTCAGTATGTAGGTACTCTAGAACTTCGATTAAGCGAGGTCCCTCCCCTCGCCCCACCAGTGTCAAGCTCACATTAGGGCTGTGGTGGCAGGCAGTACCTCGATTGTGGTGTGATATCATCACCATCAAAAAGAAATAACAATTCAAGATACATGGCTAGAGAATGGAAAATAACCCTAAGTCACTAAAAAAGGATTTTGAATTTTAACCTTCCTGTCAACAACCACCAAATGCAATACAAGTCCAACACTGAAGACTACTTAGCCACCACTACGAGCATGATTACATTATAGATATTTATTTTCTTCACAGGTTTCTTGCCATGGCATTCCATGGCTTTGTGTATGGATAGGCCTCATCTGGTGGCTGGATAGGCCAGACTTGTATCCAATGCAAGCTAACTTTCTCATTGGTAAGTCTAAATTTAAAAATTCCCTTATTAGTCGGTGTAATTTGCTGCCGTTATTAGGTCACCTATTAACTTGCAGAGACAACAAAATTAGCTAAAGATTTATGTGCATAATAGTGAATTATAAACTTACCAACCAATTCATGATAAAAATGGCTATTATTAAAGAAGTGAAATAACAGTTAAAAAAAATTATCAAGCATTATCAAATTAATGTAACTATGCAGTCAATTTTAACTTTACCACACAAAAATAAAGAGTTAATAACATTTTGTAACTTTGCGTAACTTTGGTTCAGATAGCCATCTACCTGAAAAAAACTGCAATTTAAAAATACTGTGTGTGTATATATACTGGTGTATTTATAAATATAAAATGTTATTTAAACCTGTTGAAGTGTTTGGATGTAAGAACATTAATAGATAAATAATAATGAAAGTAAAAAAGGGGAGACATCAAACTTTTGTCATTTTGCGAGGGTGGATCGAGTTTTTTTACGTAGGGTCTTATTACTATAATTTAACCACACAACCATATTAAAAAGGAGGGAATTCTAAACAGACTAAAGCATGAGCAAACGAATGTGAGTGGCATAGGCTAAGCGGAAATATCAAATGCACTGTTGACATGGAAGTGTCCTACCTAAAGGCAAAGCAATGGCGTGAGTAGCGAGACTTGGCGAGCTGTTGCGCTGAGCATTCGAATGGAGTGTTTAACTTCACAACTTTTGTTCTAAGCATTCAGAGATATTGTTTATTGTGTGTATTATGGTTGGATCAAATTATATTTAGTTTGATGATTAAAATTTCAGAATTCACGAATCAGTGAAATAGACATGTTTTTTGGGATATCAAAAATAAAACCACCATTACCAATTGCTTCTGGATAGAGTTGTGCCAGCTCTCTTAAAGTGTTGAAATAACTAAATCCTTATCTTTTTTTCCCTCGAAATTATAATACGGGGTGACCTGGTGGTCTAAGGGGTAAGGTGTCAGACTTCTATGCTGGCGGCCGGGGTTTAATCCTCGGTCCCGGCACAGATTTATCTGAATGCCAAACCCTTCCTTCACCTCTGACAAGACATCTTGTGAATGTGGGGAATGCCAGGTCGCCACCGTGGTTCGGATTCCACGTTAAACTGTAGGTCCTTCATTTCATCTCACAATCACCCTACCCATTACACATTAGCGTAAGTGCGTATAACCCGAACGGGTAGTAAGACGCGGTGCTAATAATAATAATAATAATAATAATAATACATTAGTTCTACGTAGAAAAATGTTAATTCAAAACCTAATCATATTTATAATCCAAACAATGGAGGTGTGTGGAAGAGTGGAAATTACTGTCCCCTTTTAATTCGTTAATGTCTAATGTCTGCTATACACATTTTAATGTTTAGTGTGGTTTTCCTTCAAATAAATGGTGAAGTTAAACATAAGATTATCTTTCCAAGTAGAAGATATCTGCTAGAGATCTTTTTCTAGTTTATTAACTTATTGACCAAGTTCATGTTTCCTTGATGCCAATATGACTACTGATTTGAACTCTTGTTACTTGCTTTTTGTATTCGCCCACGAAGGACAATTGCGTCAATTCACTAAATTGGCAGCACCCACAGTGTTTGATCACTCACGTAGGACACTTCCTAAGGACCGAGACTATAAAGCTCATTTGAATGACAGCAGTTCTTAGATGCCTCAAGATTAACATGCAGTAAGGGATCTGTTGTCATTCGAATGAACTTCATAGTCTCAGCCTTGAAGGCTTTTCTTTATGTCTTAAACTTGTATTTCTCCTAGAAAGTCTAGTACAATTATTATTTGTGTTTGCTCTCACAGGTCTGCTGTTGGATATATTGTTTGTGGCAGTGATTAAGTCATTTGTAAGGCGGAGGCGACCTGCTGCCAACCGTTCAGACATGTTCGCCACATTAGGTCCTGACAAGTTTTCATTCCCATCTGGTCACGCCTCTAGATCAGTGTTTGTGGCATACTTTTTTATCCACTTGTGGCCCCTGTCGATATTTACCATCTTGCCGTTACTGGCTTGGGTCACTTCAGTATGCCTTTCTCGCGTATTACTGCGCAGACACCATTTGTTGGACATTCTGTGTGGAGTTATCTTGGGACTCTTTGAAGGCGTTCTCATTGGTTGGTTGTGGCTGTCACAAGAGTACTCAACGTGGGTGGTGGCTTGGTTGTCGGATGAGAAGCTGGAAGGTGGAAGTTATCATGTATAAAACGTTGAAAGGCAACCCTAAAATGTTTACTCAAAAGATTCAATCTGTTTGCAATTGTTACAAAGTAACTCTCAAGTGAAGCAAGGATACAAAAACCAAAGAAATTATTTTTGATTAAGTCACTTGCATATTTTAAGGGTCAGGTGACCATCATTGTTGTTTCAAATGGAAAGCTATGCCAAAATATGGCATTCATAAAGTGGGAGTAATAAATGTATTGATTATATTACCCTTTGAAGTGTTGTATTGTTTAGTCACTGTAAATGTTATGCTACTTCTCTCAAGGTTTAGCAAATAGAGATTCGGGATAAATCACTGGGAAGATAAAGCCTAGGTTCTAGCTTGCTTGCCTTGAGTTTTCTGGTCTGTTGAAATGCAAATAACACTTAGTTGTTCAAACATATAGTTGGTTGGGAATTTTATGTTGGTTACATAATCTTTTATCAGCTCACTATTGACCCCCAATGAATTTATATATGGTGACGTAACTCGATGGACCATGATGCTTGTATTAAAACCATTATGCTATTATTTCTGTAACAAAATATATTATTTATGCTCTTAGGTGAGCTCTTTCCAAATATTGTGTTGTTAATGGATTATGTTTGAGTACTTAGTTTGTGGACAAGGTAATATTTTGTCTCAAATATATTTAATACAATTACCATGATTGACTTGCTATTTTCCTAGTTAGCTCAGAATTATAAAACCACTATCAAAAAGTATGCAGCCCAATGTTGAACGTTGTAATTTGATATAGTTTTGGTGCTGCTTAGCCATATTTATACGAGTCAAACCAGAAGACGAAATGAACATGCACATCTAAATAGTACAAAATACAAGACTTTATTAAATTATACAAAATTTCCTAAAGGTTACAGCTAACATGCATGTATCCTTTTAGTGGCCATATGATCTAAGGTGTCACTCTCATGTTAAAAAATGGCCTGCTGATGACGAGATTGGAGTTCAAATCCTGGTCGAGTCAATTGGGGGTGATTTTTGCAAAATAGTTTCCCACTCTCCTTCCAAGCAAATGCAGGTAAATTGCCTCTAAAATGTTTACTTTCTAATTCCTACCCCATTAGAGTAGTTATAATGTATGTGTATAACCTGAACAGGTAGTAAAAGTGATGATTTTATTTATTTGAAAAAAAAAGAAGTATAAATCATTATAAAGCTTCATGTAGTTTTTAACTAATAAAGTCTGCCTTCCTATAGAAATACAAATTTAGATTTAATTAGCTAATTCATATGCTTGTGTTTCTCAACTGTTATTTGGTAAAGTGATTGTTTATAAACATTATACAAGTTTGCCAATTTATTCTAGGCATTGTTGTTGCTCAAGTGATAATTTCCTCTTCTCTGAGGTTGTGATAATCCACACCATGCCACATGATTTTCCTGAATCATGTTTAAGTTTATACTGTATTTAGAAGTGTATTAGATGGATGAATCATGACTGACATTAGCCATGCTAGCAAAGAATTTTTAACCAAATTTATAGAGCTTTATAACGTGAACCCGGCTCTATGGAAAGTGAACAGTTTATGAATAGAAATTTAAAAAATGCTAAATTGATGATCTGGTAGAATTTATTAAGGGCTTTTTTTTTTTTAGTAAAACTTAAAAATTTGTTTTAATTTCTATTTATTTGAGGTATTTGAAGTTGTTATAACCTAACTTAAATCTAGAAAAATAAAACAGATAGCTCCTCAGCCATTAATTCATTAGTGTGAAACCCACATTTCACCAATCATACATTTTTCGGCTCTGCCGGGACTCTTAGCTCAGTAGACAGACACGCCAATGACTGAGCTAAGGTATTATACCTAATACTAAATATCATGTACAACATGTAATTCAACTACTACAAATTTGTAGCATGTCAACATTTGTAATGTACTTTTCGTTTACCTTCAAAGGTAGCAAGCTTACCTTGAATGGCTCAGGCCGACCACCCCCAAAAAAGAAAGGGCAATAAGAGAGACCAAAAAGAGATTGAAAAGGGAACAAAGCGCCAAATGCTCAATACAGTTAAATGTTTACTGCTCACATGTTTTCGTACAATTTTTTTTTTTTTTTACTAATCCCAGACCAAAAATGGCCAGTTGAGACAAGTAAAAGTACATACACTTTGTAAAACTACTATATGATTAATAATACAGTTTTCCCTCAAACCTTTAGTAGGTAAAATTACCTCAAAAGTCACACTGAAAAAATTCTTTAATTTGATACAAAATTAATCATTTACAATAATTTCTACCCACTGCTTTTCTTCCCACTTTCATTTCTCAGAGTTTATCAATTCAACCATTTTTAACTTTAAAACTTCCAAAAAATATTATGTAGTACATCATATGTAGACTATACTTTGTGTATGTGTATATAAAAAGACAAAAAATGAGAAACACTTATCTACAATTAAAATAAAAAATTCTTAGGTTTTTTGACAAACAAAGCGTGTTCAAACTAATCTTTCTTTTATCTAGAGTTTCCAATTCTTTGCTGCTCAGTTTCATGCATCCCTCAACATTACTTGTGCAACACTAACTTCCTGCAAATTCCCCTTCTGGATCATTAGCTTCAGAAGTTGCCTTATAATCCTTTTTTTTTTGCCTGTGATATCTTACTTTCTAACTCGCCAATTTTTTTCCTGGACTCATTATTTTCTTGACCACTTTAAGGCACAAAGGAGAGAAAAGAAACTTATTCTGTAAAAAAGAGACTAAAAGCTAAAAAGAGGCAGGCTCCTAGGCCTAATGATGCAGCCATAATGTTATCCATCGAGGTAAGATATTTATCACTCAGGGTAGACATTGTGTACATAACATAAAATGACAAAAATGAAAACTATATATTGGCACTTTAGCTTTCAACTGTTTTATTGTCGAAGCCAATACACTTATTCAAAGCAGAGTTGCCTAAGCTTTCCACACCCCTGATGGCTTGTACTTGTTATATTACAACTACATTTTAATTTAAGTTTTGTCAGAATTAGTTACAGATGGTTAACATAAAGCAAGTTTTCGAATAAATGGTTTTGACTAAGTTGTAGTGCGAAAAAGATTGAGATGTTTTTCTTAAACATAAATGGCAGTTGGGGTGGAGTAGATCTAACAGCTGGTAGGTGAATTTATGTAATCCTATTTATTATATGTACTACAAATCAACGGAAAGTGAACTTTTTAATTTCATTAGTTAGATTTGTGCGTATTTTGACTTTCTTGACATGTGTAAATATTAGAACTAAACATATCTTTCCAAAAAATCTTAAGAAAACACTAGGCAAGTATGAAATATCAAATAGGCCTGGATTATGTAGTACTCTATTTTATCCATGACTAAATGGTTTTTAAGTACCTACTTAATGTCATGTATATCTAGCTAGTAATTGCTGTACATCTTAATTTACAAAAACTTAAAGTCCATTAACTACGAAGTTATACTCATTTAAATGTAACATAAGAAATTATGTTGTTTTGAAATTAGTGCACAAATTCTCAGCTCATTGGTCTTAACCATACTCTTTAGCCTGGTCAAAGAAAGCGTTGCCAAACTGAGCTCTGGTATTGTCTTGGTCATAAACATTTAGGCCCGTATGCAAGAACGAGTAGGAGTAAAGGCGGAGAAGGAGTAAAGGCGGAGGACGGTTGATTTGCTTGCAAGGACGAGCGCGCGTGCGCGCTCTTGAGTAATTCTCAAGCGCGCGGGCGCGTGCTTGAGTAATTCCAAAGGTTGGTCCCGACCAGCCTTCAGCTTTACTCCTATCCCTTATACATAGGTTTACTCCTATCCCTTATACACAGGGCTACCCCAGCACGGCGCGCATGAGCAATAGAGATGTCAAACATCTGTTATTTTGTTTTGTGTTGTCAAGAAAATATGGCGCTACATGACTACCGGATTGTCACGTATTTAGACGTTATCGACGACTATTTTGAAAAAGAGGCTAATAAAGTTGTTGTGATTTAACGGAGGCATGTTAGGGATTTCCAGGATACCTGTTAGGCTTATTCTGACGAACAATTTCGTAAAAATATTTTCTATTTTAGAAGGAAGTTGTATGGCAAGATATCTTCCCTACGTTGGAAATTGACAATCCCGAAACACAACGATGACTTCCACTGATTCATTTACAACAAATGTTGACCACCCTTCAGTTTTATGCCACGGAATGCTTACAAGTAAGTTAATACCAAATTATAAATATACTTTTTTTTAAGGTTATATTATTTATTATTACTAAACTTACAAAAAACATTGTTATTAACTTTTTTTTTAAGAATGAACAACTAATTTAAATTTTTGGATTGAATACATTAATAAATTTTCATGTTTGTTTTTGTAATGTGTTAGTTAAGATTAATTTAGCATCAGTATATAAGTTTAATTAATATTAGGACTTGTATTATTTACTGACAACATATTTCTTCCATTGTTTTTAATTATGTAATTGAAGCAAATAGGCTAATTGATTGTTTTGTGACATACAGTAGCTATTGGGATTTTGGTTGACATTTAATATTGATTTTTTGTATATATATAAAATCCAAAATAACCTTACCTCTAAAAAAATCACAGTAGGCCTAGGTCGGACTACAGACATATCTATTCTTATAATTTTTTAAAATTGGCTAGTAACTTTGTTCTTCCATTTTTAGGTTGTTGGCGGAGAAATGTAGGCCTACAATGTTGACCAGTCAACGGTATCGCGTGTTGTTAAGAAAATATCAATTTGGTTGGCCCAAAACATGCAACATGTGGTGTGGTTTCCCACCACAGAAGCTGAACTGGGAGCTGTGCGAATGCTGTTCTATGACTAGGCCAACTTCCCTGGAGTTTCATATCGAAGAGGCTGCACCCACATCCCTGTCCAGAGCCCCGGGGTCCATCTGAGAGTCTGGGCTTCACCACATGGACTATTACAGTTGGAACCTTATTAAAATCATTGTGGCGGGCGAATCAAAACATCGGTAATGTTACTATATATAGCTGGTTTCATGTTCCGTTAGGAACAGACTTCTTGTATCAACACACGTACCAAATGTGGACATCCATTATCTTGACCTTACAGACCTCTCATGAAATGGAGAATGGTGGAAACTAGCAGGTTATCACTGCTCATTTTGATGCTAAATGTATGTCCCAAGGAGAGAGAGGAAACTATTATTTTCGTTCTACTCAGCAGAGTAGATTTTTAATCCCTTTATGCTAAGGTGGATGTATTGTTACGTAAATTCAACTCTAAATTCTTACATTTTAAACTTACTAATAAGAAATCCACACACAATTAGTTGTACGATCTTTATCACCGATCATATACACAATCTTGTCGATTTAGCACTGTCGTACTATCTGGTCAGGTTATATGCATACATACTGATCACACTGTTTCTGAGATGAGGAAGTTTGGATTAAATAGTGTATACACATTTGCAAGGAAAAAGAGAAAAAACCATTTACAAAAGACCACCCTCGTTAGACTTGCCTGGGATTCAAACCATGATCTCCCTATCTTCAGCAGTCTAGTTTTTTTGTGAGTTTGATATTTTAGACCATGTGGCCACAAAAGTGAATTATTTATTTTAGTGTTTATACTTGTACAATATCAAGACACAAACTTTACACAGACTGTACTGGCGGGCCATGATACACTCTGTGCCAAGCATGACAAAACATAATACAAGCTGCTCTGACACTGATAGTTAGAGAGAACATAATATCATGTTTATATTATAAATATTGTGTGTTAAAAACCATGATGATTGTGGTCCTTGCCAGTGAGGGCTAATAAATAATTTTGAAATTGACTATTTTAATTTTCTTTTACTGTTACTGGAGTTGTAAACCTGGATGTTTTCCTGCCTCAGATTACAGGTACTGTAACCAAGCACGTTGACACCAAAGTACCATAGTAATAATAATAATAATGTATTAGAGATTTTTTTTAGCACTACATCTTACTACCCATTCGGGTTGTACGCCTAAATACTAATTACACTAGGTAATGTGTTGGGAATATGAAAGGTTGAATTTAGAGGAAGTGAACCCACACTTGTGTGGAGGGAGAGTGAAAAACTATTTAGGAAAATTCACCTCAGTTCACTCGACCGAGATTCGAACCTCAACTCTTCCTATCCTCTGTGGTCTAGCTCAACACAAAAGTAGCGTGTTAGCCAACTACACCACCGAGGTGGGTTTAGTGTTGATCATGTTATATGATTTGGAACACATTTATTGAATATGTTGTATGCAATATTGTAGAAGTTCAATTCAATATAATAGAAACGTAAACAAACCAAAATAATTTGGCCTTATACACTATTAAATTCCCACTTACTTTAATACTTACCAGCAAATATTGGAAGAAGGCCTGATGATTCAAATAACATTTATTTAGAAAAGCTCATGGCTGCATCTTGTTATGCATTTATTTTATTGATAAAAATCGGTATAATATATTATTTAATAATGCTAAGTTCAGTGAAAGTGATTGAAATGTCATAAAATATTTTTGATGTATTTAATTAAACTTATCTATGACATAATTGGACAGATTCTCCAGACAAAATTACAATTTATATAATATAACTCTAATAACTATAATATAACTCGTCCCTTTTTTATGTTTCTATCTACCTTTTCTTTACCTTCTTCCAAATATAATCTATTTAATATAATATTAAAAATAATTTCTGAGTGTTGTTTGCGAGCCTATATTATTAAGACAAACTACTGGATATATCTTCGGCTTGTGGTGCAAACAGATGCTCAAATTTGGACCTTGGGATGAAACATAATAAACCACCCTGCTAAGGAATGGAAATAATTATAATCATTTTTTCACAGTCAGTTTATTTTAAAAGATAAACACTAGAGATTGGCCAGACAAAAAAAAAATATATAAATTGTCAAAATTTAATTTGCAATGCTGAATTAAGATACCTGCAGTCCTTAGCAACAACATAAGTGGTTAACATAAAAACAGGAAATCAAGTACCCCAGAGACCCTCCAGAGTGGAAGTGAAAAGTTCCCTAATCACTTTATAACATAAGAATGTAGATATATTTACATTTCATAGGTTAATGCAGGGTGAACGATCTCGACACAATGGATATTGGAAATTGTAATTTTACTACACATCACTTGAAAATAACCCTAATATGAATAATGTTTTTAACAAATGGGAAAATGTTTGGTGGTTTTATAAATTCTATAGCCGAAACATCTAGGCTCAATTCTTAAGTCCTATAATTTTATGTTTCATAATTTGAGACATAATAGCAAGTTAAATGTATAAAATATTAATAAACAGTAATTTACTATGTAAAATTAATATAAACTACCTAGCTATAACAGGTCTATATAAAGATATAAAGGTTAGTTATCAATCGGAACATTAAACATAGTAAACAAAAGTGTTTAAAAAAAAATTGAATATGATGTTTTTGTTTATAGGCATGCTTTCTTGGTAAAAAAAAAAAAATCAGGTTATGGTATTTATTATTCAAGAGAAATAGATCCATCACAAAAATGTCAAAAGTAATCAACAAAGATTCCTAACCTTAGGTCTAACTATGGAGCAACAACCTAATGTTCATCTATCAGAGCTCACTCTAAATTAAACACTTTCTAGTTCATCAAAAAGAAAATTGATTCACTTGAATGCAGATATAAAGATAATAATAGTGTTAACAATAAATGTGGAAATATGATAATTGTTTTGAATGTTTTGTCAACTATTTTACATATAATAGTCAAATTTAAAGGTCTGGGGTCCCCAAGAGGGATGCAGGTGATGTGAAAAGGCTGACCGAGACTTGAAGCACTGGTGTAAGAAATGGCAGCGACAAACTGACACTGCTTGTAGTTGGGAAATCTGAAAAATAAAGGATAGTATGAACAAAACAAGCATAGCTAGTATGTTTAAATGGGAGGTTTTATTAAATTTTAGATGTTATTAAAACAGCTTTCATAAGTCAGATGTCAAGTCATGTGACCTTCAGCTGCTACTTCCAATAATATCAAAGAATAACTCTAATAAATTAACATTCTTACCATTGTATATTGCACAGATAAATGTTTCAATGGCTTGTTTTCTGCAAGTCCTTTTTACTAGAATACTAAATTAGGGTGTCAATGCACATAATCATCAAATTGCTTTTAATTAAAACCATTTAGATTACATTTTCAAATAAGCTTTTGAAAATGTAATTTAACATTCAAAGCATTGCAGGTCAACAGATGCAAGTTTGATTGATATTGCACATTATAATTTGTAAACACATACCTACTTCTTAAACCTAACACTCACTATAAGGACACATATGTTATGTACGGTAACCAAAACAAGATTCAAAGGACAGGCCTAACTTATCGACAAGTGTGCATTATTTGCTCTTAAAGACTCCATCCACCAATACTAGACATGTCCATTCAGATTAAAGTCAACAAAGTCGTTTTTCAGGAGTTAGCATGTTTATGACAATCATGTAATTAATTTTGTAAACAATTGTTAATTTTCTGTATACTATCATGAAACTTACACCTATTTTGTATGTATATCAATATTTTGTTTATTAAAAAGTAAATAGTAGGCCTACCCTTCTCAGTCCAAATTATATCTATGAATATAAATAAACTTATAAAATCTGTTTCTGTGTGTGCATCTCTCTGTAAATATGAACCTTAAAGTTGTAATATCTCACATAGCCTACCTGTTGTATCGAGATACTCCATAATGGTATTGACAGCAACGGTGTAACCTGTAGACCTCAGAGCAGCAGTTATGGGGGGCTACCACCTCGACCCTGGGACATGATGGCTTGTGAGAATTGTAGGGCCCTCGTCCAGTGCTCATCAGTTCCACTGTCTCTTCAACTAGTTGCCTCTTCCTTCTTGATTTGACAATGTCCCAATGTTTGTGCAGGTGAACCAGAGTTCTAAAATGATTCACAATATAATATAAACACAGTTCCAACTAGGTCAACTTGAGGTGTCTTTGTTATCAAACAAGAAAAGATTACTAATGGTTATTATAAATTATTATAAAGGCCTATATTAATGAAAGTTCCCACTATACAGCTGGCTATATTAATATACTGGTTCTAATAATCAGTGAAGCATTTTATGAAATTTGTTGTCTCTATAAACTTCAAGGTAATACTGTATATTTGTATGTTGTAATATTTTTCTATTTATGAGGATGACATTGTTAGTTTAGTTACTATGTTTACTTTGTGACTAGGCCTAGACCTTGTACAAAAATATTATATTGAAGGTTAACTAGCCTAAGATAGTACTGGTCTAAAGTGCTAAATCAGGCCTACTAAGATCTACCAGTATACAAAATACATAAAGTTAGGAGTAAAGATTAGGTTAGTTCAATAATATATAAATTCCACTCGTTCTTAGAATTTCAAAACTTTTGTTTCGACTTATACTATGCAAAAATAAACGCTAGGCCTACAGAGAAAGGGAATAAAACTTATCAACGCTAGGGCCTACGCAAATTAATAGCATAGGCCTACAAATAATTTTTTGTTACGTTGACGTTTGTGTTTACCATCAATAAGAAACACGTTTAAAGATTTTACTTTACTTGTGTTTATTTCTATAGACGATCCAATTACTCAAACAATATACGTGATTTTATATAAAGTATTAAAGTGAAAATAATATAAGATAAAAAAAACTCACCTTTTGGAGGTTACTGGAAGATTTAAAATTCTATTAATTTGTTCCCACGCTTTCTTCTTGGCTGCGATGGTCCTAACATCAATTTTTTTTTTCATTTGACAGTTGGAAACTACCTATTTAATTCTAATAAATACCATTTCTCTTTCTCACTTCACCACACGCTCTTAATTAATTACGATGTGTTTATCAACAAGAGGACATATTTAAGCAGGTTATCAAACTTTACAAGCAAAATCGACACTTTAGAAGGCGGTGGATCTAGTGAATTTTATTTCCCCTGGAGATGTGGTACTTCTGTGTAATATTTCATCACGTGACCTTGAGTAACTCAAGCCAGACGTTCTAGCACGACACGGATTCCTTCCTCAAGAGTAGCTGACTCCGCCTTTACTCCTCCTTTACTCCTACTCCAACATCGTTCTTGCATACCGGCCTTAGTCATCAAAACCAGTTCAACTGTGGAAGTGCTTTGGTCCTAAATATCGATAGCACCGTGAAAACTCATTGCTTAGAGTAAAGTAATAGTAACTATTACTTATAGTAATAAAGAACTAATTTAATTACTGCTTGTTATTTCTCCTACTTTGAAACCTATTTTATTCCATTGTTTTCTTTTAAATTACCTAACTTTAAAACATTAAATAAACAACTATGTTATAAATATGTTTGGTACAAGAGTAGGTAACACGCAACCAGAACATTTTGTTTAACTAGCGATATAGCTTGTTAATTCAAGAACTGGTGTTATGAGTGAATGGTCTGCCTCTCCCCTGAAATATTTTTAGAGCTTTCGATGAGTGACCAAGGATCTATTAATTAAAATAAATCAAGATTACATATAATTATTCAAATCAGCCTGAAAAGTTTATTAGTATACAATCATTTCCATGAAACATAAAGCTGAGATGTTAACTCATTAATTTTTTTTTAAACATTAAATACAGTTAGTTGAAATTCACCTTGACAAATATTTTGTGAGTTAATAAATTATTAAAATATTAGCATTTGATAACTTTATTCTTAGAAAATAATGTTTTTTTTCTTTATAAAAGGCGACTTCAACAGATCAACTATAAACACATTTTAAATGTGTTTGTTTACCTATCAATGTTAGCATCAACTAGTTTGATAAAACTGTTACATTTTGATTTCCTACTGAAAAACCGCAGCATAGCTATTCACCTAGATTTACAGGTGTTAAAAATGTCCACTCAAACTCAAGTTGAACGTTATAGTGAGCAGTGAAGTTGAAGAAAACAAGAGTATCAGTGACAGTGACTAAATATCAAGGTGAAGAGTTTGTATATGAAACAATACCCACTGTACCAATTAGTTTCAAATTTGACTGCTGCAAACTTTTGACAACCTTATATAATTTAAGCTCACATTTAATTCTTTTTTATAGACTAAACATAAATAATTCATGTTAAATATGTAACAAACGGCTAAACACACAAAAAAAAGTTTATAATATATTAACAACATTTCTGTAATTTAACTCAAGGCTATGGCCATACTTGCAAACTGGGCCCAGCACATGACGCCTTTTTATAAGGGTGGCCGTACTACACAAGTACAGGCCAGCGACCGTGACTTGGTTGCAAAAGTGAATGGATCTGAGCCACCCATATTTTAACAGTGCTTTAACGTTCCGGCGTCCTTATTGCGGCAAGCAGGTTACAACTATGGTCTCATGTAATGTCTACAGTGTATGTTTTAATCTTAACATGTCTAGTTGCCAAAATGTAATCGAGAAATTAAGACAGATAATTGATGACTTTACGTTAATATAATTTAACCAACAAATACTAAGTTTTACTAATTTTGTTGTAAAGTAAAAATTAAAATCTAATAAAGCAATACAATTTCACTAATATTTTATTAGTTTTAATTCTAATTAATCCACATCAGCATTCAAATTGTTTTGTAGGTAATGCAACTTATGATGAGACCCAGTTCTGAAAATAAAATTCAGTATTAATACTACACTGACCATTTGTTGGAAGATTATACAATATTTAAGGACACGTACAAATTTAAACTAAGCACAACCCAAAGAGTGAGGTTTGGATTTAAATAATGTGGTTATACACATAAAATAAAGTGCCTTAAGAATGTTATGATATATATATATATATATGATGAAATTGTATAAAAAGGAGCACAAATAATTTACTTACACATATTTACTAACACTCCAATATTTTTATACCTCTCAATCAGATTAGTAAGTTGGATTCTTAATGAGCTTGTAATGGGACTTTTGAACAAATTAAGAAACAAGGGTTAACTGCAAATGGTAACATACTGTTTGTGTATAAAGAGTCTTTTGATTGTAATAGCACCCACCATTTGTTTGCATTGATGTCAAAATTAGACTATCTTTGGCAGCACACAAACAGTTAAACCTTGAAACATAATTTACAGGTCACTCACATAAATTTACATTAATGTGTCCCAAATTTTGTATGAAAATGATCATTTTAACTGATGATAAAAAAAAAGTGGTTTGAATTCGATCAATCTGAAGTTTACTTTTGTAAAGTAGCAATTTATACTTATGTAAAATCTTTCTTACATATGGAATATGAATTTCTGTTCCAATAAATTATAATTTGGTGTCTTATAGTTTGTGTTGTGTGAGCATGATTTTTTTTTAAATTTAAAATGTGGGATTTTAAAAATAAATTAAAACAATATAAATATTCCTAAAACAAAAATGACACTCATTTTTATAAATAGTAAATACATTTGAAGTTTAAAATAACAGATATATTGATTTTTAAATTAGAAATAACACTTTAAAAACATGATTTAAAAATAAAAACAATATTCAAATTAAAATAAAATAATAATGGTTTCAACACTTATTTATTTAAAGAAATTAAAATTATACTAACGATTAAAATAAATTATCATAGAATTAAAATTTTACTGAGCTAATGTTTCCTCAAAATAAGCCTGTGTAACTTTTGAACTCTGATACCTGTGACTATTTTTATTTATTTATTATTTAGCACCGCGTCTTTCTAACCGCTCGGGTTATACGCTTTAAGTACTAACTACGCTAATAGATTGGGAAGGTTGGATTAGAGGAAGTGAACCCGCATTTGCGTGGAGGGAGAGTGAAAAATCACCCCCAGTTCACCCGACTGAGATTCGAACCTCGATCTCCCCATCCTCGGCGGGTGAACTCAACACGACTAGCGTGTTAGACAACTTCGCGAACGAGGCGGGTCCTGTGACTATTGGCGACGTGATTGATCAGATGACATATGAGTATCAACATGGTAAATACTTTCGACTGGTAAGCTAATACAGTATTTTAATTAATTTTGAATTATTTATCCTCGATTGAAGTTTCATTGCCATGACAAGGCAATGAAAATAAAAATAGCTAAATATATCAATAGATACTTGAATAATCATTATTTTTACATGGTTCTTTTCTAAAATTATATATACAATAAATTTAACATTGAAAATACATATTATTTTCAAATTTAAGCTATTTGAAACTTTTATTAATACATTTCACTACAAAACTAGCATTAGTTACAGAATTATGTTGGTTAACCTGAATCAGCCTTGATAAACAATGTAATTTTTTTTTACTAAACTTACCATATTTTAATTAAAATAGCATTTACTATTTCATACTGTACTAGTCATTTTAACTATCCTATTTATAATTTTATTATAAATATTTAAACTTTTATAAGCATTAGAAATAGAATTGAAATAAATATTGTAATAAGATAAATCTATAGTGAAAGTCAATATAAGGCAACTGCACATAGAGGAATGGAATTGGAACAGAATAAGTGACCATGCAGGCGATTGTCACATTGACTAATAAACAAAATATGAAACAATTCAAATTTTTAACTGCTTGTCATTCTTATAAGTAAATTAAAGCTACAGAGGCTTATTTTGGAGAAATATATGTTCATTAAAACGTCAAATTATGAACTTTTGTAATTTTTAGTGCAAGTTTAATGTCTTGAGACATGGGCGTTAAAACAATCTAAATTATTTTTATTTTTAAATCCTGTTTTGTTACATCTAATTAAAAAACAACAATATTTCAATTTTTTTAAAACTTAATTTTCAAACGTATTTTCTATTTATAAAAACGAGTGCCATTCTTATTTTAAGAACATGTGTTATATAATATATTAGCTCAACATAAGCTATGATGAAAAACCACCTTTAATAAGAGTTCACAACAAGAGTTGTAGCCTAAAAGAACCATATGAGCCACTTATTTAACCACTATAAATTAATATGAAAAAAAAATCTCATTTTTCCCTAACAATGTGGAAACAAATTTATGCACAATAAATAAATTTAAAAAAATGTTACAACATACCAGAAAAATACAATTTTATCGACATTAATAATAAAAATGAGTTATTATTTATTATAGGGTTGTAATGAGGTTCATAACATGAGGTCATAAAATAAATAAAGCTACTATACTAAAAAAAAATATCCTTAAAAAAAGGAAAAGAGGATAGGATATTTATTTTCCAGATATACAATTATGTGTCTTAAAAATGCAAAGAACTATCTATGCTTTCTTTTGAGAGTTTAATATTGTCAAAATTAATTTCACAACCACAAATGCACCATTCAAATTTAACAAAAACAAAAATATCTACAGAGTTGATTAATGTTTACAAATACAGTCAACAAATCTTATCCTTAGAATGTAAATGATTTGTAGTGCCACAGTTAGAAAAAAAGTATTTTTCCAACAACCATTTGTTGAGAGAAAATACAAACTAAGGCATCCATGGTTGTAAGGGTGGTAGATGACATCTAGCAGAAGGTTCATTGAAAAAATTGACTCAAAGTGACTAATGTCAACATATTAGGATATAATTAATATTTACTTAATAAATACTATATTATCAATATATTAAGTGTTAACAAACGATTCTAATAATTCTTCCCTAAGGACTACTTATAGTTGGTGTTTTTGTAACTTTTTGGAATAACAAAATATATTGATAAACCTAATGTGGTTTTTGTTTTGCGGTTGTGGCGACAAGATTCTTTTATTTGCGGTATTTAACGTGCACTTTCTGAACCGAGTGATTATATCAGCACACTAGAATTTTTTATGAGCAAGAGCGAAAGGGCCTACCATTTTTTCCGGGAAAGGTATTTTAACATGCTTTCTGGGTTATTTTACTAATTACATGCCACAATGGACATGGGACAAACAGCTTTACTTCCCCTCCGAATAAAGTTGTGCTAAGGATTTTTACAGCTCAAGAAAAATCAGTCGACCCCGGCTGGATTTGAACCCACAAACATCAGATCTTGAGGCAAGCACTTAAGGCAGTGGTAACAAACAATATTATAATACATGAAATAATAAATTAAAAAGTATTATATCATACTTTTATCTTGTTATAAATGATCACCAAAATGAAAGTTTTTTTTTATAACTTAGAGAAAGAGCCATATAAAATATTAGTTTCAAAATTAAACCTTTGTTTTGGCTGATTCATCATCTTGATTTATGAAAAACACACCACATTTCAGAAGCTCTCAATTGAAAAGTATTTTTAAATGAACCATCAACGCCCCTTCAAAAAACAACATCCAAACAGTTATTTTACTAATATGTTTGTGTTTCAATTAGAGATAGGACCCTTGAAGCCTTTAATAAATGATAATAATAATAAGAGGATTTTTTTAGAGTTATAATACTGCTCATTGGTGGTTCAGAAATAATTATTATCATAGGATGAACATTACGACCAGGCCCAAAACCAGTAATTTAACAATTAACTGTATAGAAATGTTATAATGGATGGATTATATGAAATAATGTTAACATTTAAATACTATTTTGTTTTATTATATTTCCATTTCCTCTTATATTCATAATTTTTCCAAAATTTGGATTTGAGGTTCGGATTTGTAAAATAGTGTATTTGACCCAACTCATAGTTTCAATAACGTAAAACTATTGATTATTAAAAACAAATGATTTGTTGTGAAAGTTTTGAGTAATTAGAGTAACGACAACTCTCTATATTATGGTCTTGTAAATCAGATGGTTTGGATTATTATTATTATTATTAGCACCGCGTCTTACTACCCGTTCGGGTTATACGCACTTACGCTAATGTGTAATGGTAGGGTGATTGTGAGATGAAATGGAGGACCTACAGTTTAACGTGGAATCCGAACCACGGTGGAGACCTGGCATTCCTCACATTCACAAGATGTCTTGTCAGAGGTGAAGGAAGGGTTTGGCAATCAGATAAATCTGTGCCGGGACCGAGGATTGAACCCCGGCCGCCAGCATAGAAGTCTGACACCTTACCCATAGACCACCAGGTCACCAGATGGTTTGGAGAATGGATACATGGTAACTTTTCCTATCTGTCACTTACTACCCTTCCAACCATAGATGTCCTATACCAGGGGTGTCAGACTAAAACAGGTGCGACGGCCGCATTATATCATTAAGATGACTTTGCGGGTCACACATAGGTTTTTATTTATTATACATTTTAAATGTTTATGCAGAATTAAAAAGCTTAACTTTTTTTCCCCCTTGGTCTCTTTTCATTTTTAAAGCACACTCACTGATTTCTATAAACATATTTTCTTTAAATGTGGACACAAAAGGGAAATTAAAAAAATAATAATTTAATCGTCAATTTACAATTGCTAAAATAAAAAATAAATAGTTATGACAAAGACAGTAATTTATCATATCTACTCTTTGTAGGAAATCTGGCATCACTTTCCACTTACTATACTATCCAAATCTGGAGAAATATTTTGAATTGAAACAATTCTCACTGTGCTTTGAAAATGTTCATCTGTAAGCTAACTTCATAACTTGAATTTATTTAATTTTAAAGGGGAGAAAAACTGTTCACAAATTTATGTACTTTTGAATAGTGATAGTATTTTTGCCACATTCATTTTGAATGTGGGATATTTATCACCCAAATACTTCAAATAAAACTCTGGTAGGGCCAGTATAAATGCTTCTGTGGGCCGTATGTTTTACACCCCTGCCCTATACCTTAGGGTACGGCCAGACTGAGCGCGCGAGCGACTAAAATATAAAATAGAACACATTGGTTGTAATGGGGAGTGGCCACACTGGAGCGAGCGAGCGACTGAGCACGCGCGCTTGAAAGATAGAACTGGTTCTATTTTTCAAGCGCGTGCGCTCAACCAGGTACAGTCTAGTTTACAGGCGCTAGGCAATATTATTGTATGTTGGTTCATTGAGTGCTAGGGAAACTTCTTATTTTGACATGATATTTGACTTTTTTCTATCAGTGATAGGTTTAACACACTTGCTATCAATAGCCTAATTTAATTGGTAAGACCATAAATAATATAGTGTATATATGTAAACCCGATATGTTAAAATACTTCAATATTATAATTAAAGTAGGCCTTTACAAATAAGAATCACCATTAGTTTGGAGAGAGTATGAAAAAACCACAACAATAAATAAGTTTTAAAAATCACCTTCAGTTCACTGAGCCAAGATTCGAACCTTTGCCTCCTAGTCAAAAGCTATTGAGAGCAACGCACCATTCTGCCACTGGTGCGGCTAATCTGATTTTAAAACACTTCAGTACAGTACCATACTCATTTCTCAATTTATTAATTGGATGCATTCCTACTTTTTTCTTTTTTATAAATACACAATATTTTCTGTAAGAATTTTCGAGGAGCAGAGATGTACCAAGTGTCTTTGACAGAGACATCTTCTCTAACTAGGGGGGAGGGGGGTGGGGCGGTGACCTGGTGGTCTAGGGGTAAGGTGTCAGAATTCTGTGCTGGCGGCCGGGGTTCAATCCTCGGTCCCGGCACAGATTTATCTGATTTCCAAACCCTTCCTTCACCTCTGACAAGACATCTTGTGAATGTGGGGAATGCCAGGCCGCCACCGTGGTTCGGATTCCACGTTAAACTGTAGGTCCTTCATTTCATCTCACAATCACCCTACCATTACACATTAGCGTAAGTGCGTATAACCCGAACGGGTAGTAAGACGCGGTGCTAATAATAATCTAACTAGGGTCCGCTAATTACGCGCTTGCTCGCCAGTTTGGCCATCCAGTCGCTTGCGCGCTCGCTCGTCAATCTGGCCGAACCCTTACAGCCACACTGAGTAGCTTACTTAAGTTTGCTCAAACCTGATACTAACCTTGACACAAAATTATTTTTATTCAAGCTCTAAAATTAAGGGTAGTTCACTATAAGTGGTTTGTGAAAATCTTGTTTCAAACTATAGTAAGACTATACGAGATTGTATGTATGAATTTGTTGGGACTATTTATTTTACTAGATGTTATAAATGGTTGTGATATTCATTTTGTTGGTTTAATTGAATAATTTGAAGCATTACAACACTAACTTACATTGTGTCATATCAAATACTGGTACTAATAGATTAAATGAATATACATGCTAACATGAGTTCCTGCAGTTTTGCTGCGACACACAATGTCCACTGTACTAAAATAGTTTCAACACATTTAATGCACAAAGTTTACAAGTAAGTAGAATGTCGACTATCTGAACCATGACTTGTTAAATGAGTACAGTAGGTATTTGTATGCGTACACTAATTTATTTTTTTCGTCATATGTTCAGTAAATTTTATTTTGGATCTTGATGGCATTCACAGTGCCCAAGAGCAATAAAAATATTTTGTTTTAGGTTGCGTTTATATTGTTGGGCAATCTAAACAATTCTGAAATTAAAACTATTCCTGGTACCAATCAGTTCTGATTAGTGATGCTCTACTATTAATCTGTTAATTTTAGCTGTAATTATAATTATGATTCAAAGTAATAAAATGCAACTGTATTAACAAATCTAGCCATTATCAATTCTAATAATTTGGTTTGAAATTATAAATGGAATGTGTCTATAATTTAAATTATGAATACTCCAAAAATGTGAGAATATTTTGGTTATCTATTTGTTAAATTTAAATATAATAGCAATACATTTTTTGTTTCTCTAGACAATACATTTTTTGTTTCTCTAGACAAAAATTTACTGACATGTGAGGAAGGAAAAATCAACAAACTTAACGTTGTTATAAAACTGTTGATTATTTTAAATATTTCTATTCACTTAAATCAGGCTATAATTAAATGTCTATAGTTGTTGGGAAAGATAACGTCAATCATCAATGCGAAGGTAATTTGAGTGGAAACTTATTCTGCTTTTAAATGGGTGAGAATTAATGTCAATCTAAATATTGGTTCCATCTTATGAATTATAGGCATTAAATAACAAGTATTTTTTAATTGTACTTTTTTCTATAAAATTAAATAAATTATAAATTTCCTACAAACTACTGTAAAAAACCAGGTTAAGAGAAAATCTTTAGTGTCAATAAATTAAGAAACAAACATAACATACATAATACAATGTGATATTTTATTTACAAATGTTTAGTGAAATCTTATTTTGTGATAATATGACACTTGCAACAACACCATTTATAGCAATATGTGATACTGACAGGTGCAATGTAATATCCTAACTACCTTAGCTTGCCATAGTGAAGTGCATTGGTGCAGCATATAAGCAATATTACATAACACACCTGTTTGTCATTGTATGCTTGCGATACAAATTTAAGCAAAAATATTAAAATGTTCACGTCCAAACAAAACCCAAAATCAAATAAATAAAATATTAAGCCGAATAATTGTTTGGAAACAAAATTTGATTATAAATATAATGATGTAGTTTATATTTAATAATGATGAACTCAAAACGCAAGCTATTTTATTTTAAAGCTCACAAGTTGATTTTTTTGATATCTGCTATATTTGCACTAAATCACAGATTGTGTTAGGCATGAGATTTTGACTTTGAAATGAAGAGAGAATTCAGTAGAGGAGCAAAGAACAACCAACATAAGCCGTGTGTTTTACCACAGATGAGTGTGATGAAACTTAAGGTCAAGTTGACCGGGTGTAGAATCATCATGATCCGAACGACAAGATTGCGGTGTAGTTTGGGTTTCTGTTTTGGTGGCTGTCTGATGTATTTCAATGAAGAGTTCTTCTTTTGATATAGCTGGCTTGCCAGGATTTGATTCCAAGAGTACTACCGGATTATCAACTTCCTTCGGCGTTGCTGCGGTAATATGTTTAGGATGTGGAGTGTGCACTGGTGACATATCTTTGAAGAGGTCTTCTTGTGGCCTGTGATCCACAGCACCCGGCTGATAGGTGTAGTCGCTAACCGATGTAGAAGGCGTGTCACTGCAATTGCAAAGTGAATTTAGTGCCGGGCAAACCACTCCACGGCTTTGATGTTAAGGACAAATTAAGAAATAGGAGTATCTAATTCTCACTTTTATTTTAAAAAAAATGTGGGGAATGACAGGCCTTCACCGTGGTTCGGATTCCACGTTAAACTGTAGGTCCTTCATTTCATCTCACAATCACCCTACCATTACACATTAGCGTAAGTGCATATAACCCGAACGGGTAGCAAGACGCGGTGATAATAATAATAATAATAATAATATTAAAAAAAGTTTAAATCTGGAACTTTGAGCTTAAAACAAACACAATATAGATATAGGTTAAATGTTTCTGCAGAAACATACTTGCAGATAGTAAGTTAGTTTTGCCATTTTTATATCATATGGTGGCACACTTTGGCTGATATTTGCATTAAAACACAAATTGTTTGTTAACTTTGTGTTGTTAAAATTATTCAATAAAAATTACTCAGGTCCATGAAAAATATTTTGTAATGCAAGGAATTGTCACATTTTTCCTACCTTTATTTTTAAAAATAGAGACTTTAAATTGAGTTTTATTCACTGTAAAATTCAGATTTCTTAATCATTTTTTATGCTTTTCTGATACTTTCTACAAATGATAGCCAACCAGATATTTTGTTTAGTATTCATATCTGTAAGTTTTTATAAATGTTTTCCTTTAGAGCTATAGTGAAACAATGTTCACTCTAACAATATATTTGCAACAAATTAGGTTTGAAGAATAATCCATGTGTTGAGAAGATTCAAAAGTTATATAAGTGACTTAACTAGTATATTTTTAATCACAATTTAAATAAAAGTAAGATTGATCAAATTTAAGTTTTTTAATGGTTGGAAAAATAATATTATTATTATTATCATCGCATCTTTATACCCATTTGGGTTGTACACACACTAATGTGCAATGGTAGGGTGAATGTGAGATGAAATGAGGACCTACAGTTTAACATGGAATCCGAACCACGGTGGAGGCCTGGCATTCCTCACATTCACAAGTTGTGATTAATACACGTCTTGTCAGAGGTGAAGGAAGGGTTTGACAATCAGATAAATCTTTGCCAGGACCGAGGATTTAACCCCGGACGCCAGCATAGAAGTCTGACATCTTATCCCTAGACCACCAGGTTACCTCGGTTGGAAAAATAAACACAATATTTTGTCAACATTAAACCTTTTAAAAAAAATAAAAAGACAGCCTCTGTGGTATAGTGGTCAGAGTGGCTACCAATCCACACATATAGGGTTCGATCCCTGATGCTTTCAGATTTTCTGTGAAGCAGTGCTCTGGAACAAGGTAAACCGAGCCTGGTTTGGACAAATTAGGAGCTTCTCAGATTAAGAAGTAGTGTCTTCGGTCAGAAAACCAAGTTCAACCGCAGGAGAGTTCGTTGTGCCGACTACCCAAAACACTCTATCCGCAGATGATAGTATTATCTTCGCCAACAAATGGCAGCTGCTAGAATGCGGTCTGACACCATGGAGGGTTTTTTAATACAAAGAAAAATAAGTATTTAATCTTAACTAAATCACCAAATTAGTACTTAAGACATTTAATGCAAATGTTAGAAGTTATCGATAATTTGTAGACCTACACACATTAGGAGTAGGTAGCCCCACCTTGATCGACAACACACTCTAGCAATAAATATCAACCAATGCAATACTGTAGAGGGGGAAAAAAACACAAAGTCTGGCTCAATTATCACCATTTCTGTCAATTTAAAACTAGAGATATTAACTAACTTAAGGGATATTCGAGATTCAAGGGAATTTTAAATTTGACACTAAAATCCTTGGTTAAATCTCTTTTCATCTTCAAATTTTCAACTGAAATTTGTTTTAAAGCTTTAATACTGCTTATATAGTGGATTCAACCCAACTCAATTCAAATATTTTATATGGAGCTCAGACTGAATCATTAGTGACAAAGTGTATTTGTCAATGAACAAAATGGTAGTAATAGCAAATGATAAATTATGTATTAAAGAATAAAGAGACCATTAATAAAAACAGTTATCAGTTTCAATGGTCCAATGGTCTAAAGTGTCTCTCTTGTGTTGGATTGGCCTGCTGAAGACGAATCCCAGTCAGGTCTACTAAGGGTGGTTTTTCCTATATGGCTTTCTACTATCCTCCTAGGCAAATGCAGGTAGATTACCTTTATAATGCTTCCGTCCTCATCCCTACCACATTAGGGTAGTTTGAAATTCCAGATAATCCAAACATACTTTTGGTGAAAAAATTAAGCTAAATTAAATATATTTTTATTGGTTAACAAGCTCAAAGTTAAACTAGGATTGTAAGAAAGTGATATCTGATAGTAAATGCTTAATATTAATGTTTACACAAAATTTTAATGTTATCAACACAATGTGTTTTCCTTTAACTAAAAATAATTACAGTTTAGTTTACATGTTATAAATTTAAATTAATTAAAATGTGATAAATAAAACAAGCTTCAATCTCAATTAGTTTGTATTAAAAAGGTTTTAGTGTATGATTATTGAATAGGTATTATTATTATTAGCACCGCGTCTTACTACCCATTCGGGTTATACGCACTTACACTAATGTGTAATGGTAGGGTGATTGTGAGATGAAATGAAGGACCTACAGTTTAACGTGGAATCCGAACCACGGTGGAGGCCTGGCATTCCCAACAGGTAGTAAGACGCAGTGATAAAAAATCTGTTGAATCTGCTGTTACACGACCTTTATTTTTTTTTCATTGACCTTGACATTTCTTCAACTCTATATTTTATTGATAGCATGCATGATACAATAGTTAATGTGCAATCTCTGTGATTGGTATGGAGTGAACAATATTTTTGGGGGGTTTCTTCTCAGATAAACACGACAGTTTTGAAACTAAATTTATTTCACACACTTTGCTTGTTTTCAATTAATTTAGTAATAATAGTGGTTGTGACAAAGATTTTTTTTTGCTAGCAAGATTCTATATTGAAAGCTTCTCTTATACACCCAACTCAATTAAATAGAACCATTTCTTTTTCTAAACAGGACTCTCAGCAGTGTAGGTGTTTAAATTTGTGACTTTAGGGAGAAAAGCTTTCAACTTAACCTCATTAGACAATACAAATTTTACTGCACATTTTTAACAAGCGTTTTGTCAGGGTGTCCACCCACCAGCCTGGAAAACAGGGAAAAGTCGAGGAATTTTATCAAATTTATAGTATTTTCAGATTTTCCAGTTAATACACACTGTGAATTTCTTTTAACACAGTTGTTTCAGATGAGAATACTAATTTCAATTCTCAAAGTCAACATGCAATGTTCGTGTGGTTTTTACATCCCTCTACTGTATCTTTAAAGTTGAGTCTTGGTTATGCACATGTGCAAGAATTTGATTACATTATGGCAAGAATGAAATTTCAAAAAATGTGTTTCACAACAACTTTAAACAGTACTGGTATAAGATGATCTTTAAATGGCTAAATATGTTCTCACTGAAATCTATGTAGCTTAGATCACACTACCCAACGGTCCATTGCTTTAGGCTGTACTCCTTTAAATCCTTCATAGAGTGACATACATTCAGAAAGCATGCGTGTCTAAAAATATGATTACATCAAGTTACGATCCTAACATAATGTTTGTAATATATATTGGCTGGAAAAGATGAAAATTGGCTGTGGAAAACCTGGAAAAGTCTGGGAATTTTAAAATATAGTTTGGTTGGACACCCTGTTATTATAAACTATAAATAGTAAGTAGTTTATATTAATCGTGAACATTGAAACCTACAATTCTTTTGGTAAGTCTGTAAGGCTTGCCCTTCTATCCTACTTTGATTGTTTAGTTTGATATAGCCGTTTGGTACCATTTTTCTTTTGTTTACATTCCTACATTCTCCCTCCTCCAATTTGTTTATAGTCTTCTTTTCTGTACATTTTCCTTTCTTATCTTGTGTTTTGTTCATTTTTCTCCTATAATTCCACCTATATTTTTAGCAGAATTCAAGCCCAAACTTTTTTTTTAATCAAGAAACGAGCAACAACAGATTCTAAGTGACCGTAATCAACTTATAGCCATGCTGCCAGAGTCCATTTGGCGTTTTAAACTCCGGCTGAAGAAGGGGACTGATGTACCCCGAAAATTACATAATTGGGAATTTTGAGGCTTTCAATTTTCTGCTAAGTGTGTAAGCCTTTTCCATTTATCCTCCTTTTAGTCTTAGTGTGTTCATTACAGACCTAAAATAAGGCAATGACACTTTGCCGAATTCTTCAAATTATTTCCGAATTCAAATACCCGACGCCTGGCCTAAAAGGGCCATTTAGAAATTATAAATATATTCTTTGTGGTCAACATTTGAAAGTTACAAATCACATAACTTGACATGAACATACAAATATTTAATAAATTGATATGAACATATTAAATAATTTTTCATAACTTTATTAATTGTCAGGTTGATTTCTACTGTATTATTAATATGTATATTATATTTGAAAGAAGGTAGAGAAAAGGTGGATAATCATATATTATTATTATTAGCACCGCGTCTTACTACCCGTTCGGGTTATACGCACTTACGCTAATGTGTAATGGTAGGGTGATTGTGAGATGAAATGAAGGACCTACAGTTTAACGTGGAATCCGAACCACGGTGGAGACCTGGCATTCCTGATATTCATATAAAAGGACCAAACACCATATGAGTTTTACAAGAAAAACAGACAGTTAACCAGGTAACTTTATATTGTTGCCAAAGTTAATGGCTGCCTCTTAAAAATAAATTATTTCTGCCCAATACCCCGACCTAGGTTTCGTACATAATTATCTACAAATTTCTTTTTTCTTTTGGTATTCTTTGATTTTTTTCAAGAGGTAGCCATTACCTCTTTGTCCCATGGCAGCAATGTGTAGTGTGAAATGTATTATTCTTTTCATTATAAAAACCATATTGTGTTTGTGTCCCCTTTTATATGTTTCTATCCACCTTTCCTGTACCTTCTTCCAAATATAATACAATTACCTCAAAGTGAAAAGAGGTTTTCTTATAGATATATATTAAATGTATTATTAATAGAGAAACCTTGTCTTGTTTTACTATGCTATCAAGCAAATGAACATGTAATTATGTGGTAATTCAAAGCAAAAAACTGCAACGTGCTTAATGTGTTGGCTTCAAAGAGTAGAGTAGGAGGGTGTAAAGAATCAAGAGTGCAATCCTACCTATTGAAGTCAAAAGCTTTCAAGACTACAAAAGAGATGCAATAATTTTCTTGGCATCACGTCTTACTACCCATCTGAGTTATATGCATATATACTAATTAGACTAATATGTTAGGGATGAGGAAGGTTTAATGTAAAGGAAGTGTGCCCGCATTTGTGTGAAGAGTTCAATACTGCCCTCAATACACCGGGCCAGGATTCAAACCTTGGTCTTGTCATTGGCAGTCCAGTCTATTGCAAGAGTGATCTCTAAACTACTCAATCATCGAAGAAGTTTAGTGCAATTTACATTTGACAAAACATTTAAAATCTAAGTTAACACTAAAATGGATTCTTTTTTCCAAGCCACACAAGTCAAGTGCCACGCCCAAGCCAATGGTCTAAGATGTTGGGCTCATAAAACAACTGGACTGCTAGTAAAAGAAAGATCAAGGTTGAACCTCAGCTAGATGCACTAGAGGTTGTTTTCCACTTGTAATAATTTTCAACTGTATTTTTTCTTGTTTATATTCAGGCTAATGTGGTTATACTTTATAGAACTACTTTCCTAGTTTCTGCAAAAAATGTAAGTAATAAAATAATGAATGCAAGTATATACAAAAAATGTAAGTCATTAAATAAACTTTGCATGGAAGAATGTTTTTAATATGTGCTCCACCAGCCAGCCACCAATGTTAAGCAGTTTTTAACCTATAGTGCGTATGTGTATCCGAAGCAGGCAGGATAGTAACACAAAATCAAACCAATAGTGTGCATGAATAATGGAAATATACACAAACCATGCATTGTAAATTAAATGCAATGTACAGTCCAGCTTTCATAGGAAGGGTCTTCAAGAAAATACAAACAAATTTGTCGTGGTCAAAATTGTCACATTTTTCAATATATAAGTATTGATATTTATCAAAAGTGACATCTAAAGATCACAAGACTTGACATATGCATACATTAAAATAGATTAAAAAATGAGGTGGCCCAATGGCTAGATAATTTTATAATAAAGGAAATTGATAAAACTAAAGAAAAAGGAAAAATAAGTTACTAAGAATAAGAATAAATTTGATGAAGAAAGCCCACCTAGGGAAAGAGGAAAGATGTGGGAAGAATCCAATGCACAAAGGTGACATCTTCTTCCTTTCTTCTGTCTTCTATAGTAGAAGTACTATATAGAAGTACTATAGAAGACAGAAGAAAGGAAGAAGATGTCACCTTTGTGCATTGGATTCTTCCCACATCTTTCCTCTTTCCCTAGGTGGGCTTTCTTCATCAAATTTATTCTTAGTAGTTTATTTTTCCTTTTTCTTTAGTTTTATCAATTTCCTTTATTATAAAATTAAAATAGATTAGTAACTTTTTAGCTGTCACATAAGGCCCTATGTATGAAAATTGAATGCCTATGAGATATTTAATTTTCTTTGAAAAAAAGATTACGCCTATTCAGCAATAACATATAAGGTATTTATTAGGGATGGGCCCTCAAATCCTTAAGGATATTCAAGGATTCGAGAAAATTCCTGGTTCAAGACTCAAGATAAAAAAAAAAGATCAAATTAAATTTGTTTTAGAGCTCTAATACTGCTTATTGGTGGTTAAAAATTAATTATAATAAAAAAGTTAATTTAATAACTAAGCTCCAAACCATTAATTTAACACTTAGCTGAATGCATGAATGTTATGACTGGATTATGAGAATGTTAACATTCAGTTACTTGTTATTTGTATTTGTTGATGTATTTTAACATCTTTTTATATTATTTGATAACTTTTAATTTTTATCTCTCATCCTTTGCTAACGCAGCACCCCAACAAT
The DNA here is from genome assembly GCA_039000515.1 of Timema cristinae. Classification (NCBI taxonomy): domain Eukaryota; kingdom Metazoa; phylum Arthropoda; class Insecta; order Phasmatodea; family Timematidae; genus Timema; species Timema cristinae. The sequence goes on from JBCFYV010000024.1 coordinate 25,932,441, forward strand.
GGTTAAATCAAAATCCCTAAGGCAACTGTAAGTAAACAACCATACGCACTAAATAAATAAAAATGTATCGCTTCCTATCGCTAAACAACGTTTTGAATAAACTCTAATAATTGTGAAACCAAAAGTGCCTTTTTATTGCAAAAACCAACAGGTTATGGGCCCAGGCACGTAACGACATTAGTGCGTGATTGATTTTGTTAAAATAAATTCACTTGGTGCGATATTTTTGGAGAAAATCCGACGAGACATTTTGAGGTTAGGACGACGCCGCCACGCTCACAATGGACTCGACGAAGATTATCAACGTTGGACTTCTGGAAGGAAAAGGAAACTGGAATACATGGCGATACAAACTGAGCATTTGTTTACGAGGTATCCCCGGAGCGACAGACGTAATTGAAGGCAGGTTAGTCAAACCAAGGGCGTTGTCTGATGAAGCGACCGCGGCACAAAGAGCGGAGTACCAGACATCGCTCGACGCTTTTAATAAGGCAGACAGCCATGCGTTGATCGTTTTAACCGCAAATATGACGGAAGAGACACTTCAGAAAATAATGCGTCTCAAGTCAGCCCGGGAGGTGTGGCTCGAACTGCACAAACTCTTCGACGGCGTCTCCGAAGACAAGGTTTACAATTTATGCCTTAAGTTCTTTAGTTATGAAAAAGCCGTTGAAGATGATATCGCTACGCATGTCTCAAAATTAAAGAATTTGTGGAGCGAACTAAAGCAGGAAATGAGTAACGACGCCGAGCTAACCTCAAATTTGCCAGATTTATTTATGATCTGTAAAATTTTAGGTACGTTGCCTGAAGATTACTTTTCATTCAAGTCGAGCTGGATGCTGATGTCAAAAGCTGACAGGACAATCGACAATTTGACGAACCAGCTGTGTGCCTACGAGAATGCACTGAAAGGCAAACAAGAGTCATCTCAACAAGAAGCCCTCTATGTTAATTCGTCAAAGCAGCCAAACAACTCGCACAAGAATCAGCAAAAGGGTGACAAAAAGAAATTTTGCACCTACTGCAAGAAGAAAAATCACCTAGCAAAGGTATGCAGGAAGCGAATCGCGGATGAAGCACTTGGCAACAAAGCCAGCAACTCGGAAAATCCGGAAAAGGGTGCAAATATGATCCTGACTACGGTAGCCTCGACTGTGATGAACTTGGAGTGCAACTCCAAGTTCTGGTATGTAGATAATGGAGCAACAAGTCATGTTTCTAATAACAAAAATATTTTTTAGGACGTTCGAGTCTTTTTCTACAAACCACACAGTGATCACAGCGAATGGCGTGAAGGTTGCGGCTATTGGTAAAGGCGACATTGACATCGAAGCAGAAGTCAACGGCAAGATGCACAAGCTCACGTTGGCTGATGTATGGTGTGTTCCCGGGATCCAGAGAAATCTATTCTCAGTCCTTGCAGCGCAGGATAAGAACAAGGAAAGCAGGTTCATCTCGTCTCCAGAGGTTTGCAACTTCATCGTCAACGGCGAAGTGAAACTGACTGGAGTTCGTGAGCGGTTTGGTGGACTCTACAGGCTGAACGTGAAGAACGTGAACGACATTCCATCCAATGAAGTCAACGCAACAGAAGCAAACAATCTTCTCCAACTTTACCATGAACGATTCGGACATCAGAACAAGCGACACGTGAAATCCCTTCTGGACAAGCTGGGAATTCATGTCAACTTGGACAGTGAACTTTGTGAAGGCTGCGTCTATGGCAAAGCTCATCGTCTGCCTTTCGGTACGAGGTCTAAGACAACGGAACCGGGAGAGCGGATCCACACAGATGTTTGCGGTCCATTCAAAGAGTCCATGTCAGGATACTTGTACTTCGTCCTCTTCAAGGATGACTACACAAAGTTCAGGACCATCTACTTTTTGAAAGAGAAGTCCGAAGTTGCAGAGAAGTTGGCTCAATTCGTTGCGGAAGTCAAGACTCTTGGACACAACATCAAAGAGCTGCTAAGCGACGGTGGCAAGGAATTCGACAACAAGCATGTCAGAAAAATCCTACAAAAGGAAGGAATTGTTCAACGCATTACGATGCCCTACACTCCAGAGCAGAATGGCTCCAGTGAAAGAGAGAACCGCACCGTGGTTGAAACTGCTCGAGCAATGATGTATGCTCATGGAAAGCTGCCTCAGATGCTTTGGGCCGAGATGATCAACACAGCAGCCTATGTTCTCAACAGGACAGGACCTTCCCGAGTTGATGGAAAATCTCCCTACGAGTTGTGGCATGGCAGTAAACCAGGTCTGAAACATCTTCGGGTGATCGGATCTACCTGCTATCCACACATTCCAAAACAACAAAGGAAGAAGATGGATCCAAAAGCAATCAAAGGAATTCTCATCGGATACGACAAAGACGACGGCTACAGGATCTTCTGTGAAGAGGAAGGAAGACTCATCAGATCAAGAGATGTCATCTTCGAGGAAAAGGTGCTAGAGCATAAAATCGACAACTATCTTCCGGAAAGTCTCGACTCTGCTGCTGAACCAGTGGATTCAACTTCTGAAGAAAGTCAAGAAGATGATGACAAAACGCAAAGCGAAGAAAATGATGATGAATTCTGGGATATGAGTACTGTTGATGAAGAAGAAGGTCTAGATGAACAAGTTCCAGATAGTGCTCCAAGTCCAGATGAAGAAGCCATCGTCAAGCGCCTTCGTAATCGTTCGTCGCTCAAACCTCCAGAGAAATATCAGGACTTCGTGATGCTTCTCTCTAGCCCTCTTCAGGAACCTGGATCCTACAAAGAAGCCATGCGATCGGATCAGCAAGATCGTTGGAAAGAAGCTATGAGTCGTGAGATGAAAGCTCTTGAAGAGAACAAGACTTGGGAACTGGTTGATCTACCCCCAGGAAAAAGAGCAATCTCGAATAAATGGGTCTACCGGATCAAAACCAACGCCGATGGATCGATTGATAAATACAAAGCCAGACTGGTCATCAAAGGCTTTTCACAGCGGAAAGGAGTGGACTACGATCAAACCTTCAGTCCAGTTGCAAGAACATCAACTATAAGAACTTTACTCAGTGTTGCTGCCAACGAGAAGATGAGACTAGCACAAATTGACGTCTCAACAGCATTCCTCTATGGTGACCTCCAGGAAACCATCTACATGCAGCAACCTGAAGGACATAGTGATGGATCCAACCGGGTTTGCTGCCTGAAGAAAAGCTTATATGGACTGAAGCAAGCTCCTCGATGCTGGAACAAAAAGTTCAGCAACTACATCGTCAGCTTGGGATTCAAGCGAAGTAAAGCGGATCCCTGTCTGTTCGTGAGACGAAAAGGACAGAAGAAGATGTTTTTCGTTCTTTACGTTGACGACGGACTGATTGCAGCTGAAGATGAGCAAGAACTTCAGAAGTTCATCAACGATCTGAAAAAGGAGTTCAAAATCACCTCCATGCCGGCGTCTTATTTTCTAGGATTGGAAATCAGCCGAGAAAAGGACGGATCAATTAGTGTGAGCCAGAAACACTACACGGAGACCATACTCGAGAGATTTGAAATGACCAACTGCAAAACTGTATCTACTCCAATTATCAAGGACAACGATGCAGAAGAAAGTCCTCCAAATCCTGACTTCCCCTACAGACAAGCTGTTGGAGCACTTATGTTCTTGATGTGCGGCACACGACCAGACATCGCATATGCTGTCAGCGTGGTGTCCAGAAACCTCGAAAATCCAACCAACCGTGATGTTCAGAAAGTAAAAAGGATTCTGCGGTATCTGAGAGGAACGACAGACTACGGACTGATCTACAAATCCAACCTGGAAAAAGGTGTATTTGATTGTTTCAGCGATGCAGATCATGGTGGCTGCCTAACTACAGGACGCTCTACCTCAGGAGTGCTCTGCCGGTACTCTGGGGCACCTATTTCGTGGATGAGTCAGCGACAAGCCTCTGTTGCCATATCCACAACCGAAGCTGAAATCGTAGCTGCCAGTGAAGCTGCGAGAGAGATGCTGTGGACCAAGCGGCTTCTGAGCGAACTTGGCCATCTGAAGTCGACACCTACTCTGCAAGTTGACAACGAAGCAGCCATCCGGCTTGCACAAAATCCTGAGTTTCATCGAAGAACAAAACACATTCGGATCAGACACTTCTTTGTTCGCGAATTGGTCACCGATGGGGAAATCAACATTTTAAAAGTTGACACTCAAAATCAGCTCGCGGACATTTTTACAAAACCATTGTTTTCAGTTCATTTTAAATTTTTATGTAACAAAATGGGAGTTTACAAGTTATAAAATAAGGGAGAGTGTTGATGTATTTTAACATCTTTTTATATTATTTGATAACTTTTAATTTTTATCTCTCATCCTTTGCTAACGCAGCACCCCAACAATGGTTAAATCAAAATCCCTAAGGCAACTGTAAGTAAACAACCATACGCACTAAATAAATAAAAATGTATCGCTTCCTATCGCTAAACAACGTTTTGAATAAACTCTAATAATTGTGAAACCAAAAGTGCCTTTTTATTGCAAAAACCAACAGTATTTTCTACTAATCTATTATAATTCCTCTTATATTTATACTATTTTTCCAAGATTCAAATTCGGGAATCAGAGGTAAAGTGAAGATTCAGATTCGTAAAAGAGTAGATTCGACCCAACTCTAGTAATTATAGTCTAAAAAATAGTTTAAGGCTGTAAAAATATTTAAAATAGTTACATGCTGTCATAAGTTAACTTATCCTTGTAGATTTTTTTGTCACTATAAGGTGTAAACATCAATTCACAAGTTGTCTTATGCACTGAATGAAATTATATATTCTCCTAAGGCATTCACAAGTAGTTTATAGAAGTAAAAATTAATCAAAAACCTAAAGAAGAGAACATCACCTTCCTCTTCATCAGAAAACTAAATTCAGTTGTAAGATTCCTAAGGAAATGGGGTATTTTTTCAAATATCTTATAATGATTAAACTGTTTAAATAGGTTAAGACTTATTTGTTAATGTTGCAAACTTTTGACACACATGTCTTGACAATGACATGTCACAGCAACATAAGCTGTGTTGAATTTATTTTACAAATTGTGATAAATGATAATAAATGGGTCAAAGTATCCATGTGCCGTCAAAAAAGAACAAAAAACCTAGCCTACATATAAAATATGAATAACTAGCAATGAAAATTAACAAGTAAGTTTTGTTTGTTGTTGGAATAAATGGTTTAGTAGAAACATTACTTCTAAAATTGAGGGGGTCAGGGCAAAAAAAACAAAACAATAACCATCATTTAATGAAAAAAATGTGTTAGTACAGATTTCTGATAGTTTACTCCTTGAACTAGATGTGATTTTTATAGTCAGTCAATGTTTTGAGGATAATTAATATCAACAAATATTTATCTATTTTTAATGGCTTCATTTACAGATTTTATAGACTTTTAAATAGTGAAAATATTCTATCTAAATTTATGAAGGTTATGCTTATTTCTTATTCCCCGACCCTTTAGTTATTTGATTCGTTCGTCTAGTACAGTGGTATTCAAATTTATTTGTTCACATACCCAAGTTGTTAGTGCAAGCTAAACATACTCTATAAATTTACAAAGGTGTATTTGTGTACCCCTGGTCGAATACTACTGGTCTTGACTGTGTAAATTTAAGGTATTTGATTCAGGTGCTTGTATTTGTTTGGACTTACATTTTAATGTCTCTGATGTGTATCATTAATTTAAACTTTTTAACTCAAGGGAATGAAGAGTGTAAATTCAACGTCAAGAACGTCTGGTTTGGTTTAACGGTGACAGGGTTCAATCCAATTAAATCAAATGTACTGAGGGTGATTTTCCTAATTGTTATCCACTCCACCATGCTACTGTGGCTACATTCATTCAACATTCCACATTTCTTATCCCTATAGGTGCCCATATATGGCCATTCCAACATTTCATTCCAAAACTGTCAGTGTATGGGGTGATTCACACCAAACATGATGTATTGACATGCCACTTCACTCCAGGAATGAACAATCCAACCTTTTTTATTTTTTTTTTGAGTGATGGCGCGCCAAAACTGACCATGTGTGGACAGTTGTAATCCCGGACTGACGAACACATGCGCAGTTAGCCAACAAATTCATAGAACACGTGGTGATAGTCGATACACCACCTGTTTATTTTGTGTGGCTTTTATTTCCCGTATCCAAAAATGATGTCTATTAAGCGCAATGCTCACAAAGTGAACTCAGTTGAATTTATGAAATATTTTATAAATCTGTATCGGTCTTTACCTGTACTATGGAAACTGATAAGTGTGTATTATATCAATAAATTCAAAAAGGAAGTCTCATATCAAAAAATTGTTTAAATAGGCAAAGCGGTGTAGGAAGACTCGAACTTAGATTTTGTCAAGTCAAAGATCAATACTATTAGAGGATGTTTTAGAAGGAGTTGAAAAAGGTTGTGGCCTCTCAAAAGGTAATGTTTACTTTTTGCAAGATTTTTGCACAGATTTTGTTTGTAACTATGGTAATTATGTGAGTAAATGCTTGCATGCCATTAAGTGGACTGCTCCTTCAAAATAAATATTATATATGTTGTAAAAGACCCTTGCGATCATTCTGGTTAATTTGTTGGTTAATTTTGCAATGATATTACTTCAAAAGCCTGATAGAATGTATAGGGGTGATGCTAACACAACATCACTTGGTGAAAATAATGTAAAATAAATAATTTTTAACCAATGTCCCTTTCAAGATAAAATATATTTTTAATTTTACTCAATTGAATTCTTACTTGTGTTCTAAGTAATTTGGAAAACACAAAATTACTTTAAATAATCAAAAATAAAGGAATTGAAATTTCTCAAGTGTGTTTATTTGTAAAAGGGTGAAACAAAATTAACAATTTTGGTAAATACATAATTTAATATCCGAGAAAGATGATGTTACTTCAACTTCATAACAGGTCTGATAGGGTCTGGTGAAATTCTGGGTACAGTGCTGTAAAAAAACTATAACATTGTAAAACAAATAAAAAATATAGTCATACAAAAGACTACAGTACATGACTCTACAGTTTAATAATTATAATTTATCATTCACGTTAAAAAAATAAATACTTAATTATATTATATTTGTAGGAAGATATAAATACTTAAGGCGGGGGTGCTAGTGAGCGCAAGTTCAATGCATTAATTTTGCAATTTTTATAGCACAAACATTTTTTGGACCAAAATAAATCAAATATTTCTTCTATAGAAACAGAGTTTTGTTTTCTGCACATGCTAATCTCAACAGTTGTTGAATATCTGTGATGAGCATGTCGGCATTTGGTGACAAACTTTTTAAATAAAGAGAAAAGTTTGTCACCAAATGCCGCCATGCTCATGAGATATTCAACAACTGTTGAGATTAGCATGTGCAGAAAACAAAACTCTATGTTTCTATAGAAGAAATATTTGATTTATTTTGGCCAAAAAATGTTTGTGCTATAAAAACTGAAAATAGTGCCCTAAACTCATGCTCACTAGCACTCCACCTTAAGAATATTTGAGTTTCGAGAAAATATTGGATTAAAAAAAATAAAAATATTTTTGTTCAACATTTTGAATTGGTTTTTATAACTTTAACACTGCTTAGCTCTAAAACTCAACAACCAAGCCGCAGAACATTAATTTAGTACTTAATTGATTGTATGAATGTTAGAATGAATGCATTTTAGCGAAAAAAAAAACTTTTTTTGTAGTTATTACATGAGTGAGATTAGACTGTTTTACAAAATATATATACAATTAAAATAAGCCATCACCAAGCAAGTCAAAACTAAAATAACATTAGTGAAATATATCAAATAACTTAATCCTATAATGAACACGAAAAATATAAAAAAGCTTTCATTCCTTTCAATTAAACACACTTCCAACCATATCAAATTTTGTGTCAATTATTCTTAAGAGGCTTAGTTTCGTTTTACTTAATTCGGCTAACGTAATATTGGACTGTGTATTTAATTCAACCAACACAAGTAGTTGACATGATTGTATTTTTTGATCAGCATAGAAATTTATAGAAATAACGATTATGATAATTTAATTATTGTGTTGGCATTGTAGGAGTTGGTGAAAAATGATTTTGGCTCAGATCTAATACTAAGCAAATAAGATTTATGGAAAGGGTTAGTTACATCATATCAAGTGAGATATTTGAAAATCTGTTTCAAACAATGATAACATAATTATTTTCAAAATCTAACACACATTTCTAAGATTTTAAACTCTTTATTTGACTTACCCACTGTTTTGGTATGGGTTCACGCTCACATTCTGTAGAATCTGTAGAAAAATACCACAAAGCTTTAAAATATACACTCTGCTAGATAATTTTATAGGTACTTTTTTCCTTGTTTTAAAACATGATTGTATCAGTTTGGTTGTTAAATTTAGATCACATGACTATTTTCCCAATGCAACAAAAATATAAGATTTTAGTAGCCTGGTCGAGGAGTTAAAATAAATGTGACCATTTAAACAAGAACTTGCTAATATGTGTGACATAATATTAATAATATTAGCACCGCGTCTTACAACCCGTTCGGGTTATACGCTTTAAGTACTAATTACGCTAATGACTTAGGAATGGTGAAGGTTAAATTAGAGGAAGTGAACCCGCATTTGCGTGGAGGGAGAGTGGAAAACCATTTAGGAAAAACCATCCCCAGTTCACCCGACCAAGATTCGAAACTCGATCTCCCCGTTCTCAGCAGTCAAGCTCAACACGACTAGCAAGTTAGCCAACTACGCCACCGAGGCGGGTGACATAATATTAAATAAATCCTAGACTTGCATGGTTTCGAGCTATGCAGATTCTTAAATATGCAGTTAAGGTATTTCAACTTCTATCGACACCAGCAACACTTAAAACCTCATAGAGATAGATGAGTTCCTTGCTAACGTTGAGTCATGCAATTTTACTTTTTGTTTGTACCTTGAGCACAAGCAATTTTCACAAATTTTTATTTTCTTGAGTATAACAAGTTTAGCTTTAACTATTCTTTGAAATGAAAATGTCAAATATGTCATATCTAAGCATTATTCATCTTACGCTGTTTTACAACTTGCACATTTTGTACAAATTAATTGTGCAATCGAGAACCTAGCTACTGTATTTTTAAGTCTTGTTCAAAAGGAACAATTCTAAAGGTAGTTATAATTTGTTTCACTAAACTATAAAAATATCAAGAGAAGTAACTCACTGCTCCATTGTTGAAACTGGTTTTAAAGCAGAATGTCGACCGACCGTTGGTGGGATACCATCAAATGTATCCTTAACATGGTCACTGCAATAAAATTAAAATTTAAAAACATAAGGCACTTAAAAACATTTGTATTGCAAATGTATTTATGTGAATAAAATGTGTAATGTAAAGGTTAATCATTTGAAAAAAATACACTATCGACAATGCATCAGTGTTTCTCAATCAAAGCTGTCTAAGTGAATAAAATGTGTAATGTAAAGGTTAATCATTTGAAAAAAATACACTATCGACAATGCATCAGTGTTTCTCAATCAAAGCTGTCTAAGTGAATAAAATGTGTAATGTAAAGGTTAATCATTTGAGAAAAATACACTATCGACAATGCATCAGTGTTTCTCAATCAAAGCTGTCTAAGTGAATAAAATGTGTAATGTAAAGGTTAATCATTTGAAAAAAATACACTATCGACAATGCATCAGTGTTTCTCAATCAAAGCTGTCTAAGTGAATAAAATGTGTAATGTAAAGGTTAATCATTTGAGAAAAATACACTATCGACAATGCATCAGTGTTTCTCAATCAAAGCTGTCTAATTGTGAAAGTAATTCTACATCAGCCCAGGAAAAAGTTTGTATTGATTTTACTATACAGTTGGGCTGCATAAAAAGACTTGTAAGACTTATTCCACATGAAATCGCCTAATTTCAGAATATCACAATGTGCCCTTAAATCTCTGATTTCTTTAAAATCTTTTCCTCAGTAGTTATATAAAAATAAGAACTAATTGTGAACCTCTAACTTAGTGATTTTACTCTCAACGAGTTTAGTATATATCGTAAGTACATCCTGTCACCCGATTGTAAAGCTAGCGTCTTTACATATTAATGATTGTAAAACATGTGCCCTCACATTTTTTAAATACATTTTTATGTGCATAAATTTTGAAAAATAAATAAAATAAAAACATAACCATTTCTTAAGGTAAAAGAGTTGTTCTTTTTTGGGTTGTAATTACTTAAAATACGAGGTTTGGTTATTAAATAACCGAAATGATGCTCTAAAAATTGTATTTAAAAAATTACTTAATGGAAATGTTATCACCTTCAATGTAGTCCCCTCCCTGATCCCTACAACTCACCATACGAATCTTACACTATTGGAAGCAATGTTTCATGTCCTTTTCTGAGAGGCTGTTCATGAGCTTCGTCGATTTTTCCTTCACAGCATCAACAGACTTGAAAAAGGTTCCTTTTAGTGCAGACTTAATCTTCAGGAACAGAAAAAGTCACACAGGGCTACATCAGGTGAGTAAGGTGGATGTTCCAACACCGAAATCTTGTGCTTCACCAAAAACCTCTGGATAGACAGTGCCTTATGCGCTGGTGGGTTGTCCTGATTAAGAATCCACGAGCCGTTCTTCCACATTTCAGATCTTCTTCTTCTTATGCATTCATGAAGGGTTGTCAAAACCTTCTTATAGTAAACCTGGTTAACAGTCTGACCTTCAGGTACCCCATCAATGTGAACAACCCCTCGGATATAAAAAAAACTGTCATCATTGCTTTGAATTTTGACTTGCTCATCCGTGCTTTCTTTTGTATCGGTGAACTGGGACTCTTCCAATGCATGGATTGGTGCTTAGTTTCAGGGCCGAAATGGAAAAAAAACCACATTTTCTCAAAAAGTTTGGATCATTTTTGATGTTATAAAGGATGTCAGCACAAATGTCCATTCGAGTTTCCTTTTGCTCAGGAGTGAGCAGTTTTGGCACCATTTAAGAGTGAACTTTTTTCGTGTGTAAATTTTCATGTAAAATTTGTTGAACAGTTTCCTTATCGATATAAACTAAGTCAGCAATTGCTTGAATGCTCAGGCGTCGATTTTATCCAACAATTTCACTCTCTTTTTCAATATCAACATCTGTTTTTGATGTGTGAGAATGGCCGGGACGCAGATCATCCAATCTGTTTCCTCCCCTCCTTAATTTTTCTTTTAACCAATCGAACACTTGAGTACGAGATAAACACTGACATTCAGGGCCACCCTTAGCAGACTTTGTTTGGGGGCTCCCTCAGATTTTTGCCTTACCCTCCCTCCCCAAATATAATTTAAAAAAACTTTTTTTTATTGTTATTACAGCAGTTTGCACCTATATACCAATTTTAAGCAGTGGGTTGTAAGGTATCAAGAAATGTCCTAAAAGGGTAAATGCATTGTAATAATTAATGCTAGAAGACATGTTTTTATACATATAAGGGTTGATTTCTCTCCAACCCTTGGTTCGATTTTCTTCCCCATGAATTTGATCTGTATAACGGTAAAAGGAACTGTGCCAAGTTGGAATTAAATTGGTTGATGTGCTCAAAAGTTATTAAGAGACATACCCACCATAGACAGAAACAAACATGTGGAGTTAAAACTGAGATCTCGCGTTCCCTTGTTCAATAAATCAAACCATATTTTTACATTCTGACAATATTGCTAATCGCCTACACAGGGAGCCTAATATATGAGCATGCAATAAAACATTTACCACCCCAACTGGGAGGCTGCACTGTTTCCATACCCCTAAGGGCGACCCAAGGGCTAGAGGTTCAAATTGACTATAAGGAGGGACTTGGAAGAAATAGGGTATAATAGTAAAGGGAGAAGAAAATATATGTTTCTCTTCTTACGTCCGGACATTTGGAGCACTTTTAAAAATACCTACTAATATTTTCAATATTGATAACATTTTACTACATAGATAGTGTTATTTTATAGATATTGATTTGGGATAGAACCCTCAAATTCTTTGAATCCCGAGGGATAAATTAAAGATTATTTTGATGTGAAACTAAGCTAAAAAAAATGTTTTCCAATTCTTCAAGTGATTTGTTTTAAAGCATTAATACTGCTTATTGGCGATTCAGAACCAATCATATTATAGGATGAGTTAATTTAACACTTAACTGAATGTATGAATATTATGTTGAATGGATTATAAGCATCATCAACTGTTTCCAGCCTGTGGCCGGGTCGGTTTAGTAAAATGTCTATCTCCCTCTGTCGTTCCACCATTCTTCCTCCTGCACTCTCTTCCGCTGTGTTCCTCTCACTTGCACACTTGCTGCTATCTGTTTCTCCCATCTCTTCCGTGGTCTCCTTTGCGGTCTCTTCCTACATACTTCATATCCATTAATCTTCTTGGAATCCTCTCCCCTTACATCCTCATTACGTGTCCATATCATCTCATCCTAGGTCATGTAACCCATGTACTCCAACTCTAGACCTTACTTTTCATTCCTAATCCTATCTCTTCTGGTGACAACTAGCATGTTCCTCAAAAACTTCATTCCTATTGCCTCCACTTTCCTTGTTTCTCTCTTATCCAAAGAATGGATGATAAGAAAGAATGTTTTTTAACATTTAGTTTCTATTTCTGTTTACTATTATTCTATTATATTTATATTTCTGCTTTAGGTTCATATTTTTTTTTTTCAAGATTTGGATTCAGGATTTAAAAGTAAATAGGAGAATCTGATTAGTAAAATAAAAGATTTGACCCAATTATAGTATTGATAATATCTATTTTAAAAATGACAGCTCCAGAAAGCATGACTTAACATCTGAAAGTGGATCCAATAAATTGTGTCTAGCTGTCAGATATATCCATTCGTAAGATATTTGGGGTATATAAAGAAAGTTGAACATAGTTTAGTGACTAGTTTCACTCAAACCTTAAACTTGCCCGGAATTTAAGGGCAAAACCTCGAGTAATCCTCGTTAATAAGCGAGTCAGACATATTCAAAATATGAAAAATAACTGGAGATGCCACTTGGTTGTTTGCTAATTAATATTCACTTGTCAAATAGATTTATTTTTAAGAACGAAGAGAATATTTTCAAAGCATAATTAACTTACTAGTAGCCAGCAGCTCTGGCAGAATTATTTGAGGTTGACACTGGCATTGAACAGTTGGTGTACCGCTGAACCTTTGTTGAACCATTCATCACTGAAATCAACAGGCCAAGAAATTTACTAAATAGTTTCATATTTCACACTACCCTAAAAACCAAAGTTCATAATGTTTGTTCTATTTATACCCAGTGGCGCATCAGAAGGGAGGATGGGTGATGATTCCCCCCCCCCCCCCTTTCCAGCCTTTCTCCAACAGCAAATAATTTTAATCAAAACTTTCATATCAAGTATCACTGAAATATTGAGCACTTAAGATCAAATATGTTACTGTGAACGTGGTGAATTCGTTATTTTGTAAAATTGCCTGTGAATGTATATAATTACCAATAGCAATGGTATATTTAACAAATAATAGGATTTTCTTCATTTACCAATGATTTTATAAATTTCTCAATGCAGTATGGTAATAGTATGTTACATGAACTGTATTATCTAAATTTACCGGTGAGTTTATAAAATACTTAATGTATGTTGACAAAAGTATTGAACATAAATCTAAACTAAGCTAAGCTAAGCTAAGCTAACCAAACCTAATATTGACATGACTTATTAACATTCACCAATGGCAGATGATAATTTTGTAAACTCACCGGTGACTTTGTTAAACATTCAAAGAGTATGTGAAAGAGTAAAGGAATTTCTTACATTCCTAAACCGAGCCAGTGGCTTTGTAGAATCACCGGTGTCTATACAAACTCATCGCATTCACAGTAGCATATATACATTTTAAAATGAGTCCTCTTCAAAAGGTTATACTGTTACACACATTACCCGCCTCGGTGGCGTAGTTAGCTAACGCGCTAGTCGTGTTGAGCTCGACCGCCGAGGACGGGGAGATCAAGGTTTGAATCTCGGTCGGGTCAACTGGGGGGGGGGGTTCCTAAATGGTTTTCCACTCTCCCTCCACGCAAATGCGGGTTCATTTCCTCTAATTTAACCTTCCCAATTCCCAATCCATTAGCGTAATTAGTACTTAAAGCGTATAACCCGAACGGGTAGTAAGACGGGGTGCTAAATAATAATAATAATAAAATAATGTTACACACATTATAAGTGTAAGGAAAATTACCACTTTGAAAAGAGTTCAAAAATAATAACTTCGATACATTGTATGCAAGGCCACTTTTATAACTTAAATTAATGCTCTTAGTAATTAGAAAAAACCAAAAAAAGAGACAGCTTATTGAGGCATTCAGTATTAATAAATCTTCTTGACCTCCAGAATTTTAAGGGCTGACTTCCCCTCCCTTGAAATTCCACTATGGCTTCAGCCTTGATTGAATGCCTCCCTCAAAGTTGATTTATGGTTGTGTCACTGGCTATTATCCAATTTAAGTGTCTTATTGTCTGCCTGTCTGTCTATACTTGATTATCAAAATATTTATGATAAAATAGCCCTGTGTATAAAGTTTGCTCAGAACTTTGCGCAGTCAATACACTTTTAACTTTCCAATTTAAGCAACATAATTTGGGAGAGGAAACATTGTTAATCTATATTTCTATTATTTTGCTAGTGTTATTTTATAGGCACCAGTATTATAAAAGTGACAACTACAGATTACATGACATGACTTTTATAGCTATCAATAAGATTCTTCCTATGGAAATTAGTCTTTAGCCTACACTAATATGAAAGAAAAAAAATAAACAAAAGAAAAATATTGAATAACTTACCTGGCCGGTCAGCGAAAAACCCATCAAACACCACATAGTTATTACTCTGTGGAATAATGTGTTCCAAGCCATAATACTTGAATAAAAAAGCCAAAAAATTCTCTGAAGGTTTGTCGATGGCAAGATCTTGGGGCAATACATTTGCCTCCTAAAATTAAAAAAAAAAAAGAATTATCATAGCTAATAAGATATTAATTAGCACTTTGGATTAAAAGTTTACTTTTAGCTATGAAATAATGGTATAAGGTATTTTAATAAAGACTATTTGGGCTTACTTTCTACAAAAATGGATCCCTAAACATTTAATTTCCAAGTGCAAGTATATTCAACAAAAGTTTTTATATTAGGCTTATAACATTTTTAGGAGGCCATGAAAATGAACCCTAACTAGAACACTCACTATTTAGTTATTTTATTGCAGTAGCATATATGAATTTGACAGCTTAAGGGGAAGGGGATTTTTAGTAAATAAAGTCAGATCAAACTTTTTTTGCGCACTGATTACTAGTTATCTGGACTACCCGATCTAATTAAATTATTTATAGAGATGAGGAAAGTTAAATTTAGAGGAAATTCACCCAAATCTGTGTGGAGAGAGAGATAGTAGGAAACCATTTAAGAATAAACATAGACAGCGCTGTACATTTGGCTGGGATTCGAAACCCAACCTCATCACCCGCAAAACCAGACTAGGCCAGTGTGACGTTTATTGTGTGTTCTCTATGGTATGGTTAATAACAAACTAAATACTTATATCTCTTTAAGTATATCCTCTTTTCACTTATAGGAAGTTGTGTTGCGCGTTTCACACTCCTCCCTGATGAGTTCCTATAGAATGAAACCTAGGCCGGGGAATTGGGCTGTAATGATCGATTTTCTTCAAGAGGCACCCATTAGCTCTTTGTTCAGTGGCAGCAATAAGTGTTAACTGTGTTCTTTTAATTGTAAAAGCCATTATTGTGTTTGTTGATTGTTCCCTTTTATACGTTTTTTACCCACCTTTCCAGTACCTTCTCCCAAATATATATTATAAACTAAATACTTTGATGTTGTCAAGGCAGAAATTATGTTTTGAACCATTTTTCCAGCTTACCTTGAGCATATGTTCATACAAAATCTTTCCCAGACCCATTCGCTGCTTTGACTCATGAACATAGAAGTCCAAAACACACAGGGGCTTCACTTCATGGTGGGCCCCAGTATGATCATACACATAGAGATTCTTGGAACCCACTTTCAACAATCCTACCACGGTGCCTTTCCCTCTGAAAACAACACAAGTCCAACCATGATCATACATATCTTTAGACACACATTTGGCTCCTAAACAGTAGAAGATACATATTATCTATACAATATTGACAGTCAAATTCTAGAAAGCACAACTTTTCACTAAACTTACTATAGGGATAGGACCCTCAAATTCTAAAGAATATTTAGAGAAAATATCAGATTTAAGATTGAAAATAAATAGATGAAAATTGGTTTATTTTTCAAAATTTTAATTTGTTTTATAAAGCTCTAATACTGCTTTATGGTGGTTCAGCCCCAACATAATTATAATAAAAACTTAACACGAATGTGTGAATTTGATAAAAATGTATAATTGAGCAAAAGAGTTAATAATTAGTTACTATTTTCTATTATTTTGTTATATTTCTATTTCCTCTTACATTCATAATTTTTTACAAGATTAGAATTCGAGATTTGAAAGCAAAATGAAGATTCGGATTAGTAAAATAGTGGATTCGACCCATCCATATATTTAAATTAACTTATTTATTAATAATGACATTTTCACACAATGAGAATAACTTGAATTTAAGAAAGTAATATATATTTGATTTAATTTACTTTATCAAAACCTTTATGCTACCAATTGTAGTATACTTAAAATAATAATTGTCTAGTTAAAAATTTGTGAAAATTTTGTTCTATGAAAGATTACAGTATCGTCTCCATTCCATTGTAGGTTTGTTCCTACTACAAATGTTTAAAGAGATTTGAAACTAAAATGCACATAAAGAAAACACTAGCACACAGTATTTACTATTAAAGCCTTTTCATCATTAGACACCTTATAGACCCCCCCTACCTCCTTTTTTGTTGTTGTGCTTAGAGCATCAAAGAGTTACACAACTTAAATTGAATGATAACTGTATTATATATAAGTACTTGTAATGAGGTGGACTGGATATAGCTAGCTCAAGAGAGCGATGGGTGGTGGTGTCATTTTGTGAGTACAGCAATGAGTTTTCGAGTTCCTAATGCAATAGAGTAAGTAGGCCTATCTGAACAAATGTATCAAATTATTTATTTTTCTTGGTGCATCTAAGTGTATACCAATAAATACAGAAAAAAAACATAAAAAGAAACTATAAAAGTTAATATTTATTGTGATTTTATTTCAACTAGGCTAGTTATAATTACCATGACCAAAATCAACACCTAATTAAAATTCAAGAATAGATATAATAAAATCCCAGACAAAATTGAAGAGGATTTATTGCAGAGAAGCATTATGACCTACTCCCCAAATGTCAGCCGATAAAAAAAATTGTGTACAATGGGCCGCGCAAACTCTAGAAAAAAAAAATTCAGCAAGATTTCCAGTTTTCCTAGAAGGAAAAATAATTTTCCCAATTTTTTGAAAGACTTTTCTCCAGTTGTGAGTCTTTGATGAAGTGATTCTGAATAAAAGTATTTTGTATAAGTGTGGTAGTACACCACCAAATGTTGGTACTTGAAGTATTTTAGTAAGTATTTCTACTTAATGCTTAGGTTAGTAGACTAATGGAGTCTTACACAATTTATACCACCTACAATTTTAATAATGAATGATGTCTTAAAACACTTTAAATACCTCCAAAATAGGTTTTTATTAAAAAAAAACTTATTCATCTCCTGTTGGGAGACTTCGCCACAAGCCAATACAGATAAAAATAATTTAGGGTACATCCACACCCTAATCACACTTTTTTAAGCTCTGGATCAGAACGTTACTACTACACTTATGTGTTTTTCACCACAAATGAAGAGTAGGCAAGTTAAACAGTAGTATGTAAGGTAATATGCTAAACCCAGGAGCGGTGGAACTTTATTTGTGTAGAGGGAGATTAGAGAAAGTTTAAGAAAATTAATTTTGAGAGGTGGTTCTTATCTGAAGATATTTTGTATATTAGACTCTTCCCCAAAATATTTAGTGGTCCTCCCCCAGGAAATTTTTAAAACTTGGATTCCCCTATGGGCTATTTAGAGTTGTCCTTGACTAGATTTTTTTTTAAATTATATGCCTTGAAGCTATTTGGAGTGGTCAATCCCAATCCAAATTATTATTTGTATACTCATAGAATCTATTAAAAGTGGTCCTCCTCGCCTTTAAATTTACAAGACATTCAAGTACTTTTCCTGTTTTTCTCTCTGATGCATAAAGTTCAAACATAATTCTCGGTTTGCATCCAAATAGTTTCAAGGCTCCTTGGAAGGAGCATTGAGTTATTGACATGATACATTCTCACTCTACACCTCACTTCTTATTGAAGACTGCATCAGCCCATTCGAAAGGCAATGAGCCTTATATATCAGATTTCGTCTTGGGACTGCAGTGCTACTACCTACCAATAATCTTAGAAACTATGTCGAACACCATTTTCAGATCTAATGAAAATAACAAACCAATGTTATTTAATATTGGCACCATTTTTGTTTGCGTCAACGTTTGATCAATATTTAGCGAAAAATGTATGCATATGGGGCCTACTAAACACAATTTTTCACTTTTGGTGATAATAAATGGTAGGTGTATATTGCTTATCAAATTGTTAAAATAACTTATTCATATTATGGAACAAGTCTGCTTTTGCAACTTATTAATTTTAAATGGCAGGCAACAAGTTCTAAGCTCTAGCGGATGAAAAGAGAATAATTAAAATAGTTGCCAGTCAAACACAGCACCAAGAACGTGTTGATGACTTATTGCTTCCGTCCCTGGACTCAAGGGTGTGTGAGGGATGCATCAGCATCCTTGTTGACAATTCGGAGGAATCTACACATTGTCACATGATTACCAAAGCAGCTAGCAAGGGTACATATCAAGGCAACAGCGCATAGAGAATTCGGATACAGCCCCGGTTTTACCGATCAGTGGCCACCATAATCAATTTAGAATTCTTTTTAAAATAAACCTAAATTGAATTTGATAAGTAAATAATCTAATTTGATTTATTTGACAAACATTTTCAAAATATAGATCCGAGCCAATAACTGGTGGTTTGGCACCCTCAGGTTTTACGTCCTAGGCGATCACCTGGTCCTTCTGACAGTCTTTCCCCAAAGAGGCTTACTGAGTGACCAACAAGAATGTTGGGATGTTCCAACTTCACACAAGTGTTACAATAATAGTTAATTCAGAAACATAGAAATTACATCGCTAGTTTAACATTTGTATTAAAACATAAATAGCAACCTACTTTGCACCTTCAGGATCAATCAAGAGGTAGACTAAATGCTCCGAGTTTCTCAAACGTTCTCCACTTGTGATTGGCTTGTTGAGGCCTTGCGCTATAGCAGAAGCTCTGCCCATATCATCCAGTATTTGAGAGATCTTTGATGCACAGTCACTGTAACAAACAAGTTGCATTAGTGGAAAACATAGCTTATTTAATACCTCTCTAATGATTGATATTTAATATTATTGTTAAAAGAGAATTATTTTTATTGATGTTAAAGATTATGGTAAAATTGCAATATGGAAAATTAGTAGACTAGAAAAAGCAAACATCAAAACATAAAACGCACCATAATGATATTAGGGGTCAAAATAGTGTCCAATTTTGTCCAGAAAAAAAAAGTGACTATTTGAAAATACTTTACCAAAAGCATTAAAATCACGACCTTTCTCTAACATATAAGACCATAAGTTGTCCTTTAAATATAAATAAGACTTTTTTTTATGCACTAGCAAATTTGGCCTGGTAATACCTTAGTTGAATCATTTAACATTTCATTAACAGTTGATAAAAAGAACCTAAAAAAAATATAAAACTATATATTCTTAAGGTTAATTCATATTTTGTTAAAACAATTAGGCCTAGTTATTTTAACATACTTAAATAAATTCAACTAGGAATTTGGATAGTTAAGAATGGGTTTTAATTCGCTGACAGCACAAAAAAACATAACATTAACTTTTTAATGCATAGGTAGTCCCATTTTAATAAAATATAAATTTATATTTTCCAGAGTAGTTAAGAATTTTTTTATATATTGTAATGTTTTATTTACCTACAGTACACAAAACAAATGTGTAAAAGTGATTATGACTGTCATAATTTTGGCTAAGCTATAATTATCTGAAACCAAATAAAGTCACATTAAGTGAATAATTTCTTTACAAAGTGTCGCAGTACTTTATATCTTTGGCATATTCAATGGAATTATTGAGCCCATAACATAAAAAGGGTTAGCCCCTCCAGCACCAAGCACTGTGTTGGACATCCATTCAATTTAGTTTGCCCAGTACACTTGCATGCATCTTCCTTCTCTATTTACAAAATGCAAAGCTGTTGCTCAACGGATTGAGTTAGTGCAACAACAGCCCTTTATATGAACTTAGATGAGCCCTGTGACCTGTCATGCCACCCTTTTGATAACCGCTGAATGTTTATAGGGTGGGTCCAATACATGCAATCTCTTATCAATATCACCGAATATCTCATTCTTTGGAAATAAACCAACACTGAATCTTCAATGGCACATATCCAAATACCTCCACTACCAATGACAAATAGACGGTGGTCAAATGCGTGTGTGGCCGCTAGTTGTCGGCCTCAGACATGATAGCCTGTTGGTCGTATGCGGTGTAGGCTCTACTTCCACTGACTTTACTACAAAATTGTCTGTCACCGACTGTATGTTGTGTGTGATTGATCTGATAAAGGAACTAGGCAAATTAATGTGATTTTTGCTTGCCTGTTTAGCAAAAACATGTCTTCTTGATGTATAATATCAAGTTGTACCTGCCCCATAATTTATTTTAATGGCTGCAATATTTTGACTGTGCAAAGGAAATATAATAATTTGTTTATAAAAATGTAGACTTGAATGAAAGATTTGAAACAAACTCAATATCATCCATCCTCACGTGTTGTTTTGGCTTGGCCAGTCCGGCCCATATTTCCAAGAATCTGTCATCACTTTGGTAAGAAAGATTTTTAATCAAATACAATTTTTTTTTGCGGTCACCAATTATATAAGATGTTTTACTTTATTATTATAATTATTTCCAATGTACTGGTATTGATATCATCTAACAAAAGTGATAGTTGCAGATCATAAAAATTTATGAGAACTGTTTTGGTTAACTTTTATAGCTGTCAATAAGTTATCTCAAATCTTAATCTGACAGTAATTAACAGAATCTAATTTAGGCCCAATCAAAAAATAAAGTCTTCAAAGTTCAAATAAAGATCAAGAGCTATCTAGATTTTTGTTAAAGGAAAAGTAGCTTCTTATTAAACAATAGTAAATTATTAATTAAAAACACTAATAAAGTCTACAAATCATTACAATGTAATAAAGTATTATAAACCATTTTATGCTAATTCTGCGTCTAGACAAAATTACAATCACTTTGTAGGTTATTCCCAACAATTGATAGATTTTAACACAATGTTACTAAATGCCTTCTGTAAATGAGGAAGGAATGAGTATAAAATAAACTACACCACCATTATCCAAATAAGGAATGAGGGTAAAATGAACTGCATCACCTCATGCAAATGAGGCGAAGTTGTTAGAATTTTACCCAGCCGCCAAAAACATATTTTGGATACAAATCAATCATCTAATTTTTGAAAATGGTTAATCAAACAATCTGTTGAAAACCTTTTGATTCAGACCAAATATTTATTATTATACATTTGTTTGTATTTGCTGTTATACACAATTTTTTAAATTACTGATTTTCTATAATAAACTAAGCAATAAAATATGTTTTAATTGGTTGAACAAAATAATATGTTCAACTAGCAACTCACTTGGGATAATATCATTTTAAGCTAACTACACTGTATTAATAATACTTTTGTCAAAAAAGCAAATGAGATAACAAAAGTTCTTACTTTTTATCTTTAACTAAAGAAAGCAACAAATCAATTCTGCAGCTGGCTTGCCAGTAATTTGATGCATGATCCCCCCTCCAACCTCTTCTATTACTTCTACACAAAGGCTTTTTTCCATACTGCTAGCTTATACAGTATTGTTGCCAAGAATTACATTGTTGCATTGTTGTTTTCATTTATTATGTCTCTTATTACTCCTTTCCTTACTATATTAAAATTAAAATATGTTTCTCTGGATCCCAAATAATTAATATATTTGAATTATTGGTTTAGTCAGATAACTTACATAATTTATTTAATTAAACCACAAAAAACCAAAAATTCCTAATATAACCTAACTGGGTTGGTTTTTTTTAAACAACCCGGGCTTTTCAACCCTGAAATGAAGGTAGAATAAACTGCCCCATCATCTAAATGAAGAAGGAATTAAGGTAAAATTTAAAATGAACTGCACCACCATTCAAATGAAGAAGGAATGATGGTAAAATGAATTGCACCACCATACAAATGAGGAAGGAATGAGATTAAAATGAACTGCACCACCATCTAAATGAGAGAATGGAAAACCACCAACATTAATACAGCTGGTCAGAATTGAATTCTGAGTACAGGGTATGTCACACTATCTTTGCCAAGAGACGGCAGCCGCTCGTTCGTTATAGCTCAATTGCAGACTGCCGCCTATAGTTTTTTTTTATCTGTGCAATCAATCCTGCCTCTCAGCTTGGATAAAACTCGACACCTTGCTTACTGAGCTATAGTCTTACACACCATCCATTAAGTCAGCCCAGCCAATAAATCAAATTAACATATTGAACAAATATGTTCATGGCCACAGGGCAAACCATCAGTTTAATTTTGATCGCTTGATCTTAGTTTTCACCGAAAAAAGGATTTTAATTTAAAGCAAGTACTGTAATTGTTATCATAAAAATCAGATAACAATGAATTATTTTATACGAGGAGATTCTTTATGTTAAGTTATGCCGGAATCACAATTAACTTAATGTAAAGGATCTCCTTGTGTGTTTAAAGGAAGTGATCACGATGCAGTTAACTTAACGTAAGAGATGTCCTGGGAGATCTTTTACTTTAAGTGAACGTTACTTGAAGGGTATCACATGATCTAACCAGCCAATCATTATGCGAGTGACGTCAACAGGGCTATTTAGTAATTCATTTTTTGGTATTATGACCAATGTTTACTCATAAGCATAAGTTCTAGTGATTAGATATTGAAATAAAATAATTAAACTAAAATAGGAAAGCTAAATTTATTAATTTTAGTATATTTTTATTTATTATATCGATTGAAAACTGTAAACATTTACAGATTATCACTGTACAACTAGTACAAATCACAGATCATACTCGAGAATGAAGATGTTTGGCTTGAGTTATTACATAAAGTTATGTGAATCGTGATCACACATATGTTTTCTTAAGTTAGGTTAACTTTAAGTGAATGTTTCGTTACATTAAAGTTCGTAGGTGACCTGGTGGTATAGGGGTAAGGTGTCAGACTTCTGTGCTGGCGGCCGGGGTTCAATCCTCGGTCCCGGCACAGATTTATCTGATTTCCAAACCCTTCCTTCACCTCTGACAAGATATCTTGTGAATGTGGGGAATGCCAGGCCTCCACCGTGGTTCGGATTCCACGTTAAACTGTAGGTCCTTCATTTCATCTCACAATCACCCTACCATTACACATTAGCGTAAGTGCGTATAACCCGAACGGGTAGTAAGACGCGGTGCATAATAATATAATAATAATAATAAACATTAAAGTTAATTGATCGTGATCCAGCATTACGTTTAAGTTGATCGTGATCTCGGCATTACTTAAACCTCAATTTGTCCTGACAAGGCAACCAATAAAACTGGTGTAATTATAAGTAGGAATGCAAAGTAATTATAACCAGGCCTACCTGTGTATCTAGACAAACTAACTTTTGTATTCCAACAATGAGTTAAATACCAAGAAAGGTTGGTAAATCAATCAACACCCCAATCAAATCAAATTAAAAAGTTCCCCACAAATCTGTCAAAATAGTGGATTTCATAAAATTCAAAGTTTTAAGTCTTAATTTGTTGTGTTGAAATGGGGTCCATACTGCATGTCAACAATAACTTACTTTGCATTAGTTTGTTAAATGTGCAATCATATGCACAATCATTAGGGTGTGTTTGCTAAGCCAAAAGAGAGCATCTACAATGAAAATCAATGTTGAAAGACATAATTTAAACCAATAGGAATTAAGAGGGTTAAACAAAAATAAAGAAATATACAAGAATGAGGTCATTTAAAGGAATTTTCAATAGCGAATTTGGCAACAAATACTAATAAAAAAAACTATGTGCTTTATTTATAGAGACTGATGCCCGAAAAGGCAGGTCCAACAATCTTGAATGGCATATCATCATAATGAGAGATAGCTAAAAATAATTTGGTTTGTCCTGACAGGAACTATTATAGGCCCTTACTTTAGTTATGTTTGCATGATACAGATCAATTAATATGACATCACTCTGAGATGACTTAAAATAGCCTATAATAGGCACATCAATGGTTTAGCTTTAGTTGTACTAGAACCTATACAAACAAAATTGGCATAAGCCTAGTTTCACATTCCCCCCCCCCCCCCCCTCCTCACATGACGTGATGTATTAAACATATCAGAGTTAGTTCTATAGATAAATAGTTAATCTAATCAAATTATTTTAGGTGTATTCACTATGGAAATATTTTATATTAGTATTTTGGTAAAAAAAATAAGTGTGCTCAATATGGAGCTTATTTAAAGAGGTCAAACCTCAAATTGTGTGTAGTGGCCTAAATGAAAATTAATATGTAAAAAAGTAAGTCGTATTAAAATGAATTGTGTGTGGGTGATTGTTAGCGTAGGCTTACTCACATCATATCCCGGCGTTCACCTCTGAATCCATTTGGTAGAAGGTCATACTTTAATTTAACAATCTTTTCCTTGAACAAATTATTGATGGTAAAAGGAAACTCCATTTTATTGTTCGAGATGAAAAACTTAAATATATTCTTAGTCTCTGTATTATACAATTATGATTTGTTATTAATGCGATTTGCCACTTTAATCTTTTAAGACAACGCCTAGATAAGTTTAAAATGTCAACTGTCAAATCTGTTTAACTTTCAACAACTGAAAGTGAAATTGCGCTTTGAGCATTGTCAGGAGCTGTGCGAGTAAAACTCGATTTTCACATAAGTCGAATATTATAATTCGATTAATCGAACTTATAAAACGATGCTTGTATTAATAAGATGAATTGAGTAAAATCGCCTTTGTCAATCAGATTATTTTAATTTTATATCTATTTGTGAACTGTGTTGTATTTTAATAGTTTTTATATAATAATCATATAAGAAGTCACTGTTAGCATGAAACAACATTTAAAATGACCGGAACGGTATTAATTGAGAAACTTATAAAAACTGTTTAAGAAAATCAGTGGTGTAAACAGGGTGAGGTCAGAAGGGAATTTGCACTTCCTCGCCCGTTACGAGATCGAAAATAATTTAAAAGGAAGATGAAGCTATCTATGTTGATTCCATAGATTTAATTTTAGTACAAGTCTTACGGCCTGTTGTACAAAATGCATATCTTCATACACATTAGAAGTTCCTCTAAATTTCCCATTACAAAAAAGCATAGAAATACATTTTCATGCTCCTCCCAAAGAAAGTCGTTGGGTACGTCACCGGGAGAAAATAATATTAAGTATTTACTGGAAATTTGTAAGTGTGTTTTATTTATATTTAGGCCTATATGTATTATATATATCTTTGTGAGACTTTGGAAGTATATGAGCATATCCTTAACTTTTTTTAAACGATCCTCGCTTGGACTTACTAGTATGGTCTACCAGAAACGGAGAGTTGAGGGCACGAATCCCGTCCAACAGTCGGGAGTTGTATTTTCACTATATTAATGCCCAGATTCCACTCGCCCTACAAACAAATAATAGTACACGTCTTCTTCTCAATTTTATCTTCATCATCCCTACCCCATAAGTGTAGTTAAATGTTGATATCCCGGACAAAGGTGGCGATAAACATAAATTTAAAAACGCACTACTTTATTGAAGCATAGGCCTTTAAGGTAGATCTCCCAAAATATGAAAATAACATGTGGGAATCCAATTAATTTTGAACGTTTGGAAACCTAAAACAAATTAAACGTATTTTTTCAAAGTATTTTCTATTGTTAAATAAATGTGCGACTGGGGCTTTGAAACTAGAGTCCAAATTAAAGTGGGAAATAGATAGGAAAGAACTTTTATGACAGTTACAACTGTCAACAAGTAAAGCAATCTAAAAACATTTCTCCCGGGCAACGCCAGGTAATAACAGCTAGTATTATTATTATTATTAGCACCGCGTCTTACTACCCGTTCGGGTTATACGCACTTACGCTAATGTGTAATGGTAGGGTGATTGTGAGATGAAATGAAGGACCTACAGTTTAACGTGGAATCCGAACCACGGTGGCGACCTGGCATTCCACAACAGCTAGTTAACTACTGTCTAAAGTATCACTAATAATATAGCAAAATAATATCAATCTTGACTGGAAAAAAAAGTGTCTTGTAAATGTAGTCTACATGTAGCCTGCAAATGAGATAGACGTGAGTCTTGTTCACGTCAAGGTTGAAGTTATTTCATCTTCACGTAATGAGAAATAGGATGAGGAATAAGTAAAATACATATTGTTGGATGTATGCTAGCTCATTTAATATATTCGTTGCGGTTAGACCCAGATATTACCATATTATATTTTGAAGTTTTAATGAATCAAAGCTATTTTTTTACAATGAAAGTATTGTAACCATCATCGATGGTCGCATAGTCTAACGCGTCACTCTCCCAAGAGATTGGATTTCCGGTGATGGAGATATCGAGGCTCAAATCTCGGTTAGCTGTACTGAGCCTTTTCCCTAAATGATTTCCCACTCTCCCTCCACAAGAATAAGAGTACATTTTCTTTTACTATACCTTCCTCATACTCCCCCCGCTCCCCATAAGTGTAAAGTGTAAATATGTGGGGAGCCCAAATGTGTAGTAGAACTCGATACACAATAATAAAGTTGTTTGCCACAATGTGTATTTTAGAGAAAGATAATCCAGAGAGTACAAATTGTATTCCAACAAATAATAAGCTGCTCAAACCCATTCGAAACTAGTTTTAAGCATCTTTAATATAATTTATTTCGCAACAAATAATAAAATTGCTTAAACCTATTTGAAATGAGTTTTAAGCATCTTTAATACTGCCACATGCGCAGAAACGCGTTTTTCTGGAGCCCACGCAGACGCTCGTGTTTCAAAAGGCTGTCGTCCGTGGCAACCAAAGTCTCCTGCAGTAGTCAAGGTCATTGAACCAAGCCAGGAAATGAAGAGAACAGTGTTGCGTCTTCAAGCCGAGCGAGGCGCTCGTTCCGCCCTGCCTGTAAAGGAACAATAATTTCTTGTCTATGCGCTTTCATGCCTCGCCGAACCGGACGGACTGTTTCCTGGGCTGGGCCAAAGGACCGGGTAACGGACTCCATTACGACATTTTCTCCTTTTAGAAACTGTGTCGATTGAGTTTTAAACATCGCACATCTTGTTTTCCGCCGCTAGGTGATGAAAAAGTAAAGTTATCGTAAAGAGTTGAGTTTCTTAAGGCCTTTTAGTCCCTTACTCATAGGGAATATGACCTTGTACAGTAGGCGTCGTTTATTAAAAATAATATTACATTATTTTAACCAAACCTGCATAAGGATATAAGCTAGTTTATATTTTTAATGTTCACAGATTTAAAATATAAATTAAACAAATATACACACAATTTTAAAAGATATTATTTTTACACTATATGAGAAATAAGCTATTAAAACTCTTATATAAGGACAAGGTAATAAAGATAATTATGCCTCTTCCTTTTACTGATAATATTTGTAGTCTATTCAATGAAAATAATGGTACGGAACTCCGCACGGATTTTCTCACTCTATTGTTTGAAAATGGAGATATTTACACAAAACTCGTAATATATGTGAAAAGAAATAATATACACTAGCAAACCTAAGCATAAATTGCACTATACTTATGTAAAACTTCTTTTAGTTCCGGTTTTAAATTTTATAATTTTATAATTTTGTTTTTAAAGAATTAATGTCCCCATTTGTATGTTTGGACCGATAAAAAAAATCAATGTTGGGTCCACAAGGGTCAACACTTCGTATTAAAATTTCAACTTCCGGTTAAAATTTTCGACATTTTATTAGGTGTTGCAAATCTTCATGCCATCGCATTGCTCTTAAATTCCTCATTTATAAATTTTGACCAATAAAAAATGTAAATATTGATTATTGAGTCTAAAATGGATATAGATCATTGTTGTACAATTATTTCTACTAAGAGGTTTAAGGAAAAACAACATAAGCTTTTAGAGACTTACTTATATTTAATTACTCTATGACATTGGAGAATTATTGCGTTAAAACTTAAATAGTATCGCTTTACAACTAAAGCTTGCAAAATTGTATTAATATATTTGACAATAACTCATAAAACTGTTGGATATATAAAAATATATGCCATATAAAAGTTTTTTAATTTTAATAGTACTACAATTTTGCAATGATAAGTTATTTAGTATATCAAATAGTTGCGGAGATACAGAAGTTTTTGCTTCTGCAAAGTACCCTAAAATTCATTTTCATGGTAAAATGAAAATATCCAGCTTATTTATAATCTTAATCAACACCTACATACGAATTTTAATCAAAATCGCTAGAGTCGACTTTGAGAAAATAGATTTTTTTCTCTTTTCGCCCTTTCTTAAACTACTCTTAATTTTAAGTTTAAACAAACACACAGACAGACGGCATTGCAAAGACCACTTTTTAGTGTTTGGGGGGTCATGAGACGTCGACATCCATCAACATTTCAGGTTAGATTTTCTTTCGCGGTCACACTACTTTTACCTCTTATGTTCGAAAAGTATATATATATATATATATTTACGTATAGCATGAAAGTTATTGGTTTTATAAATATATGCTTCTTATAACATATTTGTATTATAAAGAGACTTAAATATTTGTAACGATAAGTAATTTCATATCTCAAATAGTTTAGGAGATATTATAAAAAAAAAGATAATTTACGCATCAGACCGGAGCCCTGAAAGTCATTTTGCCGAAATATTGAGAGAAGTCATTTTGTTTGAAATATTTAGAAATGTTTAGAAATGAAATGTAATCAAAATCGTTAGAGCCGATTTTGAAAAAATATATTTTTTTCCTTTTTGACCTTCAGTAAACTACCATTAATTTTAGGGTTAGATGTCCAATTCCAAAAACCCCTCGGGGCAACCCTATGAAAACCTTAGATACCAAATTTTATCCCGATCGGTAAAATAGTTTAGGCTCTAGTTGGAGGTACAGACAGACAGACGGAAAGTCAAAAACTAATGTTTGGATTCGGGCGGCGGGGGGAGGGGGGGAGGGGGGGAGGGGGTCATAAACGTCCAGATTCATCAGAATCTTGAGTTCAATTTTTTAATGATCACAATACTTTCTCTACCTGTAAGATAACGAGAAAGTAAAAATATTATTTGATGTCTTCAAAGTGAAATTTTAAGATCGTGTTTATAAATAGTAATAATAATAATATACTATTATTATCATTTGAAATAATAATAATAATATTATTATTTCAATTCTATTTATTGTAGTGCTGGCCAACAGTCGTAAGACCTATGATAGGTCAGCACTTAAAAGTACACAAGTACCATACAAGTGCATATAGTAAAATAATAAAAAACAAAAAATAGCTAAATAAAATAATATTATAAATAAAAATAATAGGCAAACTTGTATATGCAAGTACTAGAAGCTGCTAATACATTATACAGCTGCACTATAAATATTGAACTTTTAAACCAAAATGTGTAAAGGGGGGAAAATATCTAAAAATAATTTAGTCAAAATGTTCCCGAAATGTGAGAAAAATAAAATATTTGGTCGTATTATTAACATATTCTATACCTTTTTAATGTATAAATGATATAAAAGACAAATATTATAACTTATACATTCATTTATCTAAAGACATATTAATCCTAGTCATTAAATGATACTTAATGCATCGCCCCAACCAAATGAGCTCCAGTTTTACATCAAATGAAATTAAAAATTAACTTTAAACGGGTTTTAAAGCTAGATCAATCACACCAGCACAATATAGTATGTTTATAAGATGATTTTAAAATAGAATAACTCATTCTTTAAAATAAGAGGATATCACCGAGACCAAATACATTTTTAGTCGATTTTGTTTTTATTTCTTTGTCATTTATTTATTTTAATACCATTAGATCAAATTAAACGTAGTCAATTTTCATAGTTTAATTTAAAATTTATATATATATATATTATATTATATATATATATTATATTATATATATAATATATATATATTATATATATATATATATATATATATATATATATATTAATTGCAAGATATTTTGGAAACAACACGTTGGTTCTGAAACAACACATTAAAAAGGAACAAAGTTAGACGGTCTGGCCTTGCACACCAATTTGTAACTTGCTTGGGATTCGATCGATAATACCGCATCGAGACTTGCTAGTTGCTCCTTGTACAACACTTGACAGAAAAATTATTATATATTCTTGATCACAGATTGCAAAGGCGTGGCGGTCCGTACTAGCTTGCTTCACTCTCATCAAGCGAGTCAGATTTCGAATCCCGAACGGGTACATAGAGGAGGGTCTTATTACATTACTAGCTGAAGTACAGTAAAATTAGGTTAATCCGAACAAAAGTGGAAGAAAAAACGAATCTAATTTTAAAATAAAATTTATTGTAATAGTACAAAGTAGCTAAAAGAAACAATGTATAAACTCACTCAGTTTGTTTTGTTTTCAAAAATGATGAAAATAGGGATTTACAACGATTATTTATTTATTTGACACGTTTATTAAATCAGTAAGTCTCTTCTGTCGTAATGAAGTGAGCTTGTGGTTGATGCAATATTCCGCCACCGTCTCATGAACATTGAATCAGATGGTTAATAGCACGTACGTAAACACGCCCATTATACCTTATAGCGAATGTTTAATTTACATTATAGAAAAGATTTCGGTTATTCCGAAAATATTGCAATCCGAATAGGTTAGGATTAACGAGACTACTGATTTTGGCTTTACCTGGGGGAAATGGAACAGTGGCTTTAAAAAATATTGCTTTGCCTCCGACCTGGTTTGTAATTAATTAAAAAAAAAAAAACTTGTAAATATTTCAAAATTCCGGCTTTGAGGTGCACGTGTTCATGCACAAGGGCTACTAATTTTAAAATTGTATTGACCTTTGCGTATGTAAAATATTGCACAACGCCCATGCCAGACAAACAACAAACTCATCATGTTATTAATATTGCTTTAACCCGCTTAGATGGCTGCATGGTCTTAACGCACTACTCTCGTGTTAGACTAGACTTAAAAGGACGGGGAGGTCGGTGTTCGAGCCCAGTTGAGTGCACTGAGAGGAGTGGTTTTTCCCAAATAGTCTTCCGCTCTCCCTCCACTCAAACGTGGATGCACTTTATCTAAATTAAACCTTTCTAATCTCTAACGCGTTAGTGTAATTAATACATAGGCTTATAATCTGAATGGCTAGTAAGACATGGTGCTGAAATATATATAATTATATAAATTTATTTAGTTTTGCTGCCTTACAGTAAACTCCACCATTCTTGTCACTACAATATATGTCAGCCAAACAAACTTCTTTAGCCATGATCTTTAAAAATGTCTTGTACTTCCTGACTGCACAATACTATGGAGTTCATAAGTTAGGGGTGGAATTCAAAGGTCTACTAGCAGACGATATTTTAAGTCATAGGATATGTTTTTCAAACCAACAAAAAAATGCCAAGATCAAATTTATACCAAATCTTTCTATAGATATTTTAGGATTTGAACTAGATACACTGGTTGAGGATGATTCAAAAATCTAGTTCCCTTATGCTCGGTTTTATATCACATTCATAATTTAATTTCCTGCTGAATCTGGAATTTATTTTTCTTGGAAAAAATGAAAATAAATCTTTCCTTTTAATGTTGACATTATAATTGCCGTTCATGCCGATACTGGCAACCAAATCACATTAATAGCAAAAACAATAACTATTCACAACATGACGTAAGAGATGGATTATTTATCGCAATCATTATATTAGCATAAAGGAAATAAAAACATCTTGATCTCAGTTTATCAATAATAAAAAAATTGCAAAAAAACAACATAAAAAATAATATCGTCTTTATTTTTATTTCTTATTTTTATTTGATAGTAGCTTAGTCTTCTAAGACGATATTTTTCGGTGTTATTATTGATGTTACAGAATCTTCAGGTCTTATTTATGATAAATGTGATATTCTTATTATAAGTATTTAACAGAATATATTTTTTTTTCATAAATAAGACCTGATGATGGTGTAACATAAATAATAATCACACCGAAACATGTCGTCATAGAAGATTATGTAAGCTACTATCAAATAAGGATATGGGGAGAAAATAAATAAAATTATATAATTTTGTTATTATTACTCTCTACCAAATTAAATATGAACATTTTTTTTTTTTTAAAAACCATACAGTTTATTAATATAATGGGTGATAAAACGGACACAAGTAACACAACTCCAAATATAGGACCATTCGAACGACTATCCGACTTACACGAGATAAAATGATAAAATGTGTATTTCCTCCGATTACCTCTTCAACAGCTTCTTTTTATTTTGTTCTGTTCAATAAACTTGTGAAAAATATAATGTTACTTTCAATGGGTTCAGCTATAACAACATTTTATTTTTTGTTAATTTTTCCGAAAAATATTTTCGTGAAAATTGGTTCCTGATTTTAAAAATTAGCTCAGAATTAAGTTCATAAACTCTAAAATTCCCTCCCTCAAGTTAAGATTCATGAAATTTTATTTTGAGGAGGGGCAAATGAGACTCCAATACGCTCCCCATTTGGAAAACCCACATGGGCGCCCTTGGCTACAGTCACACGCACCACGTAGCTTGGGGTGGAAAATCACTTTTTCTGGTGTGATTAAAAATAACTATGTTTTCCCGATTGAAATGTAGACAATATTGAAGAGAAGTCATGGTCGACAAGCGGTTTAAGTCACTCTGTGTAGTCTCTTATGAATTTTGCAGCTGCGACTACGCTGCTTTTATTGCCCCGTCTAGCATCCCTCTATTCGACTTTTGTATTCGAGACCTTAGCTGAGTTCCGAGCGGGAAAAATCGTCCGTGTGGCCTTAGCCTAAGGTGTGAGCATCCTGCTTGTATATAAAAAAGGCAAGTTCTAACAAAATTGTATGATTTATCTGGGTTGCATTTTCTTTTTAAAAAAATGAACTTTTTAATATTCTGTTTGTATTAATTTTCTAACTACAACTGACCTTTTGATCCCATCCTCCCCTGAAACCGTACCTATAGGTAAGACACCAATTGCACCACTTTTCAATATTTCAGCCATACCGGGAAACCAACCCAAGACCCTTAGCTCATTACATAACGCGCCTCCAACCAATCTAAACTTGCGGATATTCTGGAATCTATGTGAATGTGATGAGTTAGGTGTATTTTGAATAATGTGAACCAAATCCCCTGGATCAATGGAAAACCACATTCTCAGTTTCTCTGTCGGGAAGAACCCGATATTTTAGGCTAGAGATAAAAACAATGTCCATGACGTGCACAATACTGTTCATTAACAGTTCAATTTTTTTAGGAAGAACTGTATTTGACAAAATTAAAAATCTACAAGATCTACTTTCACGTATTGATACATCAGGTAATGTAATATGCAGCTGTAACTTTTGATATAAAATATCAATACCTATAACATTACACTAATAAAATAGTAAAATAGAGACTACTATTGTTAACCCTCAATAAATTGTTTGTTTTTTTAAAAGTTAATTCATAGCAAAATCCTACTGTATAAGCATATTATTATAATATGTAATTATTTTCACTCATTTTAAGAAGGGTAGTCCCATATTTTTGTTTTATCGATCAACATTACTGTATACATTGTAAGCAAACTGGTAACATTGTTCATCATTCTCTAATTTTTCTGTCTCTTTCCGTCATCCATCTAGTTTGCGCCGCGAGAGCTAGTCGACTATTTTAACTCGGCTGTTGTGAAAGAAGTGGAACAGCCAGGGGCATCAGTTCAAGCGGGCTACCACGGCTTTGCGTAATTTCATTCGAATATAATTATTACTTTGTGCACTCAAATTCTATTTCATTGAAAAAAGTTTAATATATCAATAAAAATTAAATTATTGTTGAATTTATTTGTAAAGTTTGTCAATTGATTTCCCATCGAATTTAGATTTCAAAATTCTAACATCCGATGTTCCGTTATCAATGGCAATCAATGGACTAAATAACCACTCACGGTAAAGGTAAAACCAAACCATTATCAGCGGTTATATTATAGCAAAATAAAACAAGAGTTAATCCTATGTGTTCATTCAATAAACAATTTTGCCAGTTTCTCTGACCGAATAACTTATGGCGTTAGTCTCACAATAGACTGGACTGCCGATGATGGGGAGATCGGGTTCTAATCTCGATTTGGTGTTCTGAGAGTTATTTTTCCTATAGGGATTTCCACTCACCCTCCATGCAAATGTGGGAATATTTCCTCTAAAATCAATCTTTCTCATCCCTAATATATTAAAGTAATTAGTAAATACCTATATGCTACATTATCAGCGAGTAACATAGGCTATATTTTATTTTGAAAATTTAATTTATTCCTTATAAAAATATTGATAGTATATTATATAGTCATTGAAAAAAAAGTTGTTGAAGGGAAAGTGGGGTTGGTGAAGGGGGTGGGGGGTAGGGGTGAGGAAAGAGGAATGAGATGAAAATATGAGGGAGGATAAATAGAGGGAGGGGGCTATACAGTGATGGTAGGACTGTATTTTTAAAAAAATAAGTAAAAAAATTTTGTTTTTATATTGACATGATGGATGATTTGAAGCTTTGTTTTACAGGATTCTTTCAATTTTTTTTTACGGGGAAGGGGGCTAGTCGATAACAAACAGGAAACTTTTCCCCACCTTACACATATATTACCCATATCGATGAGCACGCAGACCTAAGCACCAGTCAGATATTGTTTGCCACAAATGTGAAGTTTCGTGTCAAATCTCTGCCTGGTGAACTGAGGGTTTTTCCCCTAAATAGTTTCCCAATATTCTTTTTGAAA
Organism: Timema cristinae; assembly: GCA_039000515.1. Lineage (NCBI taxonomy): Eukaryota > Metazoa > Arthropoda > Insecta > Phasmatodea > Timematidae > Timema > Timema cristinae. The sequence goes on from JBCFYV010000024.1 coordinate 25,967,783, forward strand.
TTCTAATAACTTTGCTCTAACATTACTCATCCCCTCCCCAGTAATATAAGTATGCGGTTAACCCAGACTGATAGTAAGATTTAGTTCACGTACAATAACAGTTCAAATCCACACGTCATAAGGGCAATGTATACTAATTAAATCAAGATTTATGTTAAACCTTGTTAGGCTTTATGTATCTCTAATTTAATTTTAATTTGGAAATTATTAAAGGAACAACATTTATTTAGAATACCAGGTTGGAACTTCCACTTTGACATTCATAAAAAGCGTGTGTTCTAAGTATATACATAGAGTTTAATTTTCTTCACATGGTGATATCAACAGTTCGTCACCCGAGAATACAAGTATTTTATCTCCTAAAATGTTACTTTGAGATATTTGGTGTAACCATCTATTTAGAATGTACATGGTTCACCTGCGTTGAGATTGAGACTACTGCAAAATGCCTTAAGAGGAGAAAAACTTTAGTTGTCATCTAGTAACATTGGTTATATACACATTGTCGAACTTCAAGGCTCTTTTACAGAAAAAGTGGAAAATTGGACATAGAACACTTGCATTCTCAAGTGACGAATTGTAGAATATTTGTAAAGGGTCTCCTGGAATTTAATGACAACTTTTTCTCTTCATTTAAAAAGTTTCTATCTAACGCCGCTATACTACGACCATGACAGTTATAGCCATGGGGAGGAAATTAAGCTTCATGTTTCTATTGAAGAAATATTTGATTTATTTTGTCAAAAAAAATTGTTGCTATAAAAACTTCAAAAACACATTTTCTTGCGTGTCCTATACTACCACCTTAAATTATATTTATTCTCACGGCTCAAAATCACCATGGTCAAAACTGTCCAAAATGTTGAACATTAAAAAAATGTAGACTGTTTTAACAAAATACAGTTTAAACACATTGTTTATTTATCTATTTATTTAGCTAATTTTATTAGGTTGTGTTTGTTTCATAATAAAATAGTAGCTGAACCAAGGCTATCTAAAATAAAAATATGTGTATTCGTATTTTAATCAGACTCGCCCGCCTCGGTGGCGTAGTTGGCTAACGCGCTTGTCATGTTGAGCTCGACTACTGAGGATGGGGAGATCGAGGTTCGAATCTCGGTCGGGTGAACTGGGGGGGTGGGGTTTCCTAAATGGTTTTCCACTCTTCCTCCATGCAAATGCGGGCTCACTTCCTATAATTCAATCTTCCCAATTCCTAATCCATTAGCGTAATTAGTACATAAAGCGTATAACCCGAACGGGTAGTAAGACGCGGTGCTAAATATTATTATTATTATTATTATTATTATTATTATTATTACTAATCAGACTCCCTACATAGACTTGCAAAGTACATACATCAATTATTATATAGTATGATAATATTGCTCGTTCGGATTACTATGAACGAACCAAGGATATTTCAAAACTGGATACAAATAATTGTTGATGCGTGAACCACATTAAAAGCAGCACCCCACATATAAAAAATACAAATTTATAAGCGAAAAAGTCAAGACACTAGGAGAATAAAGGCTGTAAATTATATATATTTTTTAAACTTTTCTGTGATATACTAGCGTTTGAAAAATAATTGGTTTTAAACTGTACACTAACAAAACGTTTGTTAGCATGTTTACTGGGGGTTTATTACATTAACTAAGGGTCATTTAGATTTTTTTCAATAAGGAATTTCACCTCTTTTGATTCTAACTCAATACGCACATACTATAGTACTCGGTTAAAAGGCACGTACTAAATAGTTAAGTCCTACAACTAATTTTAATCAGAACAAAGGCAGTGAAAATATATATTAAACTAGATAGCTGTTGCCCGCGGCTTTGCTCGCGTGGAAGTTGATTATATACAAATACGAACATATACATATGTATTTACAGATTAATTTAAAATATTACGTTACGTTGATGACCTTAACTTGACCTCAGATCAAAAATAATGCAAGTCCGATACAAACTTTCACCCCCTTTTTCATCCCTTATTAAATAAAATTTCCAAAATTCCTGAAACACGTATTTATTTGTTTTACGTCAATAACCGAAATACAAAATTTTGTTTATCTAACTTTCAAAATGACGGACTTTCATACATATTATCATACATATTATCATCCACTATTTTGGCCCCTTTGGGGTGAAATTTTCTAAAATCCTTTCTTAGTGGGTGCCTACATAACAAAATGAATATACAGTCCGAATTTCATGCTTGTAGCCTTGATAGTTTGCGCTCGGCGATGATGAATCAGTCAGTCAGTCAGTCAGTCAGGACATGTTATTTTATAAGTATATATTGTACCCTTTCTTTCATATGTATTAACTTAAATACATTAATTCATATATACACTGGATGTTCCCGGGTTAAACTGGTGGATCGAAACTAACTCAAAATTTTTGTTAGAGATTGGTTAGTTTTCGCTTTCTTTTCGCGCAAACAGTAAAAAATAGAATAAAAACAAAATAGGTAGGTTTTAAACAAAATGTTTAATTTATTTATTTTGTTCAAATTGATGGCCTCCAGCCCAGGGACAAGCATTGCACTTACCAATGACAGACATTGTGCGACTGTTGTTTCTTCGCACGCTTGCATTATCCTTTGTTGTAATGATCGAAGGTAATTAACAGGCACCTCGTACACTTTTTGCTTGAGAGTTCCCCATTAAAAAAAAATAATGGTGTTAAATTAGTAGAGGCCAAGTCACAGGTATAGCACGACCGATCCATCTTACAGGAAAATTAATATTAAGCCATTACCTAGGACTTCTGCAGAAAAACGTATTTTTATTTAGTTTTTTGATATTTGTGCGAAAAGGAGCTAACCAGCAAATATCCTAAATATATTTAGAATTAGTTTTTTGATCCACTACCCCTTTCTAAAGTTTAGCTGTTTAACCCGGAAACAACCTGTATAGTTATACACACATCTTTTTAACATGCCTTAAGAAGGTTTTTGGACAAAAAATGGATTCATATCTCGCAGAAATGTCTGTCAGCAAGTGCCTAAAACAATTGGGAAAACGTAAGATAGTAAAAATGACGAAATAATGTATAATGTAGTAAAATTATTTATTTAAATACAATTGACTAAAAAAAGGATAAAAATTACAAACAAAATTTTACAACAGCTGGAAATATTTGGTTTATTTTTACCCTTTTGACAAAGTGTTTGTGAAACGTATAAAACATTTTTTTAGTAGTATATTTTGACAAAATAAAAGAAGTAAGAAATTTAGATATAACATTAAAGTCCATTAAAATTTGAAACTTTTTGATTTGTTATAAAAATTTACACAAATTCAAGTATATACAATATCACTATAAAACAGTAAAAACCTCTTTTATTGACCACTTTTGGAAATGGGGCCATAGTAACGCAAGGCTTAGCAGGACGGAGATATATACTTTTCCACCAGGTCTAGCGCCTCTGGCCTATATTTTAAACTATACCAGGTTGTAGATTACTATTTAAATACTATTATCATCCTTCCCATGCGACTTCTATGGCATGATGTAAAGGTGAATGTGGGGTTTGGATCATGGCCATAGGGAGAATGCCCGTTCGGGTTATACACATTAATAATTACTATTAAAACATATGAAATAAGAACAATGTTATTTTATACAGTCGTGGTTAAACTTTATTGGAGGGGACAGGGGTTGGGGCAAATAACAAAAAGTGTATAGGGACTTTCCACCCTCCTTTTCCCCAGTTAATGTAAGAAAATTGGATGCTCCTAGAAGCTATTTGTAGTCGTCCTCGTTCAAACAATTTTTGACTACTATACTCTTTTAAAAGCTATTTAGAATAGTGCTCCCTCCTGTATTTTATGAAATTTGGATACTACTAAATATTATATAGAGTAGTACTCCTTTAGAATTTTTTTAAAAATAAATGAATGCCTTTAAAAGCTATATTTTTAGAAGTGCTCATCGAAATTGTTTTTATGAATTAGATTTCCTAAAATCTATTTTGTGAGGTCATCCTCCAGAGCTTTTTTTTTTAACTTGATGCTCCTAGAAACTATATTTGAAGTAGAACTCCACCAGCAAGTTTCTAAAATTAGATGCCCTTAGAACCATTTGGAATGGTTCTTACCTGGATTTTTTTAATTAATGCCTTAAGAACTTAATGAAAGTGGTCTTCTACCAACCCATTGTTGAAAATTGAATGTTTTTAAAAGCTAATTGAAGTGGTCCTTGCCTGTATTAAAAAAATGTATAAACATATACATTTGGAGTGGCCTCCTATGAGTATTTTTAAAAGAATTGGATGCCTCTAGAAACAATTTAAAGTGGTACTCACTTGGATTTTTTTTTAAAAATGAATTACCTTTAAAAACTATTTGGGGGGGTCCTTCCCTGGCAAATTTTTGACAAGTGAATGTCTCTTTGAGTTATTTGAAGTTTGAAACAACGCCATTTTTAAGCTTAATACTAAAAACTTTGAAACATTTCGAAGGAGGGGGGGGGAGTGTTTAACCCCCTAAGCCCCATTCCCTACATAATGATTGGGATACCAAAGCTATCATTCATCCATTTAATACTACCCCTATGTCAAGGTGGAAAGGTAGATCGGGATATCAAAGCTATCATTCATCCATCTAATACTATCTCTATGCCATGATGGAAAGATAGATGTGGGATCGGGATATCAAAGCTATCATTCATCCATCTAATACTATCTCTATGCCATGATGGAAAGATAGATGTGGGATCGGGATATCAAAGCTATTATTCATCCATCTAATACTATCTCTATGCCATGATGGAAAGATAGATGTGGGATCGGGATATCAAAGCTATCATTCATCCATCTAATACTATCTCTATGCCATGATGGAAAGATAGATGTGGGATCGAGATATCAAAGCTATCATTTTTCTAATAAATAAAAAATTGAACAAGTACAGGAGTGTTACTCAAGCTTTGTGCATGGTAAAAGATTACAATGAGCCATTTATTTGAAATAACTATTTTATTAGAAGTAATTTGCGGTAATACTCATAAGAAAATAAGCATGATACATAATAATAATATAATAATAATAATAATAATAATAATATAATAATAATTATTTACAAAGTGTTGCTACATTTTAGTTACACATTTTTAACAAATTCCTAAAGTGGCATAAATAATTATGTTGATATATACATAAATTAAAATATGACAAATAAGTAAACATAGTAAATGCAGTGATATTATAAAAAACTATTACTTTATATCAATGATATCAAAGATAGCTCAAACTAGATTCATTTTAAAATTCATTTAAAAACCTAAAACAAAATATTTATTGTTATCTTATCAACTTTTTATTTTAAGGAAATTTGTTTTAGCTTACCTAACTTTAACTTTTCTATCTTTTACATCTTCTTTAAAAAAATAACAACCATTTTACAATATCAATTAAATGCATAATCATTTTAGTTAGTATTACACATATTTAAAAAGTATACAATTTTCATTACTGCCTATGAATTTCTACATCTCCATCTTATGAACAAATATTCAATTATCTTTTCATCATAATAAAAATACACTTTTTTCTTTTTTTTACAATTGGATATAAGATTTTACATAAAATTGTATTTTGAATGTATAAATAAAATAGGTATAGCTAATTTATTACATTTTGGTCTATCAAATAAACTATATCACGAATCCATTAAGTTCCAAATATCCACTTCGATTCAGTGGTATGTCTTGAATACTTAAAAAGAATAAACAAGTCGTTTGACTGCAAATGCAATCAAATTATGCTCCTAAAGTTAATTAATTATTGCCAATGTATAAGACAGATGTGTTAAACACACTAGAGCAACTAGGGTTGACTGAACACACACATAATATAAAACACAACTAGTAAACTACTCTTATCAGGAGTATAACAATGGAAAAGGGGATGTTATAAAGCCCCCCCTCCCCCATACCTGTGTTTAAATATGCCCCCGACTCTTATTTTTGAGAAAGAAAAGGAATTTTATAGTGAAAATTGAGGGGGATAAAAACTTAAGGTATCAGTCTGCAATCAAGTCATACCAACAGAGTGACCCTCGTCTGCTGGAGAATTACAGTAACAACATCTGCAGTGCAGATAGAGGAGGGTGTCATGTGGTCAACACATTGGATCCTTCGGCCTTTAATTTCAGTTTTCTAGACGGGAACCAATACTTTTGTATTCCAGTAACTCTTCAATTGTCCTCTTGAGGCTGAGTTGACCTTGTTCCAGACCCACTGCTTCACAGAAAAATGTGGAATTGCCAGGGACTGTAGTATCTGTAGTAAGGAACTCTGACCAAATGTTCACATAGGTGTTCAAACTGACCCCCAAAAATAACTTGCTTACAACACCTTATCTCTTAAAATAACCTGGTGAGACACCACTGGTTCATGTAATACCCATTGAACCAACTGGTTCAACTGTGTAGAAGCATACTTGTCTTTTATTTTAAAAGACAGGTCTCACTATTTATTTCAGATAACTGAGGGATGGTCTTTCTTAACATAAACTGGTTCCCAATACAAACCTTTAAAATCACTTGACTGATCACACACTTTATTATAAAAAATTGTTCAGTCAATAATTTTAAAATAATGGTATCTGTATACATGGCTGTCCTAAAACCAAACAAAGTAGCACATCTTATCACACTCTACTTACTTACTATATACGAATTCTGATAAGAACAAACTCTTTAAATATACAAACATATTTGTTTTGTTATCAACGTTGATATTAATATTCATTGCTTTATTACTTACTCACTCTATGACATTAGAAACTTGAAAGTCCATTGTCACACTTACAAACATATGCCACATATTCCGAGATAGTTCTATCCAGTCCAACTCATTACACCGTATCTCGTTCAGGTCCAACCATCTGGGTCTAGGTCTTCGCAATGGACTGTTGTTAGTATTAATTAATTCATAGTTGTTGATGCTATATATTAAAAGTGATTGTTGTAGATCACATGGATTTACGTATAAATAATATTTTTTTCGGTAATTTTTATAACTGTCAAAAAAATTCTTTCCTATCTAAATCAGACTAATACTCTCAAGAAAAGTCCGATCTCACAAGTATCCACAGATCTCCAGAGCTACACAAAAGTACAGCAAGATTCAGTGATGTTTTCATATTATTTTAAGACCATACCCATCCCTTGACAACTCTTATGTAGTGGGCGGCCTGGTGGTCTAGGGGTAAGGTGTCAGACTTCTGTGCTGGCGGCCGGGGTTCAATCCTCGGTCCTGGCACAGATTTATCTGATTACCAAACCCTTCCTTCACCTCTGACAATACATCTTGTGATTGTGGGGAATGCCAGGCCTCCACCGTGGTTCGAATTCCACGTTAAACTGTAGGTCCTTCATTTCATCTCACAATCACCCTACCATTACACATTAGCGTAAGTGCGTATAACCCGAAAGAGTAGTAAGACGCGGTGCTAATAATAATAATAATTTTTAAAATTCAGCCATGATAAACACGCATAGTGGTTATGTACTGCATTTAGTGTGCAACGGTATTTACTGTCTTCTTTGAATCAAAACGTACTTTACTTAGGAATCTTTACTTCATGTGGCAGAGCAAAAAAATTATAATTTTAAAATCATATTCATTCTGAACTTCCTGTTGCAACCATGGTAATTTTTTTTATGGAAATGTCCTAATTAAATTCTTTCAAAGATACTACTATGATTCTTTTTTTTTTCCTTTTCTTCTGTATCACGATCTAATTTGAGCAAATTTGGTAAGGATCTATTACCTTTTTGGACATGTAATGAAACAAATTAAATTATAGGTCAGTCACCACATTCTTACTCTCTTCAAAAACGCAAAATAATATAATATTATTTTGTTGTTGTTTGTTCCGTAAACATGATTTCCCTACGAGTCTGCGAGGTGTACTTTACCACTCTTGGGAGCAATGGCGGCACAGGTACAATATCCTCTTAAAGAGAATATTGAACAGAGTTAAGAACACTGCAGCTTCAAAGAATATATTCATCTATATTATTTTTGCATATCAATAAAATGAGAGATTTCCAGAAACCTATTTAAACATAGAAGACAACTATAGTTTATGTAGATAAACTGTCATCATATAAGGCAGACAAGCAAGCCTCAACAAAACAATTGAATATAAGAAATATTTCACAACAAAAGTTGGGATTGTATGATCTACATTTCATGGTGGGCATGAAAATCTTTTATAACAAAAGTCAGGATTGTAGGACCCACATTTCATAGAGGACCCAATAAATGTATTTTTTTAAGTTGGAGTTTTAAGGGCCTACATTTCACAAAGGATCCACTCATTTTGTTAAAAATGTCAGGATTGTAAGACCTAAATTTCACAAGGGCTCTAATAATTCTTCAAAATAAAGGACAGGATTGTAAGGTTAGAACTTAACAGCGAGCCCAACAATCTTTCCCTATAAAAGTAGGTATTGTAGGGCCTATATTTTACAAGGGCAATAATCTTTTGCAACAATGGACAGGATTGTAGGAACAACATTCCCCAGGACACCTTCAAGTTGTTTTTCTCCACTGCAAGAACTTGATGAGATCTAACATCGTCCTTCTTGAAGATCACTTCTTAGAAGATTTTATCATACCCATCTTATTGGTGATGACAATGGGTTTGTTTTCGTTCGTCTTAACCTCTGAGTATAGATAGGTGTATCGGCTACTCCAGTGGAGAAAGACATACCACGTGGCCAGGATTCCACCGATTCCATTGGCTGCGCACGAACCAATCAGAAGTACAACAAGTATGCCAACCTGTAGATAAAAAAACAATTTGCTAATCCAATTGCGCATAGAAATAAGTACAGTGATTCAATTAGGCTAGCTTGACATAATTGTTAGCCTCTGACTTATTTTTGATGAAATATAAATACAACATTTTCTGTACCCCCTCAAGATAATTTATTAATCTATAAGTACCCATATTTCTAGCAAAGCTCTCTACTTCACGGAATAGACTAATCGGTGTTTGATTGCTTTGACCGGCTTTGTCTGAACTTTAAAGGATTTTAATGATAATAAAGTAACGTAATGAGCAACAAATGTTACTGTTGTAACTTTTTATACGTCCAGGGCTGTCTTTCTAAGATGATCCATTCGCGTACAAAGAAACAAATCTTCCTAAGGAAGGCTTAATGGAAACTTTTTTATGTTCCATGGCTTACGTTCTGGGATTGAGCATAGTAAGGTATCATTTGGAGAAAATATGAACCTACCCTTAATTGTGTGAAGGAAGATCTGAAAGACATTTAGAAGAAGAAAAAAAGCCCAGTCCTTTCTAATGAAGATTACGCCTTAGCCCGCTTATAATTTTAAATTCAAATCACTTTAAATGAGCTACTAAATGAAACACATTTTGAATGACCACCATATATGAACACATTACCAGATTGAAAAGCTATATTAATACATCATTTGGCCTAAACTCAAAGAATATCCCTACCAAATTTGGTTAGAATTGGATCATGCAATTGATAGTTATCGCGGAACAAACAATCACACACACAAGAAATACCAAAGAGTCAAGTTAAAACATGACCTCTCTTACAATAGATCAATAAAAGATGTTGAATTATCGCCAAGGTTAAATTATAGTCCTAGCCTATCTCATGATGTAGTCTTCAGCGTTCCTGGCTACTGACCTAAAGGTCCCGAGCTCAATTCTCGACTGATACAGGGGGATTTTTCTCGAAAGGAGAATAATTCCCAATGCTCACCAGGGTTTGGGTTGATTAGGCTTAAGCTAGGTTAAGATCTTCTTTGGCTTCACGCCGTAATATTCACTATCATCCTCCCCTCACTTATCGGGACATGGAAAGAGCCTCCACGGAAAGGATGTACGATTAGTACATTCAGATGTCCCCTGGACAGCGGTACATTAGTACCGGCTAATCTTGGCACGATCTGAGCTACAGATTGGTGTAGCTAAGACACGCCATTATTATTATTACTTTATCAAATACATAAGCTACAGTGTTACTGTACCTCTCCGCAGTTGAGGTCCGTGTAATGGTACACCCGCGGTACAGTTTCATTGACAAGGGCCTGCACGGTGCGACACACGCAGGTGGAGTAGAGGGCGTGTGGAGGCTGACAGCTCATCTGAGACAGGAAGATGAGATGCAGGAGAGAGAAGACGCTGGCGCAGAAACAAGCGCAACCTGCCACCACCGACAGCAGCACACTCAACGCCTGGAAGGAGAGAGAGAGAAAGAAACATATACAATTAACTTAATAGTCTAGAGGTAAACCGACTACCAATACCAATTGTTCATGCTACGATTGTTTACAACGATTAATCATGGTTATCGATTATTTATTAATAACTATTGGGAAATAAAACTTAAGAATCACTGTAGAGGTGTATCGATACCGATTACTGATTGTTTAGAATTATTGTTGATGCTACGATTATTTACACCGATTAATCCCGATTATCGATTACTTATTAATAACTATTGGGAAATATAATCAATAGAATGATAACAGTTAGTGTAATTAATATAAACAGATTGTATGTATACAAAAATATATTTTATGCATAGCGTGCGAAAGGTGGAAATAGATTGTTAGTTTTATCAACGGTATGAACTTATATTTCTTTATCTAGTTATGGAATCTTTGCATAACCCGCAACCCTGATGCAGTGTGTATATAAGTGTTTTTTACCCATAAGGTTTAGGACTTTTCCTACCTGTGACGTAACGGCAGGTCAATATAGGATTTCCCATGTTAATGTATTTACGTTTTATTCAGTGACTTTTAAGGATATAACGTTGAAACCAAAATTTCAAATTTTTAAAAAATTCTAAAAAATATATTCTTACAGTGTCATGTTAAAATCAATTAAAGCGATTCCAGTTCTCCTCACTTAATCAAGTATCGACTACAGCGCTTGGTGGTTGAATGTATCCCTAAAGTTGGTTAGTGTGTAAATCAGATATGTTAATACTTTAATACTACAATCAAAGCCTTTACTAATACATCCCACCAATTGTCATTCTCTGTTTGAATTTAATTTAAAGGCATTCTTTCCAATAAACTTAATTCATAAAATGTTTTAGCATTTTATTAATTAAAATCAATACACACACATAACCATTTTTTTTTTTTTTCAAATGTGTTGACACTTTCATGCATGTTTGCTAACCCCAAAAGGTAGAAAGCTAACTTTCCATGATTCCACTATGGTGCATTACAGGGGTTCCAAAACTGTGCGTCACGACGCCCTGGAGCGTCGCCGATTTTAGTCCGGGACGTCGTGGCTATAAGGAAAAACTAAAATTTATTATGTATAGTGAAATGCAGCATGCACATTTTCATTACGTGTACTCGTTCATATTTTAAAGCATGGAATAAATCATACAAGAGAAAACATAATTTTTTCTTCTTATGAAAGCGTCCCCCCATAAGAGTTCCGGATTAAATTGATCCATGAAAATTTGGCGTGACGTGTGCAACTTTCTCTCCTACAGTCTGATAAGTAATGAGCCAAGGTCACAGAGAAGTCTGTGGCCAAGGTCAAGCAATTCTTTTTTTTAATATTTGGTAATGGGGCGTCACACGGAAAATTTTACATGTGAAAGGCGGTGCGGTCTCAAAAAGTTTGAGAGCCCCTGGGTGTTACATATAAAACATGACCATGGTGTAATGTGTCAAGATAAGAGTTCTACCTTTCTGGATATGTACTTACAATAATTATAATTTTGATATAAAATAAAAACATATTTTTTGCGGTCAACGTTGATAAAATTTTATACTATATTATCTGTGTTATTTTATTGTTATTTATAATATCTATCATCCACTTCAGTGGCCGAATTGTCTAAGGCCAGAAGCGGATTTATACTATAGGCCCACTAAGCACAGGCCTAGGTGGCGGCGGCTTTAGGGGGCGGCACATTTTGGATAACATTATCTTTATTTCTACTTTATTATTGTTTTCATTAATTGCGTTTAGAAATTATTGATCAACATTATCGGAATAGTTCAAGTTTAGGTCAGAAAGACAATATTTATTTTTAAATAACTGTACTTTGCAATCGCTTTGTAACCGAGGTCAGTCTCCCCTTCTTCATAATGTTATTATTATTAGCACCGCGTCTTACTACCCGTTCGGGTTATACGCACTTCATAATGTTAATTCACGCTACTGTAGGTCATGCACATTGTGCATGCGTGATTATTTTTCGTAGAAATCTTTTATTGAATACTAACCTCCACCGCCGCCCCCCTCTCGCCCCCAAATCTATTCCCACCAAAACTTCCTATAGCCCTCGACAAAAAAAAAAATGGGGAGGGTGCATATTATAATTGTGCCTAGGGGTGCAAAATTTTTTAATCCGCCACTGTCTAAGGCAGTGGTTCCCAAAGTGCGCTACGTGGAGCGCTAAGTGCTCAGCGAAGAGATCGGAAAGAAAAATAAATAAAATAAATGTGACAAGATCTCAAAACTGTGAAGTTGTGTGGACATGAACTGTGCATATGCAAGTATTGGGTAGAAATTATGTAGCCTCTGCAGCGTGTTGTGAAGCAGAGTAGGTAAAAAGTCTTATTAAGTTGAAGTGCATGTCATACGTCTCCTCAGTCAGCTTTGCCCGCTCGAACTTCCTTGGAACCGTGCAAAACATCGAGAATGTCAGTGAAGCACACAGACTGAACGCGACGAAACCAGACAGAGAGACTCGATGGTGCCAGCTAACCCCGTCTCTTTGAGAACAACGCCGTGCTTTCAGATACGATTGTTAGATACGACACATTTCCAGAATTTTCTGGGAGGTTTTGATTCTACAGTAAAACATCGTATCTCTTTCGCAACTAATCAAGTCGCGTTGTAGGGTTATTTATTTATTCTTGTGATTTGTGCTTTTCAAATTAAGTGTTTTTTTTTTAAATTACGCAGATATAACTTTTTGGATCTTGTATTTTGAGAATGAAACACGTGACTTTTGCAGATTTTTTGTAGCACCTATGTAGGGATTCCGAAAATATCATCGATTTCCTTTCAATAGATAGCTGTCTGAAATCAAGATCCTTAAAAGAAAAAAAAATCTCAAACCCTCATCGACAATACCTCCAGTGGCTGGTGATAAAGTACAAGCGTTTAAAAGAAAATCAAGTTTTGGGTGGAATCAATGAAAATTGAAATGTAGACAGCTTGCCAATGGTAAAAGAATTTAGAGAACTATCCATACACCGACATACTTGGAGATATCTTAAATAAGTTTCACGTTCACCTCCTAATTTGCTTGATGGTTTCAACTGTTATTTTCCGAAAGAACTAAAAGAAAAAATAAAAGAAAACTTTTGGGTTTGAAAAAACCACCCTTTCTGACATCACAGCAGTATGAGTGCTTTATTAATTTAACACCAAATTCTGCGATAAAAGATGATTTTGCAACGAAAAAGTCACTATCAGAATTTTAGTGCCAGCTAAGAAACGAATTTGAAGTTTTGTGAGATAAAGCAAAAATCATCGTTCTCAATACAGAGACGGATATTCGGTTGCAGCCGTCCCAAATTTAGCCACATTGTCCAAATCAAAACAGTCCCATCCCTCTCGTTAAAATCTAAGTTTGGTGTCTATACTTTATCGTTCTTTTTTAATGCCAAGTAACTTTTTTTACAGATTTAAAAAATAATTTTAAATACCACATCTATGTGGGTAACATATTGTGGATTTATAATACCTGCTTTGAGTTCGTTCTCAAATGTGTTGCATTACTTTATGTTTATTGTGGTTGTTTTTCATTTAGGTAGTTTAAAAACATTTCTAATGAAATAAAACTTAATGTTTAACATGCCCAAATGCTTAAAAAATTGTTTTAGCTGGGAATACTGCTGCCATTCGGTTTCGTAACTATATAGATGATGTGTGATAATATTGTCGCCCTTATGCCAAAGACACGTATGTACAAAATTTGTTTTAAAAAAAACCGTATTTAGAGTCCCAATTTTCAATTACTTCCACTGGGAAAAATTAAGCTTGGATTCAAATTCAAGCCGTTTAGAAAAAGTAAATCGTGCTTTTCCTATACGATAAAATATCGACTAACAACCTTAAAAATGCAGTTAGGTAAAAACAGCCAAAATTACACATATACGTGACTTTAGCATCAGGGCAAAGATAGTTCTCCGTGACGAATTTATCTCCTTAAAAGTGCTCCGAGATTTGAAAAGTTTAGGAACCGATGGTCTAAGGCATCACTCTTGTGTTGGAGTAGCCTGCGGATGATGGAGAGTTCGAGGTTCAAATCCCAGTCGGGTCTACTGAGGGTGGTTTTTCCTAGATGGTTTCCCACTCTCCTTCTACGCAAATTCAGGTGGATCACCTCTAAAATGCTTCCTCATCCCTACCCCATTAGCGTAATTATTATGTATGCGTATAAGAAAATCTGAAAATTTGAAAATATAGTAATATGCGATGATAATAATATATAATATATATAATATTTATATTATATATAATATGTAATATCTATCAAGTGTGACAGTTGTATATCATATTACCTGGCTTATGAATGAGTGAAAGTAGATCTAATAACTTTTCAAGCTGTCAATTAAGTTTCTTTCTATAATATTTGGGCGGGTGACCTGGTGTCTAGGGTAAGGTGTCAGACTTCTGTGCTGGCGGCCGGGGTTCAATCCTCGGTCCCAGCACAGATTTATCTGATTGCCAAACCCTTCCTTCACCTCTGACAAGACATCTTGTGAATGTGGGGAATGCCAGGCCTCCACCATGGTTCGGATTCCACGTTAAACTGTAGGTCCTTCATTTCATCTCACAATCACCCTACCATTACACATTAGCGTAATTGCGTATAACCCGAACGGGTAGTAAGACGCGGTGCTAATAATAATAATAATAATAATAATAATATAATATTTGGACTGTACCTTGATAGAGAAGACGAAGAACCCTAGTGGCATTCCCGGGTATTCTTTACGGCAGCAACATAACAGGAGCAGTCCGAACACCCCAGACGTCAAGAGCTGCAACATTTCAAAACAAGAGTGAATATACTTGAAACATCAACGCATAGCTACAGGATTATACAAAACGACGAGTCCACCAGGAATTAGAGATTTGGGAGAAATTTACACTTAGAACCTGTTTTAATTATTTTATCAGTGACTATAAACAATTCCTAAATTACATAAGGCTTTTCTTTAATAGTTTTTGATCCTACCTCCCCCTTAAGAGATCATAGGATTATCTGTAAACCCTAACCCCCTTCTATCTTACGTTTTTTTACGATTTGTTGAAATATATTATTTTAATTGTTTAGTTATTTTTAGACTTAAGGATTGGTGGATTTGTAACAAAGCGAGTGATATAAATTTTAGAATAATACTTTAATTACAATAAAATGAAGTGTAACACCCCATGAGTACTTAAGTGAAATATAAGTGAAATATTACATTTAATAGATTAAAGATTTATTTTCTGACTTATATATATATATATATATATATATTAATATATATATATTATATTCTTTCACTAGATACAAGATCTTATGTAAGTTGGATTCTGATCCCCCCAAGGCCCCCCTCCCCAATCTACTACTTGTAAGAAAACGTAGGAATATACTGAACCCTACCACCCTTCCAAAAACCCTTACGTAATTTAATGACGGACCCTTAACCCTTAAATGGGGATGTTTAGCAAAAGATAGTTTGAGTATATCTTGGCGAATAGGAATGCACCAACATTCTCTTGTAGAGAAGATTGAGGGTCAAATTATTGAAATCTAATCACCAGTGCCCCACATGGGTTATTGAATGGTTTAACGCGACACTATCTTGTTAGACTGAGTTGACAGTGAGGTATAGATTGAAAATGTTATATCATGAAAATACATAGCATGTACACCTGGTCAGGATTGAGCCTCGACCTACTGGGCCACTGTCTGAAACACTTAAGATGTCATTATAGGGGTTTGAAGACCAGTGGCACTAACCAACATACGGGGCACTAATAACATCCGTGGTACTTAACAACACACAGACCCCGCAACCCCAGCAGAACCCCGTGGCATTCATCAGCACTTCATAGCACTTACAAACATCCCACAACCCCCAGGTGAACCTCATAGCCTCATCAGTCATTCATGGTACTCCAAAGTATCCCACACCACTCACCACAATTCCGAAGTCCCCAGAAGAAGTGTATGCAACTCACCAAGACCCCAAAGTATCCAGCATATCCCCATGATACTCACTAATACCCGAGGGCCCCAACAGGACCTCATGCTACTCACCTACACCATGAAGCCCCCAGCCGAATCACATACAACTCACCAACACACCGAGGCCCCCAGCAGACCCATGATACTCACCAACCTCTAAAGTCCCCGGCAGAACCCTGTGATACTCATCAACCCTCCAAAGGCCCCAGAAAAACCCTGTGACAATCACCAACACTCCGAAGCCTCAGCAGTACCCTGTGATACTCACAAACAGTCCAAAGAACCCATCAGAACCACACGCCACTCACCAAAGCCCCAAAGTACCCAGAAGAGCCTCATGATACCTTATAAATTCCCCATAGTTCCCAGGAGAACCACATGACACTCAACAACACTTCGAAGCCTCCAGCAGAGCCCCGTGACACTCACCAACGCCCCGAATCTCCTAGAAGAGCCCCATGGTACTCACCAACACCCCAAAGCCTCCAACAGAATCCTGTGACACTCACCAACGCCCCGAAGCCACCAGAAGAACCCCAGGCTACTCACCAATACCACGAAGCCCCCAACAGAACCCCGTGACACTCGCCAACACCCCGAAGCCCCCAAGAGAATCCCATGCTACCCACCAACACCCCGAAGCTCCCAAAAGGACCCCATGCTACTCACCAACACCCCCGAAGCCCCAGAAAAAAACCATGACCTCACCAACACTCCGAAGTCCCCAGAAGGGCCACATAACACTCACAAGCACCCTGGAGGTCCCAGAAGAACCATATGACACTCAACACCCTGAATTCCCCAGCAGAACCCCGTAAGACTCAACAGAACTTAATGGTACTCTCAAGCACCCTATGGCACTCACCAGAGCTCTGCGACACTAAACAACATCCGTGGCACTTACCGGAACCCCACTCCAGTAGGGGATATCTCTCGCCCTGAGGTGCGGTGCCCAAAGCAGCAACCACACGGCCAGCGTCGTGATGGCGATACCCATGAGCAGCTGCAGGGATGCCAAGCCTGTGGCCAACTTGTGGTGACGCATGATGGGCGGGTGGTATTTCCGGGAAACTGAAACAATATTGACTGAATCTTCAACTTGCTATGGCTGGTCAGGAATTTATTGAAACATTAGGCTTGGCATTTAAAAACTATATTAAGGCCCTTGGCCCTGTCGAGTGCAAGTCTAAAACCTATTTTGTGGGATGGTGGGCGTGAGGGTGAAAGGCATGGCGTGGCTTCACAATCGACCCAAAGTATCCTTCCGCACCAACAAGAACAGATGGATCACGGAAACCATAGATGGTGCTAGCTACCGGACAGGTCTTGCGGAAAAACCATAGTTTGGAAATACCAGTTTTCTCTAAAACAAGTGTCATTTTTATGTTAATATTTTCAACGCCCTTTCTAAGATAATGTATCAATGTTTATTAATTGCTACATTTTCTTATATTTTGTTATGAAGCCGGCAGTATTCTATTGAAAAATGAGGAATGCCAGGTCTCCACCGTGTTTCGGATTCCACGTTAAACTGTAGGTCCTTCATTTCATCTCATAATCACCCTACCATTACACATTAGCGTAAGTGCGTATAACCCGAACGGGTAGTAAGACGCGGTGCTAATAATAATAATATTGAAAAAATGTCAAGATTATCGATATTTTATCACTGTTAAAATCATAGAGGAGGTGTGTATATAAAAAGTATAACTATTCTTGAAACAACCGTTTCCGAAAATAAAATTGCAAAACAATCGAAATTCTTGAAGATAACCGTTTGTTCCCATGGCTCTGCATTTCCACGCCAAATGAAAAGGGCCAATCTCCTTAAACTGGAGCATATATCTAAACACCAGACACACTAAGCATAGGAGAACGTTTGATCATATACAGCAGGGGTTCTTAGATGGAGGGTGTGGGAATCTTATCTTTAAACATTTAAAATAAAAAAGTTGTTAGATTAAAATAAATTGTCACCGTTATTTTTAGTATATGAAATGTTAGGATGATGATAGGATTGTCAGTAGAAGTCTTAAACCTATCTTAAACCTAATTAACCAGCTCATAAAGACCATAGGAACAATTCCCTTTGGGAAGCATACCTATGGTAAAACCGGGAATCGAAACCGGGACTTTTATATTAGTAGCCAGTAATGCTGACCATTAAACCATGAGGCAGGCTAATGTCCCCATTATCAATACGGACTGAGGCGGCGAGGCCGTTCAATTGACATTGCTATTAGATGGCATTAATAAATTTAAACCAAGTTATTGACATATTTTGAAGTTATGCTGGAACCTAATAGGTGGCTGTCCATAAAGCTAAGTCACGGAAAAAAAAATGTATCTCCTTTTCCTCTTCTTTTCACACATTATCCTCAGCCCTACCCCATTATAGTAATTATAATTTTTGCGTTTAATATTGTGTTTTTTTTTGGTCACGGCCAATGGTGGTTATGAACAAAAACATTTGGAAGGTGCCAAAATTCCTGAATGTACTGCTAATTAATTAAAATTCATATGTAACAAACAAACAAAACAAAATACACGCTCCAGACATAAAATGCATATACTATTATCTATATTTTGGTTCAAATATTGATAGCAATCTCGATAAATTAAATTGTTAATAGATCCTGAGATAATGATAAACTGCATATACTTAAAACAGTTGATTTGTATTCTGTTGTGTATGGAACTAATGGAAAATAAATATGTGACAAAGTGAAATAACAGAAGCAGTCAGGATAGGGAAAGGGTAAAAAAAAAGACTTAATTAAACGACAACTAGATCATTATTTTCCATATATTACGAGTATATAAAGGCAAAGGATGATTTTCTTAAAATACCACTTAAATGCTGATTCATTTAAAAATTGAGTCTAAGATTTCCAATATTAGCAAACTGTCGTACAACTTCCATATGATACCGACCGGGCCGGTCGTTCACTATAACCCTCTGTTTATTACAGTACAGCCTGGCTAAAAAGCTTTTACTTGTCTGTAACGTCAACCTCGGTCCTCTTTGGGTAAAGTGTTCGCCTTAGGGACCGATGTTCGTGGGTTCAAATCAAGACGGGGTTGACGGATTTTTCTTGAGCGATAAAAATGCGTAGCATAATCTCCTTCGGAGTATAAGTAAAGCCTGTCCGTCCATGGAAGGCATGTGAAAAGCCCTTTCCCGGCAGAAAATGGTGGGCTCTTTCACTCTCATTTGTAGAAATGGTCGTGTGCTTATATAATCAGTCGGTTCAGAAAGTGCATGTTAAATATCTCAGATATTATATATAAAAAAATACTCGTTATTGTCGAATCATATAGCATAGTCCTACCTATTACAAATTAACAACCTCGTACTTTTCCGTAACATAATGCTATTTATTATATAACTCATCTAAATCAATAATTTATTGATTGTAAAAATAAACCTGTTATAGTTAGGGGGGTCTTAGGCCCCTCACGCCCATGACTAGAACCACCAATAGTTGCGGCTACCAGGTCGCATTTATGGCCTGGGATAAAAAGGAAATCATAATGTTGAAAAACCATCCGAATGTTTGTTGAATCCCTACCTTTAAGATCAAAGATAGCTACCCTGTTTTGTTGGTCACTACTCATTAACTAAACCTAATAGTGATTTTTAAAAAAATGCCCCAAGCATCTGAGAAAACAATTTGATGACATAAGAGAACTTGGCGGAGTTTAACTCAATGCACGCAAGCGAATGAGGTGTATTTAAAACAAGATCATTGTGACTCTTCCATGGGAACCCTTTAAGAAATAATCACAGTCATTTAGAAAGGATGGAAAGAAAAGAGAGTTAAATCCAGTATGTTTGCAAAATTTTAGAGCAAAGGGGTTTTTCGGCATAATAATAATAAAAAAGTTTTTTCAGTAGACGGGTTTAGTTTAATTTTCTACACATACTAATCTCAACAGTTTTTTAATATTTATCAGGGGAAAAGTGACATTGATAAACATTTTTAAATGAACATAAAAAGTGATCATTAAATTACCTAATGCCTATGGTGAATATTCAATATCTGTTAAAATAACTTATTTTATATGTCCTATAGGTATTCAACGTGCACTTTCCGAACCGATTGATTATATAAACTATTTATAAACTAATTTAAATCTAGAAGAGACATCAAAACTCAGCCCTCAGTCGTTAAGCCATCACTGTGAAAGGTGAAACCCACAATTCAACCATGATAGATCTTTCGGACGTACCGGAAATCGAACCTTGGATTCTTAGCTCAATAGGCAGACACAATACCTACTGAGTTAAGGTATTGGTTTGAGGTTGTCGTGCGTAGAAAATCAAACCAACCAAATCTACTGCAGCAATATTTTATTTATTTTGGCCACACACACACACACAAACTTCCATTCCACGTGTGGCGATAGGACAGCGAAGGACGCAGCAATCACCTGCTGGTAAGTCACCTTCAGGTCGGTCCTCTTTGACGTTAGAACACAAACGTCATGACGTCAGCGGAAATTTAGTAATTCCTAAAGCACTGTTTCCTTCTCTATCCACTTACTCTCCCACTCCTGAACCAACGATACAAGTCCTTCGCACATACGCGAACTAAAATGTCACGCTAGTTTGCTGGCGATGATGAGGCTAGAGGTCAACATCCGCATGGGTGCTGAGGGTGATTTTATACTAAATGGTGTCTCACTATTCCTTCATGTAAATTCAGGTACATTTTCTCTAAATTTTAACTTCCTCGTTCATACATCTTTTTTTTGCACCCCGTCTTGATAAACATTGGTGTTATACTCATATGTACTAATTACGATAATAGGTTAGGCATTAAGGAGATTTTTATTTCATTCATTTATTTGAGGTATTCAACGTGCATGTTTTTAACTGACTGATTATATTAGCATACGAGAATTTCTATGAGCGAGAGCGAAAGGGCCTACCAACTTTGACCGGGAAAGGTATTTTCCCATACCTTCCAGGGTTCTTTTACATGCCACAATCGGCATGGGACAGATGACTTTACTTCCCCTCCGAAGGAAGTTGTGCTACCGATTTTTATCACTCCACTACAGCTGGGTATTTTGAAGGTTGAATTAAGAGGAAGTGTACCTGTATTTACGTAGAGGGAAATTGGAAAAGAATTTTAGAAAAAAGTTCTTTCAGTGCACCCGACCGGTATTTGAACTCCGATTTCCCTGTCATTGGCAATCCATTCTATTACTAGGGTGACGCCTTAGACCATTCAATCAGCGAAGCTTATTTTTATAATTTGTGTAATTAATTGTGTAATAAAATGCGCCATTGTTCTCATGGTCTATCGCGTAACTCTCGTGTTGTATTGATGACGGAGAGATCAAGAATCGAATCCCAGTCGGGTAATCCTAGAGTGGTTTTTTCCTAAAGGGTATCCAAATCTACCTCCAATCAAAATGAACAATTATTATGTTCATAAAAATGAACTAATAACTTATTACTATATGAGAAATAAAAAGTTAAGAAAATGTCTTGGTATCTTTTTCCAGACCGGCCCACTAAATTAATTTTTAAACCCATGGCCCGCGTTATCCAAAAAGGTTCTTGGCCCCTAGTTAAATTAAATTAACTTTTTAAGGTGGGGATGCAGGGGAGGCGAGAAAAGACTATTGTTTTGGTAGTTTTTATTGAAAAACTTTTTTTTTTCAAAATAAATAAAATATTTCTCCCGTGCGGACATAAAATTTAATTTTCTTCTCATGGTGTTATCAACAATTCTTGAATATCTGTCAAGAGCATAGTGGCATTAGATGTCAAACTTTTTATATTAAGAGAAAAAGTTGTCATTAAATTCCAGGACATCCTTGACAAGATGTTCAAGAACTATTGAGATAACTATGTGAAAAAAGTAAAACTAAATGTTTCTATTGGAGCAATATTTGTTTTATTTTGACAGAAAAAAAAATGTTTTCATGTAAACACTGCAAAAACACTTACCTTTTCTCACCTTTCTATATCCCCACCCTAAATTTAGTAATAAGTAATTTCTTAAGCGTATATGCCTACATGCATCATAAATATATGTCGGAGCAAACTCGATCAGACGCTTAAAACTATTAAGACTACTAGGAGCAAAAGTTATATCTACAATAATTGCACCAGTGGGCACGCAAACCAAGATTGCCTAGTCTATTTTGTCAATGAACGGGGGAATGAGGGTGTAAATACCGGCCGTGTGTACTGAGGGTTGTTTTTACTAAATGGTTTTCTCATCCTAATCTACGCACATACGCATACATTTACTCTAAATTCTACTTTCCTCATCCTTATCCCATTAGTGCATTTAAATTCATCTGGACAGAAAGACGTGGTGTATTAATAAATAACAATAACACTAATAATAATAGACCCTACTATAATAATACTTAGCACCCCCTTCTTACAACCCTTTCGGGCTGTATGCTTAAGTACGAGTTACGATAATAGGGTAGGAAGTGGGAGGGTTGAATCTAGAGGAAGTGAAATGGATGGTAAGTGGAAAATCATTTAGGAAAAACCACCCCCAGTTCACCCGAGCGAGATTCTAACCTCGATTTCCTCGGCAGTCTAGCTCAACATGAAACTAGCACGTTAGCTAACTATGCCACCGAGGCAGGTACTATTAATAACGCCAGACGTATATGCTGTTTGTTGGCCAGGAGCAGTTTAATCTGACACTTTAGCTTGCGTCATTTGAAAATACATGGAATCAAAACTAAGTGATCCAACACGGAAATCAATTGACATCTATTCACGTCGATGTGAATGTGGTTTAAATATGAAATTCACTAAGCCTGTTTGACGAGTTCGAATTCCGGTCGTATATACTGAAGGTTTGTTTTTCTGAAATAATTTATCACTCTCCTTACGAGCAAATGCAGATATATATCCCCAAAATTCTACCATTTTAATTCCTGCCTCTTTAGATTAGTTTAGGCCTATATATGCACATATAAATTTATTTTAAATATAATGAAGAGATAATAGAAATATGGGTTTACATTTTATTGTGTCTTAAATTATGTGATTACCAACTAACCACTCAGAAATATTTCTGTGAAATACATGAAAACTGTAATACAATATATTGGTTTCTGGATGTAATCTTAAATATATATATTTAAGTGGAAAGTTTCTAACTTAATTATTTAATCCACAATTAAATGTGAAATCATATTTCTATTAACTCTTCATTTTATTTAAGATTTAAAAAAATATTACAAAGTTAAATAGTTGACATAAACACTCCCCTCACGAAAATATAAAATACGGTTTTGCCAACGCATCATTTAATCTCCTAACTTACTTGAGCCGACTTAAATATTTATGTTTAACCGTATAACATTTCTAAAAATGGATTCGGCGTGAGCCCAAATAAAAACAGATAACCTTGGTATGGGAAACCTCCGGTGTATTGGACAACAGGTTTGAAGGAAATTTAAAATTAGTTTGCCTTTAAACCTATTAGTGAAGATGGTAAAAATCTATTTGACAAAAGTTTATTTATTTAGCTTTTTAAAATTTGTTATTTTAGGTATTTGAAGTGCACTTTCTGAACCGAATGATTATCAGCACCTGACATAATTATAACCTAAATTAAAACTAGATCAGACATAGCTTCCAGCCCGTAGCTCTTAAATCATAATTGTGCCAGGGGAAAAAACCACATATCACCCATGATAAATATTTCGTCCATGCCAATAAAAGAACCCGGGACCCTTAGCTAAAAAGGCAGACACAATACTAAGATAAAGGTCGAGATTCATAATCAGACTTAGTCAAAACCGTAGTCAGGGGAGGTTTGGGGGTTCAAACGCCCCTGAAATTTTAAGAACAAAATATATATGGCTTTATTTTTGGTTTAAATAATATCAAAATTAAGATACAAGTACGAATTAGGGGGCTATGTTGCAATAAAAAAAAACACTTCAAATAACTTCTAGAGGTGTTTATTATCTAGAATTTGTCCTAGCCTCTGGCAGTTAGGGGGCTATGTTGCCACAAAATAAAAACACTTCAGATAGCTTCTAGAGCTGTTTAATATCTATAATTTGTCCTAGCTTCCGGCAGTTAGGGGTTTATGTTGCCATAAAAAAAACTTCAGATAGCTTCTATAACTGTTTATAATTTTTAATTTTTTTTCTAACCTCCGGCAATTGAGGAATGTGCCCGCCAACCCCCTCACCCTTTGAAATTATTGGCTGGCTAAGGCCTTTGACTTACAAGTTCACCTCAGTTCGGCTTGAAACCAAACACAATACAACACCTACCTAGACCAGAATGGAATGGGCCAGTACTATATGGGAGAGTAGTTTATCCTAGTCTAGTTAGATGTCGTACTGTATTTAGTAGAGCACCGTACTTGAGACGTACTAAATCTGACTATGAAACTGACCCTAAAGCGTCGTACTTGTTCAACTTAAAACCAAAAGTTATATAAGGCCTGTATTGTTTGATGGTCTAATCTCGGGAGTCGAAAGAAGAAGGGGAGAAACAATTCAAGGAAAACTATTCTCAGTACACCCGGACAAGATTTGAAACCTCGTCTCTGCATCATTGACGGACAAGACAAGAGAAGCCTGACATTTAGTCCACGCATCCACTGATGCGTTCCGGATACAAATGTCCAATTTTCATAAAAAAGGCTTTATCTGAGAGAAAAGTTATTAGACCTTCTTTCATGTGTTCATACGTCTACTTATGTGATCTGCAGCTGTCGTTTTTGGTATATTGTCAATACCTAGAAAAATAAAATAAAAACAATTCCATGGCATCGGCCCAGAGTGGAGCCATGCCAACCGAGTCTCCGATGTCTGTTGGCGAAGGTAGTGCCAACCTCTGATGATATAGGATGTCATGTTGTCAGCACAACGAGCCTTACAGTCGTTAATCTCAGTCATCTAGATTGGAACCGTTACTTTTTCCTTCAAGTGGCTCCTCATTAATTGTCCTCGCGAGACTGAGTTGACCCCCTTCAAGACCCCGCTGCTTCACAGAAAAATTTGGACGCTCTGGAAATCGAACTCGGGATCTCTGTACAAGGCCATATCCAGCCAATAATTTCAGTGGGGGGGGGGGTTGGTAGGCATATTCCCCAATTGCCGGAGGCTATAAAAAATTCTAAATTATAAAAAGTTCTAGAAGCTATCTGAAGTGCTTTTTATGGTAACACACACCCCTATATTGTTTGAGCCATAAATAAATCAATATATATTTTGTTCATAACATTTTGGGGGGGTGGAGGGGGGTATTAAACCCCCTCCCCCTTCGGCTATGGCCTGGTCTCTGGATCTGTTGCCAGGAGCTCTGACAACTAGACCATAGAGGCGGTCATTCCCATAACATAAAACTTATTAGATATTAAAATGTTATCAATGTTGACCGCAAAAATAGCTATGTCTGTATTTTCTAACAGCTTTTCCATAGCTAAACCCTACCTAAATCTTACTACTTATGTGTTCCAACTGCCTGTGGCCAAAGGACCAAACCAGTCAGTAGGAGCGCCCACTCGAATTCCTCAAGTGCTCTCTTGTAGGTGTAAAGGTGTGTCATAACTTGCATAGGAAAGAACGTTCACATTGGTTTACAGAGACCTACAAAATACGAAGTTTAGGTCCTATTAAGAAAGGGATTACAGAGAGTTAAAAAAAAGAGTTAAACATGTACTGTACATTGTACACTTCGTTTACCCTGAAAGGTCTATCCTTGATAGATTACACTATGAATCTATCTTATAAACTACGTCATAGTGAAAATGTGCAAGGTAAGCATGACAAGGTTAACGGGATGTGCATTACACAGGTTTTTTTTCCATCCATTACTGTTTCCAGCCTATAGCAGCTTTTTTTTTTATTCAAGTCATATATTTTCCACTACCAGCTGGTTAGGCTTGTCGTAGCTTCATGTTTTATAATATAACTGAAGATCAAGACAGCCACAACATCCAGTTCATGGTCGTTAATTTATTAATGTGAAAGGTTAAATCTATATTTCACCAATTATAATTTTTTTTTGGCCAAACCGGCAATCGAACACGGGACCCTTAGCTCAATAGACAGACAAGTTACCGACTGAGCTAAGGCTATATACCGGATAGTGTACATATATAGATGGATTAGTCATCTTTTGACCTAAATCAACCTTATTAAATTACCTTCAAGCATTGGAAACCCTCTTTGGTGATAGAATGGTTTAAAGCTTTACTCTCGCAATATACTGGACTCCCGATCATAGGGAGATCAGGGTATTTAAATCCCAGTCGGGTGTACTGAGGGTGGTTTTTTTTTTTTCATAATTGGTTTTACATTTTCCCTGTACGTAAATACAGGTACACTTACTCTAAAGTCAAACTTCCTTATGCTTAAAACGTTAGCGTACACATGCTTATAACCCGAACGAATAGGAAGTCGCAGTGAATAGTAACTAAAAAGACTTTTGCAAAGATAGGCCCACACTAGCACTCAGAAGTAACCCCACCATTTACGGCACAACCAGTGTCGAATGTTTTTTTTTCCACCTGTTCAGGTTATACGTGTACGTACTAAATAATCTAATTAGCTTGAGATGAGGAAATTTAGATTTAGAGGAAGTGTACACACATTCACGTGGAGGAGAATGAAAACCCAACAGTAACATTAGTATACCATACCGGGATTCGAACCCCGATTTCCCCATCATCGGAGGTTTAGTCTATTGTAAGAGTGACGTCTTAGACTATGCGGCCCTCGAAGCGGGTCATGCATTAATGGAGCTAAACCCTCCTTGCCCCAACCCGCTTTAGTAGAAATACGCCGATAGCCCGGATGGGTAGTAGGACACCAAAACCCGCATCGATGACAAAATGTCAAGCCCATCTGGCCTAGTTTATCGGTGACAAGGAGGTTGGGGTTCGAATCCCTGTTGGGTTTAATGAGTGTGATTCTTTCATTAACTGTTTTTCCTACTCGTCCTCCAAGCAAAAGCGAATACATTTCTCAACCGTCCTCATGTTCACCCCAATAGTGTAGATGAGTGGTTCTCAAACTTTTTTTTACTAAAAGTTTAATGTGCCCCCATAGTAAGATTTCCCCAAATGACAAAAACACATTAAATATCCTTAAAGCTATGAACAAAAATTTATTTTCACTGAATAAATACATTGGCGACACTCGTTTTACAGAGTTCAATGTGATGATTTTACCTCTAATTCCACTACAGCTGACATACATTCTGGTGATTGCATCATCTTAAAGTAACTTAAATTCGATAAATTGACAAAGTGGGGGAAAGGGGAAATTCTTTAGTAAAAATAATAGTTTACTTTATGATGAGATGAACAAGAGATTTAACCGCTTCTGTGACCACGTGGTGTATCATGTTATTCTCGTGTTGGATTAGAGTGCCAAAGACGGGGAGATTGGGATCAGATCCCAGTCGGTTACAATGATGGTGGTTTTCCTAAATGGTTTTCAAATATCTCTCTACACAAATGCGGGTGAATTTCCCCCAATTAAACCTTCCTAATACGCAACCCATTAGAGTAATTAGTACATAGACGTATAACCCGAACGGGTAGTAAACTTGGTGCTAAAAAAAAGCGCTAGGAAGATAAGGGAAGATACATCTCTATCCCTCCAATAATAATAATAATAATAATAATAATAATAAGGTGGTGACATGAGTGGCTGAGGGATGAAATGAGATTGGTTTTGTGGCGGAATTAAGACGCGGGACTAAACCAAAGCACTCCGAGAAGACCGTATCTTAAACCAGCACTCAATGTCATGGTTCCAATATTCAGGTCAGTTATCAAATACAGATTCTGATGGGGCCTGTAACTAAACCAGAAGTCTAAGACGTTTCTGTAATCTGTGTGTGCAAAAAATAAAATTAGTCACAAATAGTAAATTGTTGGCAAATCGCAAAAATCTGTTCATATTTATGTGATGATATTTTTGGGAGGAAATAACTAATGAATGTGCACCAGTGTTATCTGGAAGAAAAAACCGACAGAAAAATCACAGGTAAAATTAAAAATAACGGGGACTGGCACAATCTGTCAGCCGTTTCGAAACAACTGTATCCAGCAAGACGTTTGTTTCCCCTCTCTCACCTCACTTGCTCTTGCTGGGTCTCCTTCCCTCACTCTAAGCTCCACATGGCCTGTTAGGAATCAGAGCTGCAAGAGCGCGCCACCAGACGGATTCAAAATTATAAGAAAATGTATTTTGTTTTAGGTAAATTTTAGCAGATTTTCAGCAGTGACTATATAATATTAATACACCAATTGGTTCAAAATTTGGTACTCTATGTTTTTATGTTTCTATATCCATGTTTCCAGTTGTACTTAAAAAAAAAATATGCTGAAAACTCCCCATTTGACGATTTTTTTGAGGAAAAAATAATTAATAAAACACATTTACAACAAATAGAATCATTTAATAGTCCTTTCTTTTATTGTAGAAAAAATATTAAATTTATATCTCAAATTTACAACTAGGTATAACCCTAGAACAATGCCTCCAAAATACGTATTTTTATGATCCTATATAGGACTCCTGTCAAAGAATTAGATTTGTTGTTTAGCATGATGTCTACTAGGTAGGAAAATTTGCACGTTAAATACCTAAAAAAAAGTATTACGTGTGAAATATGCATAAAAAACAAAATAAAATAAAATGGTGTATCTTTACTGTTTGATAAGCGCGCACAGGAATATAATTTCCGGCTTCGGTAGGTTGTAAATTAAAATGCGTGTCCTTGTGCATTGTACGCTAATCTAGCAGTCTGCCATTGGGAAACATTCTAGAAACACTGCCATAAGTGGACACGTGTATTACGTGTTGGCTTGCATTGCCAATACGTGAATGTCATCATAAATAAAAATGAAAACTATAATTGAATAAGTGCGTGTAGGAAGAGACTAGCTCGTTTGTTGTAACTTTTCAAAGGCAAGATTGGATTGCTTCATATTTTTGAGGTTTTACGGTTTAATGATATATGTAGCAGGGGACTGATTTTATTCCCTGGCTTTTTGCTTCAAAAAACAATTCTACTTTTTTCCTTTCTGCACTAACTCAAATACGGTAAATACGTAGTATACAACAATGTGTGTACTTAGAGGGAGAAAAAAGTCAGCATTTACTATTGATAATATGTAAAAACTATCAGAATTTTATATTGATAATATGTAAAAATAATTCGAATTAACACATTGATAATATGCAAAAACTATCAGAATTTACAAATTAATAATATTTTTAAAACTATCTGAATTTACATAATCAAATTAAGTAAAAGTTACCAGAATTTACATATTGATAATATGTAAAAATTATCAGAATTAAAGTAGTGATACCCGCTTCAGTGGCTGAACGGCTTAAGGCATCACTTTCTTGTTAGACTGGCCTACTGAAGATGGTAAGATTAGGGTTCAAATCCCGGTGAAGTCTACTTAGGGTGGATTTTCCCAAATGGTGTCTCACTCTCCTTTCAAGCAAATTCGGGTTAATTACTTCCAAAATTATTATTTTCTCATCCCTACCCTATTAGAGTAACTATCATATATGCGTATAACCTGAAGACACGGTGGTAGTAAGAATTTAAATAAAAATCCATCACAAGGCATGTTTTATAGCCGAGACTATAAAGCTCATTCAAATTACATCAGTTTTTAGAAACATAGATATTAATAATATATTAATAATTAATAATACAGTATAGGTATGCTATACAGATTCACTTCGTGCACTTCTTGCCTATGATTGCGTGTTAGAAATATTATTTGCTGTCTATAGTTAGCTAGCTTTACCTTAAAAGAATGAAAAGTACAGATGTAAACAAATATGTTGCTTCAACTTGTCCTTGAGTTTTAGACACAGGATCTACAGTTTGTGACTACAATATTTGTAGGTCTTGCTTGTGAAGTTATCTGAACAAAGGAAAGATGGTGAAACTATGGTCATTATTTATATAATGACTTCAAAGAAGAGCTTAAATGATTTAAGAGAAAAAAATCATCACTGGCTACTACCCATCAAGGCTATACGCATAAGTAAGGTAGAATTGAGAGGAAATGTACGTGTACTTGTGTTGAAGGAGAGTGGGTAACCATTTAGGAAAAAAAACCACTTGGATGGGACTCGAACTCCAACCTCCTAGTCAAGAGAAACCTGAATTGATGAGAATGGCATTTTGTCCACATAGCCAGAGGCAGATGATTTTTTTAATGTTTTTTTTAATAATACCAAATATTAATAATCTATCTTATTTTGTATTGGGATTCATCCAAACTTCGATTCCCGGCACGGGCGAAAAACACATTTTTGGTTAAATTGGATTTCTCCTTTGTTGATAATGGATTGACGGCAGGGAGAGTTAAGTCAGTTTTTAATTTGTGTGCTGATATAATTTGTTGGTTCAGTAAGTGCCGAATGGTTTCCGAGGCGTCAATCTCGTTTTATACTGGCCCGTGGATGACAAGGAGATCGGACTTCCAATCTCAGTTGGATCTACTGGGGGTGGTCTTTCATAAACAGTTTTCTACTTTCCTTCCATGCAAATGAGGATATATTATATATAAAAATAAAAATCAGTAACAAGAAAACACCAAACATTATTTTGAAACTGACAGATTACAAATAATTATATTATATCCCCG
The DNA here is from genome assembly GCA_039000515.1 of Timema cristinae. Taxonomy (NCBI): domain Eukaryota; kingdom Metazoa; phylum Arthropoda; class Insecta; order Phasmatodea; family Timematidae; genus Timema; species Timema cristinae. Next base: position 25,998,671 of record JBCFYV010000024.1, read on the forward strand.
ATGATTACCTAATGCGAGACTATTTGTAATAGCGTCCATGTCATCACATATGCATTCGAAACAATAGCTTTAAGCAGATGAACCTCAATTTAAGCTAGGTTGTTAAGATCGACAAAGGGTGACCTGGTGGTCTAGGGGTAAGGTGTCAGACTTCTGTGCTGGCGGCCGGGGTTCAATCCTCGGTCCCGGTACAGATTTATCTGATTACCAAACCCTTCCTTCACCTCTGACAAGACATCTTGTGAATGTGAGAAATGCCAGGCCTCCACCGTGGTTCGGATTCCCCGTTAAACTGTAGGTCCTTCATTTCATCTCACAATCACCCTACCATTACACATTAGCGTAAGTGCGTACAACCCGAATGGGTAGTAAGACGTGGTGCTAATAATAATAATAAGATCGACAAACATTAAGTAGGTACCCTCGTGATTACAAAACATCATGTTTAAACAATGATCGCCACTCGTTTAACGATACGACCCATGATATATTTACGTCACCGCTATTTTTATCGTTTTTTTACATCTATAATCATTCGTGTATGTATAGTATGATGCTGGCAGGAAGGACATTATCCGACAGATAGATCTACTTTCATGTATTCATACGCTAAATCATGTGATCTTCAGATGTCACGGTAAGAAAAATGGTAGTATTTTTTTAAATGTCCTTCATACGAAAACTCCTAACAAAGTATCTATCGTTTCATTGGATGAGCCTCATTTTGCAGCAAGAATTTTTTTTTTTTAGTACCACGTCTTACCACGGGCTATTTGATTATTTACTAATTACGCTTAGAGATTAGGAAGGCTATATTTAGAGGAAGCGTACCCGTATTTGCGTGGGAAAGTGAAAAACTATTTTGGAAAAATCAGCCTCAGTATATCTGACCGAGATTCAAACCTCGATCTTCCCATCATCGGCAGTTTAGAATACTGATAGAATAGCGCCTTAGACCATGAGGCCACCTACACGTTTCAAGAAAAGTTTCTAGATATTATCAATACCCATAAAATATCAAACGTAAAGTAGAAAAATGTTATCAATTTTGGCTGCAAACAAAAAAAACTTTTAATTTTTATAAAGCCCTTCCTATTAAATTGGACTGTATTTATGTTTTTGATGGCCACAATAAAGTGCCCTGGAAATTCTATGTAATTCCAAATTTTAATGGTTTTATTGTGAGTAGGTAGGTCTGTAGAGTATAATTATACATATTAGGACAGTAAAGATGGTGATGACAAACATCAGAACTATTAAACTGAAAATTCCATACTTAAAACTCATTAAGATTAATTTAAATTTTATAACCTACATAAAATCACTTAGCGAACCAATTTAGGATCGTAAAAACAAATCTCTAGTTCTAATTATGCATAAATAAACAATCACTGTATTTGAATCAGAATGATGGTTGTTTTTTTTTCAGTTTTTAAACATGTTGGTTACCAGTGTTTTATTAAAAGGGATAAGGATGAGGATGTTAGCTCCTTAGAAATATATTCGCATTAATATGGAGAGAACATAATATCAAACACATGGGCAAATGTCACGGGTGGAAAAAAACCTAATTCCACATATAGGGTACGAAATACGGACCAATTACAATGCGAATCTAACGTCTTACATCATACTAACAAAGTTTAGATATTTATTTTGCTTTGTAATAATGTACAAACATGTAAATTAAAAAGATTTTAGTATTTTTTTAAATATTTTGGCTACCCAAATCCTAGGTTCTTTATACTTCAAGCTTGGATAAAATCGTAAGAAATAATAAAAGCAAAATTTAAATGATAATTCAAGAATTATTTAAAAAAGTTACAAAGTAAAACGACAAAACACGTTTTAAACAATAATATGCTAAGTTATACTAAATTGATCACATAAGATTATTTTCCTTACAATAAATTAAATTGTTTATTACAATAAAGTATAAACAGTTTTTACGTAATTAATGTGACTTGATAATTTGTTCTCACCTAAAAAATAGTTCTATTATTATTATTATTATTATTATTATTATTATTATTATTATTATTATTATTATTATTAGCACCGCGTCTTACTACCCGTTCGGGTTATACGCCCTTACGCTAATGTGTAATGGTAGGGTGATTGTGAGATGAAATGAAGGACCTACAGTTTAACGTGGAATCCGAACCACGGTGGCGACCTGGCATTCCACACATTCACAAGATGTCTTGTCAGAGGTGTAGGAAGGGTTTGGAAATCAGATAAATCTGTGCCGGGACCGAGGATTGAACCCCGGCCGCCAGCATAGTAGTTCTAGTAAATTAGATTTGGACACTGACCAACCATCCGTGATAGACTTGGGTCTGAAAACTGGATAACTGTGTGTAAAACAAAAAATTTAATACACTTGCCTGTTTTTTTTACTACCGTGTCTTACTACCCGTTCGGGTTATATGCCTATGTACTAATTACATTAATATGCTAGGAACTAGAAAGGTTGAAACTTGAATTCAGATGATGTGTACCCGAATTGGCATAGAAGGAGAGCGGAAAACCATCTAGGAAAAAAAACCTCAGTACACCCGACTGAGCTCAAACCCCAACCTCCTCGCCTTTGGCAATCTAGTTTATTGTGAGAGTAGCAACTTAGACCATATGGCCACCAAAGTGGGTCCTTGAAAGTAAGGCCGTTGTTTATTTAACAGTATTATAACATCTCAATTAAGCATATGCTTGTATGTAATTTAAAATAATTATTTATACTTTCAACTTAGTTGATAGAATGATATAAGGCGTTACTCTCTGAAAATACTATACCTCCAATCATGGGTATATCAGAATACCAAGGCGGTTTTTTGTTACTAAAGGGTTTTACTATCTCCCTCCACGCAAATGCGGGTACACATTTTTTAATTCAACATTTTTAATCCCTAGCACATAGGCGTGATTATTTGATAAGCGTGTAGCCTAAACGGGTAGTAAGAGGATCGACAAAAAATAATAATTGTATAGCCCCCAGTACACTCAGTTGGTGATCAAACCTTGACCTCCAGGCTAGGATACATCACCTTCCACTATATTCCACTTATAGTATGATATTCAGAGGAAAATTCGCAACTATAAAACAAACTAACGAAGAGTAAGCAACATTGATAAAAAAGATAAATGTCACTATATTTGACTGACATTTGTCAAAATAGGCACAATTGTAAAAAGTGACAGTCACAGAAAACAACTCTTTGCCAGGAAACCAGATTTAGGAATTTCCAAAATGTTTAGTAAATTTTTTACAATGAAGATTTTTTATTTTTTTGCATCACATATTACTTATTATTCGTCCAGGCTACCCGCATATCTATACTAACAGGGTGGATATAATTTTTGAAGAAATCGGATGGTTGTGAAACATATATAATTTTATAGGGATATGTTTGCGTGCAAGTAAAGAGTTCACCCAGCTAGGATTAAATCCTGACCTCTCCTGCAACGGTTAACTAAATAATAAGGAAACGACACCTTTGCACTCCTTAATTTGAAATTTCAAAATCTGGTTACATGGATAGTGTGCCCAGCATGCTGGGAAAAAACATTTTTAAAAAAAGTGGAGGAGGGTTTAGGGTATCTGGGAGTAGCTAACCGGTTTCTCTATTTATTTTCAGGTGAATGCCTGCTTGGTTCCTTATATTCCCTTTCCCTCGACCTATTACCTCGGGCTAAATGTTGTATCTATGCCAAGTTATAATTAAACCGCGTGACTTAACAAAAACGAACGTGTGTTTTTTGGTGATTAGGTTCACAAAGAGATATTCATGTCCTGTTGACCAGGTAGCTTGAAAAAAAAATCAAATTCTTATCAGATATCATGTAGAGATAAAGTTTTCTAAATTCTTCACTCAACAAAATCAAAATTGATTAGAAGAGTAGAATTTTTCATCTTAATATTTCAAGTGGTTATTAAAGATCAACATTTTTAAATTGGTCATCTCCGCTTTCTACATAAGATGAAAAGCGTAATTCGAGCTACCCACTTCGGGGGCCGTATGATCTAAGGTGTCACTTTGGCAGTAGACTAGACTGCCAATAACAAGAAGATCTAGAATTGAATCTTGTTCAGATATACTGAAGGTGGTTTTCCCCTAAATGGTTTTCCACTCTCCCTTTACGCAAATACAGGTATACTTTCTCTTAATATAACCTTCCACATCCCTATAAACCAATTACGTAATTAGTACATAAGCACGAACAGATAGTCAGACGCGGTGCTAAAAAAATCGAGCTAAATTATATATATTTGAAAAGTCATTTACCAGCTTTAAGGAGTTTTAAAAAGGTATTAGCGCGTCTAACTACCTGTTTAGGTCATAAGCATATTACTCTGATGGATTAAGGTTGAGGTGGAACTCATTTTAGAGGTAGTCTACTCTAATTTGCTTGGAAGGAGAATGTTAAAATCTTTAGGAATAATCACCCACATCAGATCCGACTAGGATTCGAACACCAATCTCCCCTATTTCAACGGATCAGTCGAACATGAGAGTGACTTCAGGAGAAGTAAACACATATTTTGTTGGAGAATTTCCTTAACATATTAATTGATACAAAAACAACTTTAACGTATTTATAAATGTTTATTCAGGTTTTGCGGCAAAATCATTAAAAATTTAATAAATATAGAAATAACTTTTTGTATAGCAACGCCAATGAAGGGTACAAGAGTAAAAGAGAGAAACTCTAATTTTTAACTCAAATTGAATTAATGCTTCAATATGTTAAGAGACAATCATGAAAGCTTTCTAATGCACTTTATATTATTTCTAAACAAGGTCTCTGTCATAATTAAATTAATTAATATGAGCGCACTCGAATTGCGGAATAAAGTATACCTGTCAGCAAGCATTCGATTAGGGCAAACATGAATATTGTGGAACAACCTACAATCCCATTCAACTCCTAGCCCTTAATATAAACCAAACCTAACCTAACAACCTAATCTAGCCTAACCTAACCTCCATTTTCCATTTTGAACAAAGTCATTATGAATTTAATTTTGACTCTGCAGTTCGTGTAAGAGTATTACCGAGCTCAAATGGTTTGTTCCGCAATTCGTGCACACACACACACACACACACACACACACACATATATATACATATATATATATATGGAATATGACTTTCCCCCTTTTACTCCTGGTTACTTCAAATACTATTGAAGGACCCCAACAATATTTGTTTTAAATCAAAAGGTTGTTAATCCATACAAAAAAGCAACAACTTATATAACCAGTTTCACACACGTTTGGTTTAAACTTGAGGTGTCCTTGCATTGTGACACCTTGAATGAACACCGTCTAATCGGTTAGTTAACTCTTCGTGGGAAAGTTCCAAGCAGTTCTCCAAGCTACAACAGACAACGTCATGCTAACAACAATGGTTGTTCCCACCTCCAGGTATGATAACTTCCACGATGTAATTAAATATGTTTAACGCTTTAAGTCCTGGTTATCACATTCTTGGTGGATTTATATATTATTATTAGCACCGCGTCTTAATACCCGTTCGGGTTATACGCACTTACGCTAATGTGTAATGGTAGGGTGATTGTGAGATGAAATGGAGGACCTACAGTTTAACGTGGAATCCGAACTACGGTGGAGGCCTGGCATTCCACACATTCACAAGTTGTGATTAATACACGTCTTGTCAGAGGTGAAGGAAGGGTTTGGAAATCAGTGGATTTATATAGAGATCAGTGAGGGTACGTATAATAGTTATTAAATTCTTGAAAGTCTCCTCCAACTCTTTGGGGGACTTGAGCGCTTCCTCTCCTCATCATAGAGTATCGCCAATGAGCAGTAGGTTGTTTGTTTGAGTTGCAGATGCAGAGAATACGAGAAAAGGTAATTGTTTTTGCAGTTTTTATAGTAAAAGGTTTTTTTTGTTCAAAATAAAATCAAATATTGCTTCTATACAATCATAGAATTTAATTGTTTATCACATGTTTACCTCAACATGTTGTTGAATATCTGTCATAAACATAGAGGCGTTATCTAACAAACATTTTAAACGAAGGAAAAAAGTTTCCATGAAATTCTAAGACATCTTTAACATGTATTCAACAAGTGTTGAGGTCATCAAGTGAAGAAAATTAAACTCTACGTTTGTATGGAAGCAATATTTGATTTATTTTGACCAAAGAAGTGATTAGCTATAAAAAAAACTGCAAAAATAATGGCCTTTTCTTACGTTCCCTACATCCCCACCTTAAAACTTTTTGAGAGTTCTACTCCCCCAACTCTTGGTATCTGAGCGCTTTCTCCCCTCACTATAGAGAAGTGGCAATGATCTGTAGGCTGTTTATTTAAATCCTCTTGATAGTTCTCTTCTCTTACCTCTTGGTACCTGATTAAGAGCCAACGCGATATCTCCGAGTACCTGATGTTCAGATGTGACCCACGCGGACTAAACATCAAGCCTGCCCATTATGAGTTTGTCGGTCATGAAGAGGTCAAGGTTAGAATCCCTTCCTGGTGCAACTGAGAGTAATTATATTTGTTATCTAAATGGTTCTTCACTCTCTATGCCAGGCCGCCACCGTGGTTCGGATTCCACGTTAAACTGTAGGTCCTTCATTTCATCTCACAATCACCCTACCATTACACATTAGCGTAAGTGCGTATAACCCGAACGGGTAGTAAGACGCGGTGCTAATAATAATTCACTCTCTACCTTCGCCTAAATACGGAGCACTTCCTTTAAAATCCCTCCCTCATCCCTGCCCCATTAGCGTAATTACATGTGGATATTCTTGATAGGTAGAAAGACGGGTTGAAATGAAAGGTAGGGAAGTAGCGTCTGGATGAACCACGGTCGGAAATCAAATCTCTCCTCAAGTTAGAGTAATCGCGCGATTGTCTAACTCTACCACACCCTCGCTCGTTGGAACAAGGCCAAGCGTTGTTCCCAACACACTGTCCGGTAATTCACTTGAAGGATGATCACAATGAACGTCCGTCCGCCTTGCAAGTCCCGCCCTGGAAGACAAGGTGAACGGCGCCATCGAGTCCACTCTCACTAGTGCTGAGGACATTAGACTGGAATGTAGTGGAAGTGAGAAAAGGTTAGTGTTTATGTAGGGTTTATATCAAAACCTTATTTTAGTCAAAAAAAAATTAAATATGGTTTCAGTACAACTTGAAAGTTTAATTTTCTTCACATGGTGACCTAAATAGTATATTTTATTTATTTTTTTAATCTATTTTAACACTGCGTATTAGCCTACTACCCATTTGGGCTATAAGCCTATGTACTAATTATTACACTAATGTGTTAGGGATAAGGAAGGTTGAATTTTAGAGGAGCTGTACTCGAATTTGCGTGAAGGGATAGTGTAAAATAATTTGAGAAAAAACCTCTCTCAGTACGACCGACCGGGATCGAATCCCAATATCCCCGTCTTTGGAAGTTTATTATATTGTGAGAGTAGCGCCTTAGACCATGTGGCTACCGAAGAGTGTCAACAGTTGTTGAATATATGTCAAGGATGTCCTAGAATTTAACGACAACTTTTTCTCTTCATTTAAAAAGTTTGTCATTTAGTGCCGTTATACTATGTTCATGACATATTCAACCAATGTTGATATAACCATGTGAAGAAAATTAAGCTCTTTGTTTCTACCGGAGTAGTATTTGATTTATTTTGGCTAAACAAAATTTTTGTTATAAAAACTGCAAACACACTTACCTTTTTCATGTCCCCTACTCTCCCACCTGAATGACTTGCCTAAGTGTGACGTCACAGAGAGTAAAGGTAGGATTTCCCATGTTGATGTATTTACGTTTTATTATACGGGTTTTAAAGATACAGCAATTAAAAAACTAACCTTAAATGATTCTAAAAAATAATTTTGCATTCTTAAATTAGCCTAATTAGCCGTAAACGTTAACAAAAAATAGATTGTCTACAACTCAAGCTATTTGGTTTGTCCCCAAAAATGGCCATGAGAAATTTTCCTGCAAGAATGTAGATTAAAAAAGTCCTTGGAAGCACAATAAGATATATTTAAAATAGGACGCAAGAAAATTGTAATTTTAAAATGCGAGTCAATGTTCCACGGGCGTAAACAGTAGAGTGAGTGTAATTTAGGCTACTCGTCAACGGAAGAGGGGAAGTGCCATCAGCATATTATAAACATGAGGTCTCGCAGGGTAAACTGCTTATTTTCTTCCCTCTCTTTCTATGCCGTACATTGACGTTTAAGTGTGAAACTTTTTAAATTGCTTAAAGTGCTTAAGTGCATCAAATTTAGATGTAGTCAGCTTCGCAATAGGGAAGCCTGGGGCATCACAATACTGTCTCACTACAAGGCATACTGGTAGGTGAATCTAGTTAATAACGTGGTCTAATAATATTCTATTAGTGTTAGTAGCCATTATGGTTTATGAATATATTAATTATGCTAGTGATATACGAGGCACGTCCAGAAAGTAAGAGTACTGGTTACCCTCTCGTGCTGTGAGATTTTTTTTTTCCAAGGTTGGAAACACTGAGTGGTAGTGGAGTTTTTCCTGAACACAACGAGCACAGGCGGACCTCGTTAGAATGAAACCTCCCCTTGTAGTGTCCGTTTGTGTTAAGTATGTCGATAAGAAATCCCGCCAAGTGCGAGGTGCGCGCTGTCATCAGTTTCCTTCTCGCTGAAGGAAAAACACCGACTGAAATTTTTTCACGGATCAAAACTGTTTATGGCGAAGGTGTTATGAACCGAACGAACGTGTTTAAGTGGTGTCGTGAGTTTAATGAAGGCAGAACGAATTTTCATGACGATCATAGGTGTGGAAAACCTTCCATTTTGACCGATGAGTTGGTGCAAAAAATCGAGAAAACTGTTCGTGAAGACCGCCGTTGACAGGGATGAAATTTCTGCGATGTTTCCACAATCTCCAGATCTCTCTTACACGAAACAATTACAGAAACGCTGGGATTCCGAAAATTGTGCGCAAGATGGATCCCAAAACAATTGACAGAGCAGCACAAAGTGAATCGGGTCGCTAGCGCTCGCGAGTTCCTTGAGCAATTTGAATTGGAAGGTGAGGATTTTCTGAGCTCGATTGTGACTGGAGATGAAACCTGGGTGGCTCATTACACTCCCGAGACAAAAAGACAGTCATTAAGTGGGGCACACCAGTTCCCCATCTGCCAAAAAATTCAAAACCTCAATTTGGGGCAAAAAAAATCATGGCCACTATGTTTTGGGACCGAAAAGGGATAATTTTGATCGAATTTCTGCCTGAGGGGGAGACGATTAATGCAGCACGATACTGCGAGACCCTAAAAATGCTCAATAGAGCAATTCAAAACAAACGGAGGGGAATGTTGACGAAGGGAGTGCGCTTGTTGCACGACAACGCCCGCCGCACACGGCCAACGCAACTAAGGTGCTTTTGGACTAATTCGGTTGGGACAATTTGAACCACCCCGCATACTCCCCTGACTTGGCACCTTCAGACTTTCATCTTTTCACCTCCCTCAAGACTCACATGGGTGGAAAAAAAATTTCAACTGACGAGGAGGTGAAACAAGAGGTCCTGAACTGGAAGAAGGAGATGGCGGGAGAATTCTTTGAAGAGGGAATCAAAAAGCTTGTGCCACGGCTCACAGTCTGCATAGAACGGGAAGGCGACTAAGTGGAGAAATAACTGACATACATACCAACAAAATCTTGTATTTTGTTTAAATATAATTTTATTTTTAAAATAGAAAAATCTAGTACTCTTACTTTCTGGACGTGCCTCGTAGATATGATTAAGGTATTCATTTAGAGGAAATATACCCGTATTTGCGTGGAGGGAGAATATGAAACCATTTAGGAAAAACTTTTCTCAATACACGTGACTGGGACTCGAACTTCAATTTCCCCGGTCACCAGCAATTCAGTCTCACGCGAAAGTGACCCGTTAGGATATATGAACATCAATGCTGGTAGAGGGAAAAAAACCAAACTCAGTACACCCGATTGGGATTCGAACATCGTTCTTTCTGTCATCGGCAGTCTAGTCTGTCTCAAGAGTGATGCCTTAGACTAGTAGTTCCTAAACTGTGGCTCACAAGCCGATTTATTTTGTGTGTCGCGAAACTTTTTCAATGTGAAAATAGAAAATTATGAAAATATGAAAAATGACCCAAAAAAAGGCACAAAAAAGGCATAAAATTTACGAATACGAGAAACGGGATTCATGTTCGTACCTGTGGCGTGGACGTCAATACCATCATCAACAGAACCCTAAAACAAGTGTACACTTTGCACAAAGAATTATATAAGTTTAAATGATTCAACTGAACATTGGGTCGGTCCCAAGTTAACGAGTCTGGCACGCACCTTCTAGTTATTAGCGACTGAAGCGAAGTGTTAACTTGAGAAGTCACCGCACGACTTTTCGCTGTCATTTGGCGCCCTGCGTGTCTCTCACCCACAACAGCTACCTGCATGTTCTACACCAAAGAGATAGGTGTAAGGAGGGTTAGAAATTTTGAGGGAATGTATCCGCATTCACATGGGGAGAGCTAAGCATTCACGCGGGTAAAGAGAGAAAGAGACAAAAATAACTTAAAGTCATTTAGAAAAAAGATATCGTCCCGGTACATTCGGTTGCGATTCAAACCCAGACCTCCTCATCACTGGACAACCAGTCAAGAAGAAACTCGACATCTGTATCGGTGGCCACATGGTCTAAGACATCACTCTCCCAATATATTAGACTGCCGATGACAAGGAGCTCGGGGGTTCAAATCACAGTTGCGGTGTAGGCCTACTGAAAGTGGTTTTTCCTAAATGGTTTTCCACCCTTCCTCCAAGTTAAATGTGGGTATACTTCTTCATACAACCATCATCACCTCTAACTCATTAGCAGAATTAGTACACGTGCGTGAAACTTGAACGGGTAGCAATACGTGGCGATAAAATAAAGCATACCATCAATGCGGGTTTGTGCATTCGCTTGTGTTTCGTTAAAAGTGCAGTTGTATTGTGTTCGCGTATGATCTTTTACAGCAGCCTATACATTTCAAAGGACAGATATACTTCTACATATTCATACGTCAGGTAATGTGGTCTGCAGGTGTCACTTTTGATAGATATTATCAAAACCTATAACATAACACCTAGGAAATAAGTAAGACATCTTAGCTCAGTCAGTAGCGTTTATTTTCACTGCGATGAAAATTCCGTGTTCTATTCTGTATGCGTATATTTATCGTGGTAATGTGCGTATCTTCTTCACGTGATGGTTAACGACTGTGGATGGATTGTGTTGATATAGATTAAGCTAGCTTGCATGTAGTTGCTAAATAATCAATCAGTTGATCCCTAAAGTCACCGGCAAAGATTTATCTGATTACCAAACCTTGCTTCACTCTGACAAGAGTGTTGTATCAATGTGATGTGAGGAATGCCGGCTTCCGTGGTTAGGATCTACGTTAAACGGTAGTCCCATTTCACCTACAATTACCCTCCATAGCACATTAGCGTAAGTGCGTATAGCCCACGGTAGTAAGACCGGTGCTAATAATAATAATACATAAGTGCACGTTAATACTCAATGATCTTTTTTTTTAAACATGTAATAGTAAATACGTGACTGGTGGTCTAGGGTAGGTGTCAGATTCTGTGTGGCGACGGGGTTCAATCCTCGGTCCGGCAAGATTATCTGATTCCAACCTTCCTTCACCTTGAAGAATTTAAGTGATGTGGATGCCAGGCTCACGTGGTTCGGATTCCAGTTAAACTGTAGTCCTCCATTTCACTACAATCACCCTACAATAACATTAGCGTAAGTGCGTTAACCAAGGTAGAAGCGTGCTATTAATAATAATATAATAGTAAAATGTAAACAATTTTGGCCACAAAAACTATGTTTGTATTTTCTAAAAGGCCCTTTTTATATATAAAAAAAGATTGTACTATACCACTCTGCGTTCAGGTTGATATTATCCACAAGTTCATTTCTTTATCATTAGTGAAGACAACTTTTTTCTTGTTTATAAAAAAAACTTACTATAGATTAATTAAAATTCAGGTTTCTAGTCACAGTAGATAGTTAAGATTCTACTTTTAGCAGCCAGTCATCGTATTCATTGAAAGTTCTAAACACTCCTGTGCGAAAAGAAATATTTCGTAGGAATGCTAATGAATATTATGAAGGCCTGCACAGACCCGATACAGCTCAGACAAATCCAACTTTAGTGTTTATATATATAATATATAAATATTATATCTTTTTAGTACTGCGTATTACTACCCGTTTGGGTTATACGCTTATTGTACTAATCACGCTAATGGTTTTAAAGATTATGAAAGTTATATTCAGAGAAAGTGAACCCACATTTTCGCAAAGGGGGGAGTGGAAAACCATTTTGAAAAAAGAAAAAAAACCTCAGTACATTCGACCAAGATTCGAACTCCAATATCCTCACTATCGAAATTCTATTCTTTCTGAAAGAGTAACGTCTCACACTATGCGGCCACCGAATCGGGTATTTCATAGTTTAAAATAAGTGAAAACCTTCTGGGATTTCCACTTGGAAAGCATTTATATGCATTTCACAGTAAACTCAAGTCTTCAAAGTCATCAAGCAAAAAAAGGTGGGAATTGCCAACATTATTCACACCCCACAGTAAGATACAAGTTAAACCGGAGTCCTACTTTGTGGAGTGCCACGACATTATGCAAGAAGAATGTATACAAGTCAGTGATGAAAAAATAATTGTACGTAACTCCACACGAATTTCCTCACTCCATAGTTTAAAAATTAGAATATTTACTCAAAACTTGTAATAAAATTATGTGAAACGACACTAGCAAACCTGAGAAAAATTGTGTTATACTCACGTTAAACTTTCTTTGACTCAAGGAATTAAATTTTATGATTTTCTTTTTAAAGAATTGAAGTCCTCACTAGTATATTTGAACTAAAAAAAAAAGGATTGATATTGGGTTAACAAGGGTCAATACTTCATATTAAAATCTCAACTTTCAGTTAAAATTTTCAACATCTTAGGACTATCACACTTTAATTAAATTTCTCATTTATAAATTTAGACCAATAATAAAGGTATATATCGACTATTGAGTCTAAAAAGATATAGATAGATAATTGCTGTACGGAATATTTTCCCTAAGAGGTTAAAGAAAAAATACATCAATTTTTGAGAGATTTACTATTTATCTACTCTATGGAATAAGAGAATTATTCCGTTAAAACTTAAGTAGTATCACTGTACAACCAAAGCTCACAAAATGTTATTAATATTTTTGCCAATATCTCCGAAAATGTAGGTTTCATAAAGATATGTTTGATGTAAAGGTAATGTATTTTTAAGAGTACTACAATTTTAAAGTGGTAATTTATTTAGTATCCTAAATAGTTGTGGATATAACGAAATTTCCGATTCTGTAAATTACCTAAAATTAATATTCATGGGAAAATTAAAATAGTCATTTTGATTATAATCTTAATCAACGCATATATACGAATTTTAATCATAATAGTAAAAGCCGATTTTGAGAAAATCAATTTTCTCTCTTTTTGCCCTATATTAACTTAGCGTTAATTTGAGGGTTAAACAGACAAACGGCATTGCAAAAAACTTTTTAGGGTTCAATATTATATATTATATATATATAATTTATTATATATATATATATTTGCGTTTAGCTTGAAAATGATTGGTTTTATAAAAACATGTTTTAAATAAAATATTTGTTTTATAAATATACCTACATATTTGCAATGATAAGTAATTTTATATCTCAAATATTTTCGGAGATGTGATCAAAAAAATGGAATTTACGCATCAGACCGGAACCCTTAAAGTCATTTCACCGAAAATAAGAGAGTAGTTATTTTGTTTATAATATTGATATATGTTTATAAATGAAATTTAATCAAAATCGTTAGAGCCGATTTTGAGAAAATCGACTTTTTCTCTTTTGGCTTTCAGTAAACTATCCTTAAGATTAGGGTTAGATATCAAATTCAAAACTCCCTCGTGACAACCCTATGAAAACCCTAGATACCAAGTTTTAGCCAGATCAGTAAAATGGTTTAGGCTGTAGTCCGAGGTACAGACAGACAGACGGAAATTCAAAAACCAATTTTTCGGACTCGGTGTGTCATGAAACGTCGAAATTCATCAAATTCTCGAGCTCAATTTTTTTAACGATCACAATACTTTCTCTACCTAACTGTAAGATAGCTATAAAGTAAAAAGGAGCTAAGACTAAATAATAATAAATTTAAAAAGAAATCAAAGGAAGAGCTTTTCTAAACGTATATTTTATGTTAATTTTATTCAAGTATCTTTAAGAAGTTAGTAGTAATTTTTACTTTCTCGCAATGTTACAGGTAGAGAAAGTATTGTGATCATAAAAAAAATCGAACCTGAGATTTTGATGAATCTAGACGTTTTATGACCCCCGGAATCCGAAAAAAATGTTTTTGAATTTCCATCTGTCTGTCCGTACCTCCAACTGGAGCCTAAACTATTTTACCTATCAGGCTAAAACTTGGTATCTAGGGTTTTCATAGGACTGCCCCGAGGAGTTTTGGAATTGGATATCTAATCCTAAAATTAAAGGTAGTTTAATGATGGGAAAAAAGATTTAAAAAAAAACGATTTGATCGAAATCGGCTTTAACAATTTTGATTAAATTTCATTTCTAAGCTTTGATCAATATTACAAACCAAATGGCTACCCTCAATTTTTAGTCAAAATGATTTAAGGGTTCCGGTCTGAAGCGTAAATTATAATTTTTAATTATATCTCCGTAAGTCTTTGAGATATGAAATTACTTATCATCACATACATGTGTATCTATTTATAATAAACCTCTTTTACATTAAATATATATTTATAAAACCAATAGTTTTCAAGCTATACGCATATATATATATATATATATATATATATATATATATTTTCCTTAACTTCTCCAACACTTTTGGTAAAGTAATACTACCATAAAAAAATCTAACCCAAGATGTTGTAGGATGTCGACGTTTCATGCATGACCCCGAATCCTAAAAAGTTATTTTGGTTACGTCTGTCTAACCCTAAAATAAAGAGCAGTTTAATAAAGGGTGAAAAGAGAAAAAGTCAATTTTCTCAAAATCTGCTCTAACGATTTTGATTAAAATGTGTGGCTAGGCGTTGACTAAGATTATAAACAAAATGGCTATTTTTATTTTCCCGTGAACATGATGACTCTTAGGGTACTTTACAAAAGCAAAAAGGTCCATATCTCCGCATCTATTTGAGATACTGAATAACTTGTCATTGTAAAATTGTAGTAATATTAAACAAAAACAAAAACTTTAATTTGAAATATTTTTTATAAAACCAATAATTTCTGAGGATATTGGCAACTATAATAATCTAATTTTGTTAGCTTTAGTTGTACAGAATACTACCCAATCTTTAACATAATAATTATAGAATGCCCTAAAGTAATCAAATAAGTAAGTCTCTCAAAAATTGGATGTTCTTTTTCCTTTAACCTCTTAGGGGAAATGTTTGAACAGCAATGAGATATCGCTATTATTTTAGAGTCAATATTAACATTTTTACTGGTCAAAATTTATAAACGAGGAACTTAATAGTAATGCGATAACCATTTTATGTGCAACCTCTAATAAAAAGTCGAAAATTTTAACCGGAATTCGAAATTTCAAAATAAAGTTTTGACTCTTGTAGAGCCAATATCGATCTTTTTATTGGTCCAAATATACAAATGAGGACTTTAATTCTACAAAATAAGATTCTAAAATTTAACACTGGGTGTCTGAAAAATGTTTTACGGTAGTCTAGAGTAATTTGTGTTCGGGTTTGCTTGCGTATATTATTTCGTTTCACACATATAATGAGTTTTGAGTTAATATTTCCATTTTTACTAAACTATGGAGCTAGAAAGTCAGTGCGGGGTTCCCTACCATTTATTTTACATGTAGTTTCATAACATGTATTATTTTTTTAGAACTTAAGTTTTTAAATGCCATTATGAACTAATTTTCAATCGAATTAAATTTAAAAATATAGTTAGAAAGACACACCATTAAAATTATATGTCCAAATGAGGGAACCTGAAAATAAGCCTAAAAAAAGTTAGAAAATATGGACATATTTCTTCTAAAACATAACCTTCCTCCTCCCCAATCATTTCTTTTCATATAAAGGCCCTTTTATCAAATAGAAACATAGTTTTTCAATCAACATTTATAGTATTTTATTATATTATTAGCGCTATTTTCTAGGTATTGAATATACAGTATATTAAAAGTGACAGTTGCAGATCACATGACTTGGTGTATGAATACGTGAATGTATATCTACACTAGATATCCTCACTGAGGGAACTGCATGACTACTATTGGGAAACTGTTGTTATTTTCTTGTATTCGAATGGTCAATTTTCCCTTAAATATAAGTGACCTGGTGGTCCAGGGGTAAGGTGTGAGACTTCTGTGCTGGCGGCCGGGGTTCAATCCTCGGTCCCGGCACAGATTTATCTGATTTCCAAACCCTTCCTTCACTCTGACAATACATCTTTTGAATGTGGGGAGTGCCAGGCCTCCACCGTGGTTCGGATTCCACGTTAAACTGTAGGTCCTCCATATCATCTCACAATCACCCTACCATTACACATTAGCGTAAGTGCGTACAACCCGAATGGGTAGTAATACGCGGTGCTAATAATAATAATAAATAATAATAATAATAAATATAAGACAAATTTCGCAACGCTGCTTCATCGCTGTTGCCAGTTCCTTCTTTTTACCCTCAACACACTAACTTTCGATTTAGCTAAAAGCGAGGAAATTTGGCAACAGTTAACTGTGAGAGAGTGAGGATAAAGCTTTTCTACCTAAAGCAGCGTCCAGACTAGCGAGCCGAGCTCGCAGCAACCCAGAATATGTCGGTATTTCGACGAACATCAAAAGGATGTTACGAGGCTCGGCTCAAATCTCACTGGACGGTGCTGCGAGCCGAGCCTCGAGCCGAACCACTTGAAACTTTAAATTATTATTTTTTACTTCTATTTAACCTTCCATCACACGCGCTTGAAATGTTAGCTGAGCAGTTGCGTGTTGTAAATTTTACTACATCTTAAAATTTTGTTTGAAATTATTATTTTTTGTAATTGATATATTAACTGCGAGTTCGTTTTATAATAGGCCGAGGGAAATAAATAAAATTAATTTAATCTTCAAAAATTAGAGAGTACATGTTTCAAAAACAATATTTACAACTGCATGATTACTCGCGTGTTGTAAACTGTACAACGTTGGTAATATGTTTTTCTTAAAAAGTTTGTTGAACACTTAAAAATGAGTATGAAACTGCCTCTGGGGAGGGAGGGGAGGACAAAGAACAGACTGTCACCCAAGGTAGATTTTGTGGGTAAATATGTCCCGGCCCGCTTCAGTGGCGTAGTTGTCTAATGCGTCAATCTCGTGTTAGACTTGTATGCTCAATGCGGGGAGATTGAGGTTAGAATCCCTGTCGGGTATTTTGAGGGTGGTTTTTCCTACATGATTTACCAATCTCCTTCCACTCAAATGCGGGTAAATTACCTCTAAAATGATTCCTTCCTCATTTATACACCATAAGACTGATGATAATATAGGCCTACTTGATTAATTACATAAATATACTCTGTTTAGAGACCTTAAATAGGTATTGCAGATGGGTGTAATAGTTACCGGTTGTTAAGAAACGTATAAATACTATTGCGACTCTTTCCTGCACACTTATGGATTCTCTTACACGTGAACATTTTTTTTTCTTTTTGTACTTTTGGCCCAATCAAAATAATTATATATTTAATAACGTGGTGACATTCGAAATTCGAGTTAGGTTTTTGTATCGACCACCAATTTCTGGAAATTTAATTTAGTCGCCCAAAGTACATTTGAGTTTGCTGCCATCGTCTGTCCTGTCTTTCTTTTTTTCTTTTTTGCAAGGTGTAAATAAATTATGCTGCAGCAGCCAATTTAAATCTTCCCCTTTTCATTGCGTGTGTCATCTACCGAAGTACATAAAACTTTACGAAGCAAAATATGGCTCGGGGGAATGTTGAGGTTCAGCTTGTGACGTGGTTCGGCTCGAGGTTCGGTCAGCTAATCTGGACGCAGCTGAGGCCTGCAGTGACTTCTGAGGTGATATTGAGAATAGTAGCACTTCTATGATATGGCAGATAAGGACCTTATTAAACATTGGACAGTAACTCTAAACGGGAAGTAAGCTCCATACCGCACACATTAGAATGTAGAGTAGCAGTCATTAGTCAACATTGATAATATGTTACTAGAATTACCCAACGGCCGGAGAGATTGACACTACTTGTTATAAGTCACATACGGCTTGAATCACATAGCTCTAGTCGTGGTTTTCCTATTACAATCCAACTCTAGCTTTGCACTGTCGTTCATAATGTAACAAAACAGTATTGGTCAATTAAAGTATCTCACGTACAACGTTCAAGGCCATTTCATTACGCGTCTTACTTAGAAATTAACTTAACCTAAGATAGAGCACTTAGCTAAACTTTAGGAGGTAACCTTGAAATTGATACTTTTGTACATTGGGAAACACGTCTGTGCATAGAGAGGAAACTTACCGGAAATACTCGCCCCACGGATAGTGTGACGGTCTCTTACCCAGGTAGGAGAAACTCGTTCCACGGATAGTGTGATGGACTCTTAGCAAGGTAGGATAAACTCACCACGCGGATAGTGTGACGGTCTCTTACCCAGGTAGGATAAACTCACCACGCGGTTAGTGTGATGGTATCTTACCCAGGTAGGATAAACTCACCACGCGGTTAGTGTGACGGTCTCTTACCCAGGTAGGAGAAACTCGTTCCACGGATAGTGTGATGGACTTTAAGCCAGGAACGCTGTGGCTCAGCAATGACTATTTTGGGCTAATTCACTGTTCAGTGATTTTCTCTATACTTTCCAGACGATTGCCCCAACGAATCCTCTAACTTACCATCATATCTTCCTTCTTTAATAAGTTTATAGATAAAAAATATTATATTACAAATTTGGGTGTCCTCCGAGTTCCTTCAAGGGCAAGGGGGGTGGCGTTTTCTCCTTCATTGTGGTTATTCATTCACTGACACATTGCTAATATAGAGTACTAATAAAAGAAACACATATTAAGAAGGCTTTATAGCAGAGCACTGAGGAACGATGGAGACGTTTATGAAACACGGATTATTTATGAAATTATTTTATATTTGTTAATATTGTTTTCATCAAAAGTTAGGTGAAAGAAAGCTATAACCAGTTAAAAAATTTAAATTTTAAATTTAAATTGTTTAAAAAAATGTGTGATAACCAGGCCCCGGATTTTTACTACCTATATATGATCAGAAAGTGATCTAAAAATTCTAAAATATGACCTTAAATTTTCAAAAAGGTTATCTTAAAATATGAACAAAAACTCGTAATAAAATATGTACACGACTAAGTAAAACCCGCATTTTACAAATGTAGAATGAAATGAAAAGCCTTTTAACTAATAAAATTTGTATTCTGCTACTTGTAATATAGATTTAGAAATATCATCTTTAGAAGTAGTAGTCACCCCCTTCCAACGCAAACCTCTTCGGCTTAGTTGCAATGTCTCACCAAGAGTGTGTATCTTACAACCGAAGAAACAAAGAGGTTACAATATTCATTGACTATATTATCTTCTCACTACAACAACTGTGTTGGAAAAACTTAATAACATATCGATGGCGGTTAAAATTATACCTATTCAACATGAATATCTTAAATGATTCAAAAAAGCCTAAAATATGACTCAAAAATCCCCAAAAAATGCTTAAAAATTACACAAAAATGACGAAAAACCAAGAAAATATGACCTTAAATTCCAAAATGATTGAAATGCAAACTTCTTTACCTATACTATATACATTTTATAACAAGGGGCCCACGAACAGAATTTATATATTTATAAGCATTGTATGTAAATAGAGAAAATAAAATCATCAAAATCCGGGCCCTGGCGATAACTCACATAAAATTTAAAACATTCCACATTATCTTAAAATTTTCTGTTGTGATCCTATCGGAACATGACTTTATTTGTTAAAGGAACGCTAGATATAGGTTGACAGCCTTATGATTTAATCTTAGAAGTACACATAAAGTAGGCATAAATCGTTGTTGAATTTTGTTTTAAACTGAACAATTATTTAAGTATGTTTTAATGAAGATGTAATAAGGCTGAAATCGGGTTACAGCTCCCCCTTTGCCTTTCGGATTCGCCCCGCTGATCACCATCCACCAGATTGATATAGTCAAATTTTCATAGGAAGAGCCTTTTAGAAAATACAAACATATTTTTTTGTGTCAACGTTGATAATATTTAACAAGTATTTTATTTGTATTGTTTTAGAAATATTGATAATTTATATTATATCAAAAGCAACAGCTACAGATAACATGACCGGACGTATGAATATATGAAAGTAGATCTAATAACTCTTCTAGCGTTCAGATACGGACCTTTCTATAAAAAAATATATTAGATAACAGCGGGCGTAATGAAACATTCTGTGTAGAAAAAACCTCTCCTAAGTAAAGTCTGTTCAGCGTAGGAATTGTTTTCTGAAAGGCCTTTTTCCCTACCAGAAATATATTATATAGTAGTGTGTTGATAGGAAAAAAGACCTTTCAGAGATTAATTCCTACCGTGAATGATGTGCGGGTAGCTCAGAGCATGAGAGGTTGCTGGAGGGTGGAGGGTGGTGAGGGTGTATCTCATCCTGAAGGAGTATTACCTTGTCCTGTTCGGCTGAGCACGATCATGCGGCTGTGCCTGAGCGAGTTCCTGGTGGGGGCGTGTCTTCCGGCGATGTTCCCCCCTGCTATGTTCTGCGGCACCGTGGTGCTGAGGTAGACAGCCTGAGAGGGGCTGTACTCCATTGGCAGCTGCCCCGTGGATGAGGCCGTCATCATCCCCAGACTTCCGCCTCCGCCGCGGAGGTTGTCGTAAAGACTGACGGGACGGCTGCGCTGTTCGGTGATCCTGATGGTTGGCCGTTGCTTCGAGTCGGCTTCCGGTAATAGGGGCCTCCCCATACGGGGTAACGTGTGGCTGTTCATGATGTGGCACGTATATTAAACGTCTCCAACACACCACGTGCTTAGGATGTCGATAAAAAAAAAACAGGTCCACTTTAACTTAACACAGATATTCCGCTCTCTGTTTATCTTTCTCACAAACACGCTGAGATCTGAAGTTAAGATATTAACTTATCACACGGACGTGTGAAATGATGCGGACCCGATTTCTTTCAAGATGTTTGCAACATTTTTTGCTAATGTCACAAGCCCTTCTGACGTTCATTCATCAAACATTCCACGACCTGAATTTTCTTTTACGCGTGTCGAGAATGCGCTCTTATTTCAGATTAAACAAAAAAAATAATTACTATTGATACTTCCAGCGTTTAATAAAAGAACATCTGAGTATTGGAATTAAATTGATTTAGGAATGTAGTGGAAGCGCTTTCATTGCGAATGTATCAATAATGATTAGTGTTCTCAACGTTTATTTGTGAAATATTTTATGAACCGAATTAATTCTCTTTGTACATGGCGTTTTCGATCTGATTCTCTCACAAACATAAGTCGAGCCCTTTTATTGAAGAGCCTACGTGTTATGACCGTTTCGATTACATTCATAAATATATTGCCGTTAAAGTATACCGATGAACATTTTTCTTACAGCTTTAAGTAAAAAAAAAAAAAAAAGTTACCCTCAGAAACACTTAATAGATTTTACCTTGTGGATCTTCTCTTTTTTTGGTTATAACAAGTTACTCAACTCACCAGACGCACGTCCTAAACTTGTATGCCGGTTGAAGGTATCCGACAAATAAAATAATAAGAAAAAAAGAACCGACCACTTTCACTCGTTGTGTAAAAGTCCCGTTCAGCTACTTGAGAGTTCATTCAATAAACTTCTTGGTTAATAGCTTCGGCACGAATCTTTCTTCTTGTCGGTTAGAAGAGTTAGAGTGTAGTTTCCCCGAGGTAACAGGTCGACACCGACATGTTTACAACTGAAACAATGAGAACAATGTAAAGACAGTTTGTTGGCGAGATGAAAACAAACAAGGTTGAATGGAATGCAGCCCCCGGATTATCACAAATATTGATTTAGGAAGTCCATTCAACCTTTTTTTTTTAAAAAAGGATGCTCCACTTTACGAAAAGGCTTTGTTCGCAAGACTGCATTAATTTAAAGGTCCACGTTTCGACCTTGATATTTGTCGCACGTGCGAAAAATTATTAGAAACCATTGTTGTGATAATTATTTTAAAGAGTTAATTGTGCTAGTTAAGTAAATAGTTGATTGGTGGAAACTAAATATCACGTAATATAATATTAGCAAGAGAAAATCCACCATATTAAACAATGGCTAGCTTATACTTTATTACTAGAACAATGGTTATATCATTTTTATAGGGCCAAATATATATATTTAAATATATTACTAGAAATTAATATTTAAATTAAATACTCGTATTATGGTTGAGTTTTTATTGTGGATAAAAATGTACACGTTATGAATAAAATAAATATATGTGTATATGACTTACAAACTATCTTAACTTTAGAACAAACACCTGTTCCCTTGACCATTATTCCACCACCTTAAAAAGAGAATACAAAATATTACCGATTACATTTTTTTCCCCCAAGTATGACGGGAGTCTAATCCGGGACTCTTGATCTATCTAGTAGGCAGATATGCTACCGATTGAGTTAAGCGGTCAAATGTGTTATTACTGTGATATGTAATACTAAATCGTAATCTAAATTTAATGCGACGACACAATGACACGTATCTGTAACCGTGTCAAGTTGAACTGACGTTTTCTTACGAGTTCACCTTCAAATATTTGTTCCCGTACCAGATTAGAAAGTTGGTCATATACAAACTTTTATTCAGCTATGGAACGATCCGTTAAGGTCAACTGATAATAAGAATAATATTATAATAAATCTTGTTCAACACATGTAGTGTAAATAATGAGTGGTCAAAGCTTTAAAGGTTAGATACTTTTATTTTTCTCTTTCTGGGTTCAGTAAGTAGACCAATATTTGATTGTTTTTTGTTTTGTGTATGTATTAATATTTCGCTGCACGTACAACTACAGTAGCCCCATGACTTCTTTGGTGCTGACTGACAGCTCACAGCTGACAGCTGATGGCTTTGAAAAGTTACCAGACCAAATTATGTATCTTCTACGCCGAACCCCATGATCTGAAATACATGTGTTTAGCAACTGTCACTTCTGACAGTCAAGATTTAAGTATATACCTAAATGTTGACTGTCAGAAGTCAGCTGTGAGCTGTCAGTCAGCACCAAAGAAGCCGTGGGGATACTGTAGCTAGTACGCCTGCGTTGAATGTGACGTTAGTCTTTTACAATTACGTTCTATCATGAGTGAGTGTTACGCCCTACGGTATATAGTCCATTATTGAGTGTTGAAATAAGTTACAAGTAATTTTGTCGCCATATTTACTCTATCTTTACATACAAAAAATTTACAATTTAAACTGCTATTGTTATATTGACATGAATTAGTCTGGGAAAACAAATATTAACATTTATTCAGTTTTTTTGTTTCGTTAGCACTTTCCAAAGACAAAATGCTTGTTGGCAACGATTTACTCTTAAGACGGGAATTAGGGCCAGTATTTAAACAAAATGTAAGGCAAATTTTTAAATCAAAATATATAAAATATCATTCCTGTAGATACGTTTAGTTTAATTCTATGCATATCAATCTCAACAGTTCTTGAATATCTGTCATGGACATCCAGGAATGTGATGATAACTTTTATTTTCACTTAAAACTTTCTAATCAAATTTCACTATGCTCATTACCAATATTCAAAAACTGTTTACATTATTATATGTAGAAAAATAAATTAAACTTAGGAGCTGAAGCACTATTTTATTTTATTTGTTAAATTTTTTTTCTTATAAAAATTGCCAAAATACTGACCTTAAAACACGTCATCATCCCTCCTTCCCTATAAGCGTTAGGATAAACAAATCATCCATACCTTTAAATCACTAATTTATCACTTGATAAATAATAAACAATTATACAATGTTAAATTTTCGTCCCCTTCCAGTATTCTAATCTTGAGCATTTAAATCAGTAGGCAACCACATTATCGAGCTAGTGGAGGTGTTGGTTGATTTAATTGTATTACATAATCATGCAAACCCTTATTAATTGGTGCACTCAGGTACAGGGATGGGGAGGTAGTCTGTCCCCCCTTCCTCTTCCCGCCAAGATAGTGAAGATTCTTTTTTTTAAAATTTACTAATATAATACACCAATGAAGATGAGAAAAATTCATAGGCTAAATCTTAGGCTACGGTCTACTTCAACTGCAAAAGAAAAAAAACGAAAAAAAAACAAAAAAAACGACAGCTATAAAAGTTATTAAAACTAATTTCACGTATCCATATGTTAAGTCACGTGGCCTATAGCTATACTTTTTTTTATATATATTATCAAAACCTTTAAAATAATACTTATAAAATAGCAAAACGTTATCAATGTTGATCGCAAAAAGATATGTTTACATTTTCTAATAAAAGTTTCTCCCTACCAAAATCCTACTCATCATCCTTATCGCTAACTTGGATCCAAGAGTAATTATTTTATATGATTTATACTTGTTTAAAAAAAATTCTTAACATACAAACAAATTATTCTTATCTTGAATTAATATATCTTATCTACAGAATTTCTATTTTATTTTTTGAAAACGGGGCACGTGGAGGGAATGTGTTAAATGTATTTGAAAAAAAGTTAATGAAGGCCTAAATGTGCAAAATTGGAACCTATGAACTAGAATGTATCCAACAAACAAATCTGATATAACGGTGAACGTTTTCTCTTTCAAGAGGCAAGATACAGCTGAGCAACGTAAAAAAAAACCACAACAAAGAAGCCGAGTGACAGCACAGTGTGGACATCAATCCCACTCTCTTATTTATCTGACGCGTAAGGAGACTAGTTTGGCCTAGTACAATGTTGTAGAAAAACACAGGCATGCTTTCTTAGAGACGCCCTGTACCTCTCTCGGTCGGTGAAAGGTGCAGAACTGTATATACAAAAACAATAGCAAATAATTGTCAGCGGTCATTGACGTGACTGACCTACAACGTGTATCTTAAGGTCCGTCTACATACTCTGTATCTTTAAAGTACGTCATTCGTAAAAGAAGAGTTTGACTCCACAGTAACAGATCGCTTTGTTCACAGTCTCTCGAGCCGAAAGTCCGTAGACCGAAAGAAAAGTTCGACTCTACAGTAACAGATTGTTTTGTACAAAAGAGTCTCAAGTCAAAAGTCTTTAGTCCGCAAGAAGAGTTCGACCCCACTGTGACAAATTGCTCTGTACACAAGAGTCTCGAGTTGAAAGTCTTTAGTCCGCAAGAAGAGTTCGACCCCATAATAACAGATTGTTCTGTACACAAGAGTCTAGAGTCAAAAGTCTTTAGTCCGCAAGAAGAGTTCGACCCCACAGTGACAAATTGCTCTGTACACAAGAGTCTCGAGTTGAAAGTCTTTAGTCCGCAAGAAGAGTTCGACCCCATAGTAACAGATTGTTCTGTACACAAGAGTCTCAAGTCAAAAGTCTTTAGTCCGCAAGAAGAGTTCGACCCCACAGTGACAAATTGCTCTGTACACAAGAGTCTCAAGTCAAAAGTCTTTAGTCCGCAAGAAGAGTTCGACCCCACAATAACAGATTGCTCTGTACACAAGAGTCTCGAGTCGAAAGTCTTTAGTCCGTAAGAGGAGTTCAACCCCATAATAACAGATTGTTCTGTACACAAGAGTCTAGAGTCAAAAGTCTTTAGTCCGCAAGAAGAGTTCGACCCCACAGTGACAAATTGCTCTGTACACAAGAGTCTCGAGTTGAAAGTCTTTAGTCCGCAAGAAGAGTTCGACCCCACAGTGAGAGATTGCTCAGTACACAGAGTCCCTATCCGTAATTCTGTTGAACTCCGTAGAATTTGGATCAACTTTAACTTTCTTAAGGACTGTCGTTACGGGGAGATAAAAATAACCAATCACAGGTAGACAGATAAATGAACATCGATATATGAAATGAAAGCATTAATTATTGTAAATAAAATAGTAACCATCTTCTAAATGTATCGTATATTCATTTGTCTATACCTTTCCTTATAGGATTTCAATAGACTAAGGCTATATTTATTTTGGCTAAAACCACTAAGCAAAAAGTATAATTATGAAAATGCTTATCGTGTTTACATAATTTGTTGAAATGGTTTTATTTCAATATGTTTGATTGGACAAAGTATTATATTTTTTCAATGGTTAACACAATACCACGTGATTAAGGAGACGAAGTGTGTGAACAAAATGTAAATTCAAAAGGATTTAAGTACTATAAGGTTACAGAGTTTACAAAGTATTTGGACGAGTTTAGGCTACAATACATGGTAAGTGACCAGGTTTCGGTAGGTTCACTTCCTTTCAGGAAGTTGAGAGAAGATGTAGAACCACCTAAATCAGGAGTCTTCTTCATCCCACGGTCCCGGTGACATTTCTTGCGGCCCAATGACTCATGAAATATATACAATTTTATCAAGAGAAAACAAAAATTACAAATACAGATGTATATGCCTATAGTTTACATAGTCAACTAATAAAATAAATACGTATTTTATTTACGTATTTTACATTATTTTATAATCAATTTTTTGCTTTTTTACATAAAGAAAAGTAATATGTTTTAATACAAATGTACTTTTAACCGGTAAATGACAACTCTAGTAAACAAGACAAATCGCGCTACCAGATGCTTCGAAAAATCTAAAATTAGGGAAAAAACCAACAGAAAGCATAAGTAAAGTAAGATCCAAAATTTCACCTTAAGGAAACAGGCCTAGTCCCTAGTGTGAGTATTAGTGTGTTTAAGAATGAGATAATAAGAATATTTTAATTATAATTTAATCTGAAAATATCGTCAGTATAGTATTGCGGCCCACGAGCCAACAAGAGACAGAATAAATTTTGGCCCTTGGACATAAAAAAAAGTTTGAAGACCCCTGACCTAGATTGTCCTCTAGATTCTAGAAGACTAATTGATAGTCGTCCCTCTTTCCTTCGCTAACCATAACGGTGTTGTTTCCGCTAAGATTGCGACCGTCATTTCTATCGGTAATTCCCCCCCCCTCCCCACATATCCTCTCCCTACCCATTCTATGTATTCATATATAGATTAATTATGTTAAGGTAGTAGGGGTGAGAAACGTAAAATTGAAAATAAATGTACCCGCATTTGCGTGGATGCAGAGTAGATAAACCATTTAGGAAAAAAAACCTAAGTGCACACGGCTGGAATTCGAGCCTCGTCCTTTCTCGTCACCGGAAAAAATCGTACTACTAGATCTTGACATTTTGACCACGTGTCCGCTGGTGTGAAACCGGTGTGGACCACTCAAGTTGATGAAACTAAGACGGAAATAGCTTTTTTTTTAATCACTGCATTTTACTACCTGTTCGGGTTATACACATATATGATAATTAATTTAATGTAGGGATGAGGGAGGAACCCTTTTAGAGGTAATATACCCGCATTTGGGTGGAAGGATAGGGAGAAACCATTTAAGGGGAAAAAAACCCTTTAGTAGAACCAACCGGGATTCGAACCCTGATCTACTCGCACAAGCAGGCCAGTCAACACGAGAGTGACGCCTTATACAGTCCGGCCACTGACGTGGGTCGGAAATAACTTACATTAGTGAGCTTTCGCAGGGCTTCACTTGGAATAACTGTAAATATTATGTGCATACGCTTGTGTAGGGTTTATTTTCACTTCTTACTATCCGTCCGGGGTCTGGTGTGAGAAAAGTAGAACTGTACAGGAAATATGATATATACATTTGCGTAGAGAGAATGAACAAGCTTAAAAAAAACTCACTAGACTCGACCGGGATTCGACCCCCAATCTCCCCATCTTCAGAGGGCCAGTCTAACCCGAGAATGACTTCCTAGAGCTTATGACTATTCGGCCAATGAAGCGGGTATGAATTTAATTAATACGTACCTTTTGACCTATAGGACAATACTTAGGTTGTCATAGCTGTAACTTATGGCGGGAAAAACATCTGTAATATTCCATTGTCCTACTTCTCTAGTACTTTATAAATAATGTTTCTTCACCTTTCACCTATAACGGTATAATAAAGTAACTATAGTAAGATTTTGGTATGAAGACATTTCTAAGAAATACAGAAAAAAAGTTGTTAGTAATGATGACATTTTACTATGCTATTAGCGTTATTTTAAAGTAGCAAAAGTGACAGAGGCAAATCACATAACCTTATTTATGAACACGTGAGAGTATATATGTTATTTTTCTAGCTGTCCTTAACTAGATGGACCCTCGAACCCTCTTGCGTCGATTTTAAAATGACCGCTCTCAACTGTAGCCTTTATATTACTATAGACTTCATATTTTAGAAATATAAATTGGAAATCAAATTAATTTAGGTACAATCGATATATCTATTCTAACTCTAAACCCAAATTTTAAAAGATCCCACCTTTGAATGTTTTTAAAATTTAAAATCTCAGTGCACAAGTTTCCATTTAAAAAACCATAATTTGAAAATTGGTTGGCTAGAGTACCGGCAGTCACTGTCGAAAGGAATCGCTTCAGGTTTTAAATTTATAAATGTAAAAACTATCGTGGCACAACATTTGTAAAGTTCTTATTTTATATCTCGGTCTTGTGTCTTCTTCCGTCGAATGGCTCTTCTTCTTTTATTACTTGAAATTTTGGACGTCATTTTGTTCGTAAAATCATTAAAGTACTGTTGATAAAGGTAACTATATGCTTTAAAAGCTAAAATGTTACAGCACATCTATATATCGTTACGCCAAATTAATTGAAAAAAATTGCCCTAATATTCGCAAATGGCTATGTGATAAAAAAAAACAGTTTTATTGTAAACTTAACTCGTGTAGCATAAAGTCTATCTCTTGACCTAAATACCTGATGAAAGAGATTCACTAAATGGATTAAAGGTCATATTTCCATCAACAAATAGCTGGTCATTTTTCTTTTCGCCGCGTCTTAATACCAATCCGGGCCTCCCACATTTAATAATGCTAATAAAGAAGGTAGAATTAATAAAAAATGAACCCCATTTGTGTGGGGGTAGAATGGAAAACAATATGGAAAACCATTATCAGTATTCATGATCGTGATTCGAAATCCAATCTTCCCATCATCGGAAATTCAGTATATCAGGAGAGTGAAGACACCTTAGGCCATGCGACCAGTGAAGTGGGTCATTCACTTCTCATCCTTTTTCTTAGATAAATTCTAGTGGACATAATATTTTTGGTTGCTCTAAGTCTTACTACCCATCCAACCTATACGCACAATGTAGATGTATCCAAATGAGCTTGGGATGAGCATGTAGAATTTATAAGAAACATATACCCGTATTTAAGAGGAGAGAAAGTGGACAATAATTTAGAAAAAAAACTTTATTTGTTCATCCAGCTGGAACTGAAGGAATGACCTCCCCATCACCAACAAACCCAACTAGAGAAGCTTTCGTTTAGTCTGCGTTAACACCGATACACGTCTAAACAAGTCTCTTCAGGCGGGAGTGTGGGGACGCGAGTTAAGGGCAGTGTTTTTGCAGTTTTTATAGAAAAAAAATTTTTAGACAAAAAAAAAATGCTCTAGTAAAAGTATAAAAGTTTCATTTTTTCCAAATGTTTATATCAACATTTGTTGAATTGCTGTCATGAGCGTAGCAGCATTAAATGAGAAACTTTTTAAACGAATAGAAAAGTTGTCACTAAATTCTAGGACATCCTTGACAAATATTCAAGAACGATTGAGGTCAACGTGTAAAGAATATTAAACTATATATTTTTACTGGAGAGGTTTTTTTTAGTTTGGCCAAAAAAGAATTTGCTATAAAAACTGCAAAAACCCTGCTTTTTCTCGTGTTACCTATGCCCCCGCCCTAAAGCCCTTGGCCCTGTCAAGTGCAAATCTAAAACCTATTTTGTGGGATTGTGGGCGATAGAATGAATTATTATTATTAGCACCGCGTCTACTACCCGTTCGGGGATAGAATGAAGGGCGTGGCGTGGCTTCAAAACTGACCAAAGCATCCTTCCATGCCAACAAGAAGAGATGGATCACTGAGAACGTAGATGGTGCTACCGAATAGGTCTTGCAGAAAAATCATAGCCTACGTTTGTAAAAATCAGTTTTCTCGAAAATGAGTGAGAATTTTATGGTAATATTTTCAACACCTCTTCTAAGATAATGTATTAATGTTTATTAGTTGTTACATTTTCTTATTTTTTGCTATTCAGCTGGCAGTTTTCTATTGAAGAATGTCGAAATTATTGGTATTGGAACACAGTTAAAATTATAGAGGAGGTGTGTATATAAAAAAAATATAACTTAATAAACATGCTTCTACTATTTAACAAACCATTTCCGAAAATAAAATTGCAAAACAATACTAATTCTTGAATATATACGTTTGTTCCCATGGCTCTGCATTTCCACGCCAAATGTAAAGGGACAATCGCCTTAAAATCATCATTCCATATGA
Organism: Timema cristinae; assembly: GCA_039000515.1. NCBI lineage: Eukaryota > Metazoa > Arthropoda > Insecta > Phasmatodea > Timematidae > Timema > Timema cristinae. The sequence continues at coordinate 26,029,383 of JBCFYV010000024.1, forward strand.
CAGTAAACTAGCCTTACAAAAACAAATGAATCAACCAGACACTTGAGCTACGGTTCCTACGTTAGACCGTAGACTTTCCTATTCGTGAAATTAATACCACGGACAGCAAGATAAATTAGGGGATTATTGGAGTCTAGGACAGTTCCCGCAGAAAAGGTCAAGATGAAGGCACGATCTTAGGTCAGCACTTGAACTATAGCCTACTTAGGCACCGACATCAATTATTCATGCTAATAAAGCAAGCCCAACGTATTACATATTCATAACCATTGGATTAATGGGTCCTCTTGGCTAATTGGTTATAGTGGACGATCATTTGAATAAAAACTGTCTCGAATACAAGTGGGGCTAGCGAAGATATTTTTCATTTTATACGGATTATTAAGGTGGGATGGAAGGGCACGTGAGAAAAAGACAGTGTTTTTGCAGTTTTTATGGTAAAACTTTTTTTTTGACAAAATAAATAAAAATATTGTTCCAATAAAATCATAAAATATAGTTTTCTTCATATGGTGACCTCAAAATTTCTTAAATATCTGTCAAGGATGTCCTGGAATTTAATGACAACTCTTTGTCTTCATTTAAAAAGTTTGCTAGATAATGCCGCTATGCTCATGACAGATATTCAAGAACTGTTGATATCAACATGTGAAGAAAATTAAACTCTTTTATGTTTGTACTGCAGCAATATTTTATTTATTTTAGCCAAACAAATATTTGGCCATAAGAACTGAAAAAACACTGACGTTTTCTCGCGTCCCCTACCATCTCACCTTAAGGTTACGTCTTAATTAGTAAATATCTAGTTATCTAGACATTCGGGCTATGTGTGTAGTACTAGGAGTATTGTCTTAGATTAAGTTATAGCTCATCTACGGTGAGAGGTAGGCAAGTGACATCAGAAGGTTATTTATTTTAAAAATTGGCTGAAAGTATTATTAGACTCGTTTGATAACACTTTTTATTGCTAATATAGTATTACTAAGATAATGATTATTTACATCGTGTTAGACTAGACTGCCGAAACGAGGAGATCGGGGTTAGATCCCGGTCGGGATGCACTGAGGGTGTTTTTCCTCAATGATTTTCCACTCTCCCTCTATGTAAATGTGGGTGCATTTTCTCTAAATCAAGCCTTCCTAATCCCTAGCTCATTAGCGTAATTATACTACTATAAAGCCAAATGGCTGACTCACTCACTGACATTGTTTACCCACTTCCAGATGAGCTAGAAACTTGAAATTTGGCAAACTTATAGCTTCTAGCCTGTAACCGAAGGGAAAATTCCAAAAAGTAAAAAAAAAATTTTTAAACCCCCCCGCTTCCCCGACCCACCAAAAAATGCTGGAGCAACTTTAAAGTTGGTGCGGACCTTTTTTGGATGTATCTTGTGGCTAAACGGTAAGACCTATAAAAAAAACTGCTCTGGAATTACATTAGCTTACATCCACTTGCAAAGACTCGCCGGGGCGTTTGGGGGGTAAGGCCCTCAACGAGCAAAGTGAGTTGGCATATAAGCGTATAACCCGCATGGTGCTAAATATATATGTATATTTACGAATAGGTTGATATTGATCACTTTCAGAAGCAATGAAGAACCTTCTGCTGGTTATCAGTAAACTACATTTCCATCGTAGATGAGCTATAGGCGTATTGTCTTAAGTTAAGTTAGTTTACAAGTCATATGTTTGTTAAGTGCAAGTAAAGTTAAGATATTTCAATAAAAGTGATCAATGAATTGAATGTACACTAGTTATTTTAAAATGTCTAAGCTACTAAAAATAAATTGAATTAAATCCAGGTGTAGTAAAATTTCCTAAGTCTTCACTTGATGCGATTTTTTTTTTTTAAGTAAAAGTGATTTGTGGTCTACTCCAAATGCTGTTCTAGGCGCAAACAATCCTCAGATTGTGTTTAGAGCCCAAGAACACAAAGATAAATGAATAAATGAAAGTTGTTCGGTGACCTCTTAGACTCTATACTGAGAGATGTAACGTTTAATATATGTTTGTTAAAGTTTAATATATGTTTGTTTGTTTTTTTTAATAAAAAAGAGGGAAAGCTACCTCAGTGTCCAAACGAGTTCAAAGAATGTGATTTCGGCCCGACAGGGACCAGGATTTTTACCTCTAAGGATTGTATAAAGTCACATTTTTACATAAAGTTCCTTTTCTGTCAGCTATAAAAGATACTAGATCTACTTTCACGTATTCTTACAAATTGTCATGGAATTTACAGATGTAGCTTTTTAATCTATATTAACAATAACCATAAAATTACATTAATAAAATAGTAAAATGTTATCAATGTAAGAAGCAAAAAAATAGGTTTTTGTTTTATAAAAGGCTTTTCCTATCAAAATTGAGCTGTAGTAATATTTTGGTAGTAGTAGGGCCTACATTTTTTGAAAATACAAACATATTTTTGCTGCTAACATTAATAACTTTTTACTATTATACTAGTGTAATTTGATATATATTCATAGATGATAGCTGTAGATAACATGAGTTGACGTATGCATATGTGAAAGAAGATATTGTAGCTTTTATAGATCTCAGATAAGGTTCTTTCTACGAAATTTAGGCTGTATGTCATTAATTGGTAATGGATATTAGCCATTCTGGAATAACTGTTTATACATTTGCATCCAAAGTATATTTTTTTCAAGAAAAAAATGTAAGCAAGGTAGGTTTCACAATCGTTATTTGCCGGAGCCGCATTGGTGGTCAAACAGTCTAGGGTGGCCCTGGCGCAGAACGTATATTTTTTGGCCCGCGAGTTATAGCTATTGCTATATTTACAAAAAAAAAGTACTAAAAATAACAAAATTGAAAAATGTATTCTTAAAGAAGAATATACAATTGCCATGTTTACATGTGGCCATTTATCAGGCGATGCTGTCTATCCAAGTAGGTTAGATCCATTCTGCCAAAATAAAACAGCGTTGAAAGTGATACGTAAAGAGGCACGGCCCGCCATTTGTAGGTCACGGCGTCTTATACTTGGGTACAGTATTTGCTCACGCCCACATGTGTTGTCCTCATCCTTCGTTCCTCACTCTCTCTATCTCTCACACTCATACACATGTCCCGCATTTAAAGGTTCTCAGGTTAAGGTCATATGATCAGGTAAAACAAAAATGTTTGAAAAGACTCAATTTGGTGATCCATTGGTTTATAATCACTATGATTCCTGGATCACGATCAAATTAACGTAAATAAACATATTGTGTGATCAGGACGTATGTGACTTAACGTAAATCATCATCACGAACTGTTTCCAGCCTGTGGCTGAGTTTGTCTAGTAAAATGTCTCCATCTCCCTCTGTCCTTCCGCCATTCTTCCTCCTGCACTCTCTTCCCCTCTCTTCCCCTCACTTTAACACTTGATCCTATTTGTTCTTCTATTTCTTCTTTGGTCTCCCTTGCAGTCTCTTCCCTACATACTTTATCTTGGAATCCTCTCCCCTTCCATCTTCATTACGTGTCCATACCATCTCATCCTAGCTTCCTCTGCTATCATGTACCCCCTGTACTCCAACTCTAGCCCTTAAATCTTCATTCCTAATCCTATCTCTTCTAGCGACAGCTAGCATGCTCCTCAAAAACTTCATGTACATGGCCTACACTTTCCTAGTTTCTCTTTTATCCAAAGTCAGAGTTTCCGCTGCATACTTAACTATTACATTATTGACTTAAATATTCACGAAGAACACAACCATAATGTTGAACTGTTTACAAACAATTGTTAACTAGAAAAAGTGGAACTCAAATCATTTGGGAGTGATAAGAATATAGGTACTTGCGATGGAGGCTGTACTGGAGATACAAAATGAAGTGTAATGCGAGGCTACAACGTTTTAGTGCTAGCGGACAAACAAAATATATCGAACAAGACATCTGCACACCATAAACAAACAAATGAAGTACTAAACAGACATGTTGACGTTGCTCCAACATGGTTGGCTGGCAGTAACACCTGTTACGTCTCAATAGACGTAACGTAACGTGACGCGAACGTTTTCTCCTGAACGACCCTAACGTTAGGTGAACGCCATATCAACGTCAAAGTGAAAATGTAAGGAACGTGAGAAAAGGTTAGTACTTTAGCAGTTTTTACAGCAATTTTTTTTTTTCGTCAGAATAAATCAAATATTGCTTCAGTACAAACATAAGAGTTTAGTTTTCTTTACACGGTGATGTCAACAGTTTTAAATATGTCATAAAGATAGAGGAATTAAATGATAAACTTTTTAAACCAAGGAAAAAAAACTGTCATTCAATTCTAGGACACTCTTGACTGGTATTGAAGAGCTGTTGATATCACCATGTGAATAAATTGGTCCTGTGGAGAAGCGGTGAGTGTACCTCACTATGAACCTAGGAGACCCGGGTTCGATTCCGGCTGGTATCTAAGGTATTTTTCCCGAAAGGGGAATTACCCCCAACAGTTACCAGGGTTTGCTTAGTTAGTCTTGAGTTAGGTTTAAGTGTTTCTACTGGTTCCACACCCTCATACTCAATATCACCATCATCTCATCTCATCGGGACATGGAAAGAACCTCCACTAAAATAATGTAAGATTAGTACATTCGGGCGTTCCCTGGACAACGGTACGTAAGTACTGGCTAATATTTTCACTCCATGGCTACAAATTATGTAGTCCAGGCGCGCGATATGTGAAGAAAACTAAACTATATGTTTGTACTGAAGCAATATTTTATTTATTTTAGCAAAAAAAAAAAAGTTTTGCTATAAAAATAGCCTTTTCTCACGTTTCCTTCATCCCCACCTTGAGCTGGGTGCAGTGAGATGGCTTCTATCTAAATAAACGATTAAACATTTTACATTACGGCCATATATACTGGTGACCTGGCAAATGAGAGATAACGAAGGGTAGCAAATGAATTCGGTCAAATTTGTCCAGCGTTTGTTTTCAAAATTTGCCTTGCAGTCTACACTAAGCGAACCTAATGTTTTCACGGATGTTTGCTCAATTTCACTGGCTGTCTAGTTGAAGATTTGGCGTTACATTACTTTTCATTATGTCTAATGAAGATTTAATTATAATCGCTAGAGCATCATAATAATCAGAGAAGAAACTGTTCAGCCTAGGAGAAGAAAAATAAAACAATGTTGGTGGATGACTTCACTATTTAAAAGTAGAGAACAGTATAGTGGGACAGATTTATTGCGTTTTCCTAGACTTGAGATGGAATATGGTCTCTTTCAAAATTTCTGCAAAAATGAACTCATCTGATTTGGAATATTTATTTAATCTTATTAATCCTAAAATTGGAAAGAAAAATTATCATGAATTGTAATACAAGATTATTATTCCACTCCAAAGTCACACATAAAAACGCTGTCAATGTTCCCTAATGAGTACACACTATCAACAACCTGCTAGTAAAATATTGTATTTGAGCCCACTTAAAAAAAACAATATTTCTAATATTTAATAGTTTCAGGATAAGCAACTTGTAACTGATTGATAGTGTTGACATACCTAAAATATTCACGTTAACTTTTATACGTTTAAAAAAAGATTAAATTACTATAATATATCCGGCAGTTTCCATAATCTTCTTCTATATGATTGTGTATTATATTTAAGTAAAAACTAATGGCGACAGATATAGTGTAAACTATTCCATAAAAACTCAAATTACTGAAACCTGTTTGTTATAATCTTGGTCTAAAATTTATATAATTTAGCTCGTTTTTCTTCTCACGTGACACGCACGGCGCTTTGCTTGAGGCCTGTCATTTTCTTCACTCTCAACTCGATAAAAATAAATAAAGGTAAAATTATTTACTCCACACTCGCGTAAGAACCTTCATTTGTTTTCCAAGCATCACTGCGTGAGGTGAATAATCAATATACCTCGTCGTTCACTTTGCCAATTAATGTAAACGCAATTATGTTTTTGCTTGTGTGTGTGTGTGTGTGTGTGTGTGTGTGTGTATGTGAATATTATTGCCATTAGTTCTCAGATTACCGACGTCAACTCGTTCAGATAACCAACTAACAGCTACGAAGGTGACCTGGGTGTCTAGAAGTACGGTGTCGAACTTATGTGCTGGGGGTCTGGGATTCAATCCTCGGTCTCGGCACAGATTTATCTTATTGACAAACCCTTCCTTCACCTCTGACAAGACGTGTATTAATCACAACTTGTGAATGTGTGGAATTCCAGGCCTCCACCGTGGTTCGGATTCCACGTTAAACTGTAGGGCCTCCATTTCATCTCACAATCACACTACCATTACATATTAGCGAAAGTGTGTACAACCCGAACGGGTAGTAAGACGCGATGCTAATAATAATAATAATAATAATATTAATAATAATAATAATAATAATAACAGCTACGAAATCATTAATTGTATATGTTTTAATTTGTAATCCCTAAAGTTTATTTTAATTTATGTCTTTCGAGGCGACCTAACTTAGTGGTTGTTTCGTTATTTAGTGCCATTATGACAACCTGTTTTAGTATTAACATTTATTTAAAATTTATTTTACGTTTCACATTTTGAGAAAATATTAATTGTATCGTGAAGTAGTGAGGTACTAAACTATATAGTAGAAACAAAACTGGTTTGTGATCAGGATGTCCTGCTCATAGTTTTATTATTGAGATATTATGGTAAGAAAGGACTTAATCCTTACATCCTGGTTTGGTAGGAATTGGGCTTTTAGTTCTTCCACACTTTCTAAACTACAGTAGCCCCATGGCTTCTTTGGTGCTGACTGACAACTCACAGCTGACAGCTTTGAAAAGTTACCAGACCAAATTATATATCCTTACGCCGAACTATATGATCTGCAAAAACATGTGTTTAGCAGCTGTCACTTCCGACGGTCAAAATTTAGGTATATACCTAAATGTTGACTGTCAGAAGTCAGCTGTGAGCTGTCAGTCAGCACCAAAGAAGCCATGGGGCTACTGTATATTTATCATTATTAGATACACCGACATATTATCGTGAGACATGTTTTTATGAAATTAATTTGCTTAGCCTACTATAAAAATTAATATCAAAACATATTTAAGGTCGATTGCATCCATAATTTCTACTTTATCTCTACCCATCGTAGAAATAAAGTTTTATAATCGTCTAAAAAAATCTAATTCGAGAATTCGATGGATGTAGAAGTTTTATGACCTCATAAAACCGAAAAAGTCGTTTTCGCGTTGTCATTTATTTGGATCTCGACCTATAGCCGTAGCCATTTTGCTGATAGGGCTATATTATTCATAAGATTCAAAAAAGGGATTTTTGAATTAGATATCCAACCCTAAAATTAAGGTGGGGTTAAAGGAAAAGTGGTAAGGGCAGTACTGAAACAATATTTTATTTATTCAGTAAAAAAAGTTTTGCTATAAAAACTGGAAAACATTTACCTTTTCTCGCGTCCCCTACAACCCGTGGTTTAATTCCCGTATATAAGTGTAACTTTTAGACGTATATTTGAATTATATTCGGGAACGGCACATAAACTCAAAAATATTTACCCCATTTAAAAAGAACCACATTGATGGACACGTTGGTGAAGTCGTCAACCTCATCTGGTCTGTTGTTGGTAGGATAGTACGGGGTTTGACTCCCATCTAGGTGTAATGAGAATTTTTTATTTAAAAAAATTGTTTTCGACTCTCCCTCCACGTAAATACGGGTACATCTCCTTTAAGCTCTGCCTTCCTCATACCTGCCTTATTGGCGTATTTATTATTATTATTAGCACCGCGTCTTACTACCCGTTCGGGTTATACGCACTTACGCTAATGTGTAATGATAGGGTGATTGTGAGATGAAATGAAGGACCTACAGTTTAACGTGGAATCCGAACCACGGTGAGGCCTGGCATTCCCCACGTTCACAAGATGTCTTGTCAGAGGTGAAGGAAGGGTTTGGAAATCAGATAAATCTTTGCCGGGACCGAGGATTGAACCCCGGCCGCCAGCATAGAAGTCTGACACCTTACCCCTAGACCACCAGGTCACCCTATTTAGCGTATTTAATATGTGAATAGTTCATATGGGTAGCAACAAGGGGTGAAAAATACAAAATTACTAGGTCTAGTCCAAGTCATCAATAGAATAGTTTTAGATATAGTTTACCAAACTGAACCTTTTGTATTCTTATCTGCCAACCCTACCTTTGACACAGAAGGAATTTATTTCGTATGACTCTAAAACAATCAAACAATAATTTTTAATCCCTGAAAAATATGTGTGGTAAATTTGGTTGAAACTCTTAAACAAATATCTAGTCTAAATGTAATTTCTAGGCAACATAAACTTATTAATGAGACTTTACCAATACTTTTTTTCTCATAGTAATATGTTTGTTTGTGATCAATGTTTAAAATAAACATTTATTCTAGAAATTATCATCAACACATAAAAATAGGTAACTAAATTGGTTTAGTATAGAAATTTACAAACTTATGTTACTTTTCAAACCCCAATAAATATTTTTTTAATTAATTCCATACAATAAGTAATGTTAGTCAGGGCTGGACTGGCAAATTCTAAGTGGCCCAGGACTTCAATAATATAACTCTTCTCATATATTAATATCTACCACTGGTGACCTGGTAGTCTAGGGTTTAAGGTGTCGGACTTATGTGCTGGTGTCCGGGGTTCAATCCTCGGTCCCGGCACAGATTTATCTGATTGCCAAACCCTTCCTTCACCTCTGACAAGAGTGTATTAATCACAACTTGTGAATGTGGGGAATGTCAGGCCTCCACCGTGGTTCGGATTCCACGTTAAACTGTAGCTTCCCCATTTCATCTCACAATCACCCTACCATTACACATTAGCGTAAGTGCGTATAACCCGAATGGGTAGTAAGACGCGGTGCTAATAATAATAATAATAATAATAATAATAATACTATCTACCATTGAAACAATGTTTCAGTATAGCCTGAAGGGGTGCTGTAACGTATTTAGATCTTTAATATTAGTTAATTTAATCCCGAGGCTACTCAAGGCTACATTATTGATGATAGTTTGACTTTCTACCGACTTGAGCTAAAGTGCTTCTAAATGCTTAGATAATGGATGTATTTATTGATAAAAAAACTAGTTAATCTTTGTAAAATGATCCTCCATTCTTTACTTGATGATTTCACGTTTGTTTATAAAGCGACACCAAGAAACATAAAACAAGATGGTTTTAAATTTAATGTCCATAATATATTTTTACAAATAATATATTCTGAGAGCCCCAGATTTACTCACTGGAACTTTTGACTAAAATTTTATAAGCAAATAATCATTTGTAATTGAATGAATATATGTAGTTTAGTTTGAAAATGTTTTGGCAGCCCAAATCAAACGGTTCAGTCCAACTCTGGTGTTAGTACAGGTTTCTACAGTCCAACTCTGGTGTTAGTACAGGTTTCTACAGTCCAACTCTGGTGTTAGTACATGTTTCTACAGTTCAGCTCTGGTGTTAGTACATGTTTCTACAGTCCAACTCTGGTGTTAGTACATGTTTCTACAGTCCAACTCTGGTGTTAGTACATGTTTCTACAGTCCAACTCTGGTGTTAGTACATGTTTCTACAGTCCAACTCTGGTGTTAGTACATGTTTCTACAGTCCAGCTCTGGCGTTAGAACATGTTTCTACAGTCCAACTCTGGTGTTAGTACAGGTTTCTACAGTCCAACTTTGATGTTAGTACATGTTTCTACAGTTCAGCTCTGGTGTTAGTACATGTTTCTACAGTCCAACTCTGGTGTTAGTACATGTTTCTACAGTCCAGCTCTGGTATTAGTACATGTTTCTACAGTCCAGCTCTGGTGTTAGTACATGTTTCTACAGTCCAACTCTGGTGTTAGTACATGTTTCTACAGTCCAACTCTGTGTTAGTACAGGTTTCTACAGTCCAACTCTGGTGTTAGTACATGTTTCTACAGTCCAACTCTGGTGTTAGTACATGTTTCTACAGTCCAACTCTGGTGTTAGTACAGGTTTCTACAGTCTAATTTTATTTGTAAGGAATTGATTTGAAAGCTATTAAAGTAAATGTACACCATCAACGATAGGACAGCTAGGAAATGTTACCAGATATACTCTCATGTATTCGCCAAACTATATTATCTGTAAGACCATATGTTGAGTTGTCATCACTTCTGGAAGCTTAAATTTCACAACAGACAATTTGTTTTTGATTCTGTTTTTCTTTTAACTGCTTTTACACCTTCTCCTAGCTGTCAGCCACCAACATTCTTATGGCGAATGGATTCTATATATCCTTTCTCGTATTCATACGTCAATTCATGAAACCGTCAGTGTTCACTATTGATATATATTATTAACACCTATAAAATAACAATAATATTATATAATAAAATTTCATCATTGTTGATCGCAAATAAAATGTATTTGTATATTATTATCTAAAAGTGTATTTCTACCAAAATCCCACTGTAAAATCTTTGTAGGTACAAAGAGTAATTTCCCTTTATATAATGTATTTGTTTTACACTATTTTTACTCATACGGGCCGACATTCCTAAGTCAGTGGTTACCAACTAAACAAATAGTTCGGCGGGTGACATAACAACTTTCATTGGTTAGACTAGGTTAGTTCAAGGTCTTTCAATATCTCAAGCTTTCTCTCATTTGTGCAGATCTTCTCCAGGAGGAACATTTGTACCCTTTTGGTTTCATTCGATAGTATTTTATCTTGTAGAGTCAAGTAGCTACGAATTTATTCTGATGGATGTGTCTATATATTATTATAACTTATTATTATCCCTGGCATATATGTGTAGTTAGATATTTATTGGGTGGAGAGGGAGCGAACACTTTAAATTAGGAAATAAAACATATTTTATAACAAATTAATAAGATGAAACGGTCATTCTCTAAGTCATCGAAATTATTATTTTTTCATCATGTTTTACTTTTTGTTGAGACTATACGCATACATACTAATCACGCTAATGAATTATGGATGAAGAAAGTTGAATTTAGGGTAAGTGTATCAACATTTGCGTGGAAACATAGTGGAAAACCATTTAGGAAAAACCACCCTCAATACACCCGAACATGATTCGAGCCCCAATCTCCCTATTATCGGCAGTCTAGTATATTGCGAGAGTGACGCCTTAGACTATGTAGCTACCAAAACAAGCCATATAAAAAATTTTAGGTACCATAGTTATTTTTGATGCATTGATTCAAACGTGGACTTGAAATTATTTTATGAATTGAACAATTCGTTGATTATTTTACGGTACTAAGAATTACCCGAATGCGCAGATGAATGAGGGGGGGGGGGGGTCATGTCCCCCTGACTCCCCCACTAACGACACCCGTGATTCATAGAAGCGTGACACCAAGCTGCACTAGGAGTAGCAGGGATAGTTTACTTTGAAGTACGAAGTATATGGCGGGAAAACCGTGGAAATGTATGTCTAATTTTCAGTACCATGTATTACTACCCGTCCAAGAGATTTGCATATTTACAGTAATGGAGTAAGGATGAGAAAGGAAGCATTTTTAAGAGAAAATGTACATACATTTGCGTATAAAGAAAGTGTAGACACATTTAAGAATAAACACTGTTAGTATACCCAGCCGAGAGTCGAGCCCCAGCCTCCCCGTCACCAGACCAGACGAGCTTTATGACTTAGATCACGTATCCACCGATGCGAGTATGTAATTGAAACCTCCAGCTATCAAACAATATAAAGATTCTCGAGTTGAATATGACTGCATTATCTAAAAACTCGTGATCATATTTGATCACGCAATGTAGCTGAAGTTTAACACACGTCCATCACAGACTTTGCCTTAAGATATGAATGGAAAATAACCCTTAGCACGGGACGACTCCTGGATAGCCCAGGGGTTAAAGCTTGGCGTACTATTTCAAAGGTTCCAAGTTTTATTCCCGTGTTCAGGTGAAATTTATCAATTTAATGATTATGATATTTAGATGCGGCCACGGCCGTATTTAACAAATATAATAGTTTGCTATCTAATCCATAATAATAGATTATGTTAGATAGAAACAGTTTAGATTAATTTATATTAGGTAGGAGTTGAAATAATTTAGGATAAATCAAAGGTATTTGGGTATCCGTGCTCTGCGCCTTACTACCCACCCATTGGGATGTCTGCATATTTTCACTATTGACTTAGGGATGAGGGTGGTAGAATTTTAGAGGAAGTGTATTCTCATTTGCGCAAAGAAAGAGTGGGAAACCATTGCTTTCATATAAAATGTATTGATATTGTTTGGGAAATGTTGCAATTTATATTCCAATTCCTACCTTGTGCTACAATGGGATACGTTTATAAAATAATATTCCAATATTACATAGTTTTTATCACTAAACATTGTAAGTAGCTAATTTTCAAAATTTTGGGCATCTATGACTTGAGTATTTTTTAAACAATTATGATTTCGATTTCAGTGACTTTAATAAATACCATGGAATTAAAAAATAGCCAAAATGTGAACAAATGTCTTAAACTTTTGGTTTGTACTATGTATTTAAAAAGTACCATTTTAAATATTTGTGGTTTAATGATTGATATTTTTATCACAAAAACTAGTCAAACCTTTTTCAAAGATTCAAACAATCTTAAACCTTACTATTTAAGCACAGCAGGAAAAATAATGAGCCTAAGTTATTGATGTCTTTAAGTGTGTATAAAGTTTAATTATATAGGGGACCTACTCGGTAATGAACTACGTTTTTTAAACTTGAGTTTAGGCTTACCATGGAACTATATTTTAAACCTTAATCTTTAATGTCAAAGTGTCTCAGATCATTATTAAAAAAAAATCTTGGTGTAGTTTTGTAACTTGTATCACTCTTTGTCTGACAAACATTAATTGTCAAATTTTTGGCCACCTTAGTCCAATTATTAGTATGTGCCTCAGGAATATAATAATAATAATAATAAATTAATTATATTTTATGTGTTTATAAGTTATGCGTACTATGGCGTGTGTGAAGGTCACTTTTCCATGTGCGAAAACACTTAACATTTAAAAATAAAAATAAAAACCTAAGGCAAATTATATGATAAGTATTTAATTTTTTTAAATTATTTTTTTACTCAGCGTCTTACTTCCCCTCTGGACTTCCCGAATTCTTACACAAAAAGGGTAGGGATTAAGAAGGAAAAAGTATAGGAAATATACCCAAATTTGCATGAAAGGTGAGCTATATTATTACTATTTTCTTTAAATAAAATTATTTATTTTGAATTTCATAGACATTTACTTATTGGTAGCAGTATTTCAAACACTTGTACGTAGTCGATTCCCATTGTTTCATTTTAAATACTAAATTATTTCAATAAAATATTTAAAATAACACGTTGGTGTTAAATTGGTGGGGGCCACCTAGATAATCGAGAAGTCGCTGCACAGACGTTCAGCTATAAAGCAATATTTAATTCTACGATGCATTATTTCTAAATATGATTCACACTAAAATAAATTCGAAAGATTCCAATTGGGTTATTTTTCTTTAACAACCTTATAGCTTGAATTTTATTAATAGAAATAAATGTGTGAAAATGTAGTATCAGCTCATTTTCAACCATTTTAACCATATTTGCGAAGTTATGAGAGTAGGATTGATGAAAAAGGTGCTCTAGATTTAGCCTTTCTCTAACAAATACATAATATGTTGAAGGCTCACGACAAAAAAATTTAAGATACTTGAGAACGATCAGCAATCTTTTTCCCTTTTTACCTTGAAATAAGAAAAGTTTCTTAATTTTAATTCCCCTTTTTCTTATTGAGATGACAAAGGGTGGTTGTAGGTGAAAGGCGAAAGGAAGTATTAGCTTAGACATAATAAAGAAGTTGTTCGAGAAAATGACACAGATCATTATATTTAAGACGTGTGGCCTGACAGCGTTTGATACTTTCTTGCCAGCCGAGGTGGCTGCCTTAAGACTATTCAACATCGAATCCTACCCACCCCCATTACCACCCCTATGGACTTACACCACCACCACCACCATCTAGATACGAACCAAGCTCTTTCTCTGAGGTGGTTGGGAAACGTTCAGGGACACCGTGAGTAAACGATCTTGCACACATCCAAGAGATCATAAAAAAAAGCTGCCTAAATTAAACCATTTAACTTCACATATTATTGCCCTTCTGACCGGACTATTCGTATTTGTACACCAATTGAGTAATGGTGATGATAAAGGTAGAATTAAAATTAAATGTTATTGCATTTGAGTATAAAATCAATCCGTAAGAAAAAATCCTCCCTACGCCCGACCAGGATGTTAGCCCCATCCTTCCAGTCACAGACCAACCAGACAAGAAGAGAATGGTGCCTTTGTCCAATCGCCCACATGCGCGAGTCCTAATTAAATATCTGTGAACATTACGAAGAAAAGACTCTCGCATGCCTCAAGTTCACGGCAGACCAGTTCTAAACAACAACACGAACTTGTGTTTGAAATACGACGACAATGGTATCAGACACGCGACTATGGGTTTTACCTCAACTTTTTCAGTATTTTAAAATAAAATAACAAGCGAAAAAAAAAAGTAGGAAATAGAACAGACAAAGCAAAACTTTTCTTATCTTATGGATATTTTACCCCTCCAACTGGAACTCACGTGGACCAAAGTGTCAGTCTTGTCTAGTTTAGTTGCAGGCTGCTGGGTGATTTAAGGATCGAATCCCAGCTGTGTTGGGTTTTTTTTTTATCTGAATCTTTGAAAAATATGGCGGGGAGGGGAGGGCGTGGCTAATGCTCTAGATCTGGCCATTCAACCTTATCTCTTACCTCTGCTTTCCTGGCATATGGAGGAATTCATTTCTGTGGTGGGGTACACCGTTAAGGTGAATTACATTATCCCCAGATGATAGTATGATACGTGAGAATGATGAAGGTGGAAGGCAGAGGGGACCTACAGTTTAACGTGGGCTCCGAACCACGGTGAGGGTCTGGCATTCCACACATCCACAAAGCACACAACACTCTATTGGAGGGAAGGAAGGCTTTGGTAATCAGATAAATCCATGCTGGAACTCTCTGAAAAATATTATTTTATCTTATTAGGTTAATATATTCCATTGCCAATGATAAGCCTTTTAATTTTATAAATTAAATGTTACCATTTAGGCCATGTTTGACTGTTAAATATTGAAATAAAGCATTCCAAACAAATCTGCCATGTCTCTAGTAAAGATGTCACACTATTAAAAGAAATAAGTACAAGGGTCATATTCAGTATTTTCATACTATAAAGTTTGCAGAAAAAAATAGGAAAAGCTAAAGAATAATTTCAACCAGTTCTGTACAAACATGGTGCTCCTATCACTCGGTACAAAATCTATAAACTTAGGGTTATATATTTTGAATATTAATTAATTAGTTTTATATTACGATGAATTGGTAGTTAAAATTATCTTTTTTTTATAATATAAAAATAAGGGTGGGATTCTTTGTGTATAATCTACTCAATCTCATTTCATAACTATATGAGGCTGTTTGGAAAGAATATTGGAAACCATTTAGTAAAAGCCACCCTTAGTGCACCCAGCCAGGATTCGAACCCCAAACCACCAGCAATCCAATATATTGATAGAGTGGTGCCTTATATCGTGTGACCACAGATAGGGATAAATAGGAAAATTATTTCCACAGATTCCACTTATAGAGCTGTTTATTCATTTGTAGTATTTAACGTGCGCTTTATTAACCAACAGATTATAACAGTAACTTACACGACATTCAAAGGGGTGGCCTGGTGGTCTAGGGGTAGGGTGTCAGACTTCTGTGCTGGCGGCCGGGGTTCAATCCTCGGTCCCGGCACAGATTTATCTGATTACCTAACCCTTCCTTCACCTCTGACAAGACATCTTGTGAATGTGGGGAATGCCAGGCCTCCACCGTGGTTCGGATTCCACGTTAAACTGTAGGTCCTCCATTTCATCTCACAATCACCCTACCATTACATATTAGCTTAAGTGCGTATAACCCGAACGGTTAGTAAGACGTGGTGCTAATAATAATAATAAACATTCAAAGTAACTCAAATCTCGAACAGACACAACATCCAGTTTCCCGACCGCTAATTCATGGTGGCGAGAATCCTAAATTCAATAATACTGCCACTTGATCCAGGGCGTCATACTCGTAATACACTAGACGGCAGATAACGTCAAGTTTCGATCGTCGGATGCACTGAGCTTGGTTTTCCCTAAATGGTTCTCCACTCAAATGTGGGTACACTTCCTAAAAATGCAATCTTACTAATACCTAACAAATTAGCGTAATAAGTACATAGGCGTAAAAACCGAACGGGTAGTTAAAACACAGGGCAAGAACAAAAACAAAGAACTTTGTTAATTATAGATTATTTCGGCCATGTCTAAAAAAGAAAATGAGAACTTTAAGTTCAGTAGACAAACATGCTACCATTTGGGTTAAGACGTTGAACCTTATCGAATTATTTATTATTTTCTTCTCCTGTTCTATTCCTCTTTTCCTCTTACAAACACTTCACCACGATGTTTTACTTAGTCAACTCAACCGAAGGACCATCTAGTAAAAAAAAAAAACCAAGATATATTTTATTTTAAGCATCACCCACACCCTCTTCCTTTGAATCCTCTTACCACCCAAGATACCACCACCCCTGCTCAGCAGCCTACCAGTGCATCCACGCCCCCTCCCCCGTCCCCACCCGCCTCCCACATACACGTTGGACTCGCGCGTTCTTGCTCTCCACTCACTTAAAACCTCACACGAGTGACTTTGATAGTTTCACTTTTCAACGCATGGAATAAAATAATTATACCACCAGTAGCGGGATTTGTCTGACTGACAGGGGTTGACAATAGGTCGATCGCGATCGACCGGTCAATCTCGCAACAATTTGCAGTCGATCACGTAAGAAAACTACATCGTCACGAAAAGGCAAGCTTACCTTGCATTATTAGACTATGGTAGACCTTATAAGGTAGGGCCATAGTGTAATACGTCAAGGTAAGACTGTTACCTTTCAGGGTGAACGGTGTGTACATTTTATTAATTCTATGTATTTTATATAAAGGCAGGGACATAAGTATTGGAGGAAATATTGAATTTAAGGAATAAATACCAGATAAATAGAAAAATAATAATTAATAGTAGAGTAGAGAAACGAATGGTGATCACGGGACTTTTGATAAAATGTAAAAGTCGATCGGGGCCGAAAAATTTTGTTGACCCCTGGTATAGCACATTAGTTCAGTCGGTAGCACATTTGTGTACTGAGATAAGGGTCTCAACTTCTATTTCCGGCATGGTTGAAAATATATATTATTATTATTATTATTATTATTATTATTATTAAACACCGCGTCTTACTACCCGTTCGGGTTATACGCACTCACGCTAATGTGTAATGGTAGGGTGATTGTGAGATGAAATGAAGGACCTACAGTTTAACGTGAAATCCGAACCACGGTGGCGGCCTGGCATTCCCCAAAAATATATCAATGGAGAAATTGGGGTTTCCCCTTTCACAGTGATGAATTAATGGCCGTGAGGCTGGGGGCTGTGTCGATTCTAGAGTGGTGGTGTTTAATCGCCGCGTCATACTATCTGTTCAGGTTAACGCATATATTATAATTACTCTAACGCAGTAGGGATGATAAAAGAAGAATTTTAGAGGTAATATACTCGCGTTTGCGTTATAGTAGAGTAGAGGACAATTTAGAGTGAAATAACAACTTCTGTACACCGGGAGAAATTGTAACTCTGATCTCATCATCAGCAGGCCAGTCTATGACGAGAGTGACTCCCTAGACCAGTAGTTCTCAAACCTTGGGTCGCAAACCAAATGAGGGTAGCAAAGATTTACATGAGGTTAAAAAGGTCTGGTAAAAAAAATATATGTTATGCAAAAAAGTATGTAATATTTCACTACAAATAGGTGCAGTATGAAACTCAAGTATTAATAAGGATTCCTTCAATCTGAAAATAGCAAAATGGCGTGAATAAAGAGTTCATAAACACTTGACACATTCATTTATTGTACTAAATCATCCAACGTAGAAACTTTCAATGCCAATACTACAGAATGGGCTAACGGCGATTTCCACTATCTACTTCTATTTGTTTTGTTTTCTTGTATGCCATATTTGACCGGCAGGAATATAAATACATGTTCGGTCGTCTTATGTGTAGACTAATGACCACTCTTGGCGGGGTAGAATGTTGCCCAAGGTAAACCATTGGAGGTTGTCAACACGTCGTAACCGCAATGAGACGATGTGATGATAGTTATTATGAAGTTGTGGAGCCGGTGTGAGTTTAACCTAACTTAACCCTAACTGACCGAACCCTGGCGACCGTTGGAATATTTTCTCTTTCATGAGTGTGAGAGCATTGTAAAGCTCTTTTCCAGGACTAAGGGGAACAAGAAGGACCTCGTCCTTATCGTTAGGTACCGACGTTGACACATCTGAGGATTCAATGGCCAAATAGAGATTAAGATCTTACTTACTGAAATAAAGTTTGTTTTGTGAACATCTGTACTGTTTTACGTTTTATATTCAGGTGCGGTCTAAAAATTAAATATTTTATTGTAGTAAATACCAAATCATTTGTTTTCGGTGGAGTTTGTGTTTCAGTGGATGAGTCACATAGTGAATTACTGACTGTAACGTTATGCTTTACATTTTGTCTGTTTTATAATATATCATCATTCGTAGCCCAGTTTGTGTAAAGAGTACCATCACCCAGGGGACACCCGAATGTACTAATTGTGCATACTTTCCGTGGAGGCTCTTTCAATGTCCCAGTGAGATGATGCTGATAGTGAGTTTGGGGGTGTGAGAACATTTACAATATAACTTAAACCTAACTAATCAAACACAGGTGATAGTTTGGGTAGTTACTCTTTCGAAAAAAATATACAAAGTACCAGCTGGGAATCGAACCCGGGACCCCTAAAGATCGTAACCAGGTGCACCGACCACTACACCATGGGGCTGGTTATTTTTTCGGTTTAGAAGTATATTTAAATTAATTTTAATATAGCTATTTAAATTAATTCAATGAAATTAATTTGATAAACACTATATATGAAAATAATATGCAAGTGAAAACATACTACAACTATCTTAAGAACCAACACAATATTTTCTGATAACTATAAAAGTTACTAGATCTACTTACACATATGCATATGTCAGTTCATATGATCTGCAGCTGTCGTTTTTGATAGGTATTATCAATACCGATAAAATAACAACTATAGTATTATTATTATTATTATTATTATTATTATTATTTGCACCGCGTCTTATTAAGCGTTCGGGTTATACGCACTTACGCTAATGTGTAATGATAGGGTGATTGTGAGATGAAATGGAGAACCTACAGTTTAACGTGGAATCCGAACCACGGTGGAGGCCTGGCATTCCCCACATTCACAAGATGTCTTGTCAGAGGTGAAGGAAGGGTTTGGCAATCAGATGAATCTGTGCCGGGACAGAGGATTGAACCCCGGACCCCAACACAGAAGTACCCCTAGACCGCCAGGTCACCAACTATAGTAGAATGATATCAATATTGGGTTAATATTTTAGAAAAGTTGCTCTAAATGTACATTCCTAAGTAAATCAAGGTATACATGTACTGGACTTTTGGGTTGCCAGACTGGGAAAATATCATGTTTAGGGTCGCGACCAAACACGTTTGGGAAACTTCCTTAGACTATGCGGTCACCGAAGCGGGGGAACTTAGAGTTAAGTTGATTTTTAAGTAATGTGATGATACAATCAGTCTGTTTATAAAATGCACATTAAATATATCAAATAAAGACAATTTAAAAAACTGATTTTTTTATTTATTAACAAGCTCGAACTTATCAGAGTCTACTCTTTAAGAAAAATTTGGGTATTTGCCGTGCACTTTTAAAAAATATATTATTTCAGCAAACAATTTTTGACTTAGCTTGAATATCCCGGTTCATTCGGTACGTGGAATAAATGTGGGGCTCATGCTTCATAACTTTTTTTTTCGGTAACGGGGAGGCTGTGGTTCAAATCTTGGTTGGATCTACTGAGGGTTGCTTTTACTAAATAATTTACCATTTTCCCTTCACACCAGATCAGCTAAATCTTCTCTAAATTTGATTTTATTCTCTATCTAATCTATTAGGGTACGACCGGAATGGGCGTGCGACTAAAATATAAAATAGAACACATTGGTTGTAATGAGAGGAGGCCAGATTGGAGCTCGAGCCGGAACAGTCTAGTTTACAGGCGCTAGGCAATATTATTGTATGTTGGTCCATTGCGTGCTAGGAAAACTTCTCAATTTGACATTATATTTAACTTTTTTTATAATTATCGACACACTTGCTACTAATGACCTAATTTAATTGGTAACACCATAAATAATATACTGCATATATGTAAACCTGATATGATAAAATACTTCAAAATTATAATCATAATTATTTATTATTATTATTTAGCACCGCGTCTTACTAACCGTTCGGGTTATATGCTTTAAGTACTAATTACGCTAATGAATTGGGAATTGGGAAGGTTGAATTAGAGGAAGTGAACCCGCATTTGCGTGGGGGGAGAGTAGAAAGCCATTTAGGAACCCCCCGCCCCCCCAGTTCATCCGACCGAGATTCGAACCTCGATCTCCCCGTCCTCGGTGGTCGAGCTAAACACGACTAGCGCGTTAGCCAATTACACCACCGAGGCGGGTTAAAATTATAATCAAAGTATGCCTTTACAAATAGTAATCACCATTAATGTAGAGAGGATGGAAAAACCACAACAATAGATCAATTGTTAAAAACCACCCCCAGTTCATTGAACCAAGATTCGAAAATTTGCCTCCCCGTCAACAGCTATTGAGAGTTATCTACCAATCACGCGCTCGCTCGCCAGTATGACCATAAAGTCGTTCCTCGCTCGCTCGCACGCTTGTCAGCCTGGCCGAGGCCTTACAACCAGCCTATACGGGTGATAGGATGCGGTAATGAAAAACCAACAAGAAACACACAACAGTACACTTAGTAATAAACAGTCAGCTAGAGCGTCTATTTTTTTTTAATGCACTCACTGCATATTAATACTCATTCGGGCTGTACGCATACATTAATCACGCTAATGGGAATGAGGAAAGTAAAATTTCAGAGTAAATATAGTATGGGTGTGCGAAAATTCGAAACTTTTACTTGGCTTCGAAACAAATATCAGCTTAGACTTTACTTTTAAAAAAAAATTAGGCCTCGAGATTTAAGAAGCTTCACCAATTAAAATATTGACGTCTAAAATAATAAATTTATGGTTATTCTGGGCTGTTGTTGTGTATATATATATATATATATATATATATATATACCTTCATTACAAATAAATATTCATGTGGGAAAAATCTGAAGTAATTGAATTATTGTGAGTTGTGATGATAATCTAACTTGTTTTATCCTAATAAAACAAACTTTTCAGACAATTGTGAAATAAAACATTTTACAAATAATTTTAGTGCATAAAGTTATATAACTATCCACCATATAATATTTATCACGCATCAAACAACTAACAAAAAATATTCGAACTTCAATTATTCTTCGATAATATTTAATATTCGTCTAGAATTCACTTCGAATTCATACACACCTAAATTATACCCTTATTTGCTTGGGGGGATAATGGGGGGAATTTTTTTTATGAAAAACCATCGTTAATACGCCCAACTGGGATTTGATCTTGATCATACCGTTGTCAATAATCTAGTCTATTTTCTATTATGTGTTTTATTTTTCAAATTAGCTAACTACCACTAACCACTAATCAAAGAGTGCAGGCATAACCTATATCTGTCATTACTATCTGGAATCGGATCGAAAAGACTTATGTTCTAACGTTGATTGCACTAAGCCACAAGGCCAACATTCATTTAATAGGTAGGTTTGAGTGTGTTGATTGCATATAAATGGATTAACATCACGGATATGTAAAGCGAAATTAAATGTGTTTTTATACATCCATTATACACCCCAGTTACCAAGCTAGCTTTTAGTTAATATTTAGTGATGCGGTTTATAAGCGGTCCCTCAAGGCTATCCACGACCCACATAAGTACTTTTAGCTTCAATTTTATTACGTGCCAGGCCTCCACCGTGGTACGGATTCCACAATCATCCTACCATTACACATTAGCGTAAGTGTGTATAACCTAAACGGGTAGTAAGACGTGGTGCTATTAATAATAATAATAATTTTATTACGAGGTGTTATTAATGATGTGGTCACATAGAAGAAATTCGCTCGCAATTATTAAAACGAAAAGATTGAAAAATCATACATTAAAAATATCACGTTAAGACCAGTGGTGTATCATAGAATGTTCCCAAGAAGAGAAGAGCTGGTTAAAGAGGCCCGTTCACTAGGAGATATTGAATCAACCGGGTTGATAATGTGATTGATCTGAAATTGCTGGGATATTTGGCTGCTCTCCCAGCTTCTCGTTCATTAGGCGACATAAAAGCGATTTGGTTGTCAACCGATACTTTCCTTCATCTTGTTTTCTCAGTTAAAGGTAGCCCTTAGTGACGTGTGGGCATAAATTCATACAAACATTGTTTTCTAGAAACACTGTTCACAATTAAAGCTCAAGGTGAGATGGTAGAGAACTCAATTTAAGGTCCAATTTTTTTTTCCAGTTTTTATGTCAAAAAAAAAAGTTTTTTGGCCATTATAAATAAAATATTGTTCTCATAAATACGTTTAGTCTAATTTTATACACAAGGTGATATCAACAGTTTTTGAATATCTGTCATAAGTATTGTGGAATTTAGCAGGAATATTTATACTTAATTAAAAAGTTTCTGATCAAATGCTATTATATTACTGAACGAAAAATTTTATTTATTTGGGGAAAAAACGGGGTTTTGTCATAAAAACTGCAAAAATATTATCCTCATGCGCGTTTACTTCCTTCCATCCCAAGTGTAGCTACCACTGCCAGGTCAAGCGATCCGTTTGCCAACGTCCATTCACTGTGCAACCATTGTGCAATCTGCTTAAATTGCCGGTGAATGTGGTCGGATTCACGGGACAGACCACCAATAAAAATTATCGCTTGAGTGATTTGAATATCAACTGCAATCTTTTTCCTTTTTCAACTGACTGTGATATATTTGGAAAATTTTGTTGAAAGCGATGAGATTGCCAACCCGGCTGCCCCATTAATGGGCCCCTTAAAACTGTACCTGTGATATTTTCTCGCCCCTTGATGCCCCTTTGACCATTAATATGTAGACTTTGCTACACGTCCCTCACATGGGAATACTTTCATTGATACTTAGCCGGTTAATGAATGATGAGAACAAATTACAGCTACCGTTTAAACTAACTGTGCCTACCCTGGCAAAATACACGCCGCGCCACTGGTAGAAAACCCTTCCTGGCCGTCCCCTCCACACACCTTACAGGATTTCAAACCCTGGTTTCTGTGTCAACAAAGGCCCAAGTCTAACGTCTAGCATTCAATCTATAGACACTGCAGGTCCATAACCCAGTGGCGTAGTTGGCTAACGCGCTTGTCGTGTTGAGCTCGACTGCTTAAGACGGGGAGATCGAGGTTCGAATCTAGGTCGAGTGAACTGGGGGTGGTTTTTCCTAAATGGTTTTCCGCTCTACCACCACGCAAATGCGGGTTCACTTCCTCTAATTCAACCTTCCCAATTCCTAAATCCATTAACGTAATTAGTACTTAAAGTGTATAATCCGAAGGGGTAGTAAGACGCGGTGTTAAATATAAAAAAAAGTGCAAGCAACCAGGACGGATAGTAAGACGCGGTGCACGCGAAAAATAAAATCCACTTAATTTGTTTAAAGACGTATTATGTTGATGAGTGAAATGTTTAAGGAACTACGTCTATGTCTGCCTGAAAAGAGGATATAAAACTAATAATCGACTCGCCCAGTAGGAATTTTCGGTCCGGGATTTTCGTGGGTAAAAGTCCAGTATATATTTACGTTATGACTACCCGCTTTGGTGTTTTCATGATCTAGGGCAAATATGGGGAACCTGCTGCCTTTTCACATTTAAAAAAAATATAATTTACGTATTTCATATATTCATAGTTTATTTTTTTATTAATTCTCCAAGGTCATGTATTTTTATTAATAAAATAATAAAATAAAAGTCGTTATTTTAAAAGTATATTGTTAAAAAAAACGTTCTTATCTATATATTTATTTATCTATGATTGGCATACTATCATATTGTGGAAAAATTTACTGTACGTGAGGCCTTATGAGAAATCCTTGAAGTGACATGCGGCCTTCCAATGCCAAAAAATTCCTCACCCCTAGTGTAAGGCGTCACTTGCAATAGACTGGACTGCCGATGATGGGAAGATCTGGTTTCGAATACCAATTGGGTGCACTGAGGTTTTTTTTTCTTCCTAAATTGTTTTACACTTTTCCTCCACGCAAATGTGGGTAAAATTCCTCTACATATAGTCTTCCTCATCTCTAACATATTGTAGTAACAAGTAAATATGTGCTCAACCCGAACGGGTAGTGCTAAAAAAAACAACAATATAGTAGGACTCTGGTATTGAAGGATTCTTGCAAAGAACCGTTCTTGACAGTAACAAAAACTTGTAAAACATCTTTGATAGTTTAATACATGTATACGTCAAGTATTACTATCTACAGCTGTAATTTTTTATATAAGCCATCAAAACTTTTCAAAGTAAAACTAATAACATAGTTGAGTGTTATCAATGTTGACCACAAAAGAAAAAAAATAGGCCGATGTTTGTATTTTCTAAAAGGTACTTTCTATAAAAATCCTATTACAGGATGAAGAGTTCGAGTTTGTAAAATACTTTTTGGGGGGGGTCCAAAAATAATAATAATAATATTTTAACCGACTTCAGTGGTCTAATAGTCTAAGGTGTCACTTTCGTGTTAGACTGGCCTGCTGATAATCAAGAGAATGAGGTTTGAATCCCAGTTGGGTCTACAGGGGTTCGAACCCTGATCTCTCAGTCTTCAGCGGGTTAGTCTAAATCGAGAGTGACGCCTTAGACCATTCGACCACTGAAGTGGGCTCTACGGATGATATCTTTGTAAAGTGTGTAACTCAGATATTGTTTTGTTTTTTCTCCGCGTCTTAATCACACGGCTGGGCTATGAGGTATGAGTAGGTTAAAATTTAGAGGAAATATACACGAATTTGTATGAAGGTAGTGTGGAAATCCATTAAGGGGGAAATAACAATACATCTGGCTGATAATTGATCCCAGAGCTACTCGTCCCTATCAATCCAATATATTGCAAGAATGATGCCTTTAAGGTGGGGATGTAGGAAAAACGATCTAAGACTAGTGTTTTTGCAGTTTTTATAGCAAAACATTTTTCGGCCATAATAAATAAAATATTTCTACAATAGAAACATATATTTTAATTTTATTCACATGGTGATATCAACCGTTCTTTAATATCCATCAAGGAAGGGGTGTCCTGGAATTTAATGACGTTTTATCTTCATTTAAAAAGTTGTAGGTGACCTGGTGGTCTAGCGGTACGGTGTCAGCCTTCTGTGCTGGCGGCCGGGGTTCGATCCTCGGTCCCGGCACAGATTTATCTGATTTCCAAACCCTTCCTACATCTCTGACAAGAGATCTTGTGAATGTGGGGAATGCCAGGCCTCCACCGTGGTTCGGATTCCACGTTAAACTGTAGGTCCTCCATTTCATCTCACAATCACCCTACCATTACACATTAGCGTAAGTGCGTATAACCCAAACGGGTAGTAAGACGCGGTGCTAATAATAAAATTTAAAAAAGTTTCTCATCTAATGGCATTATACTCATGACATATAGTCAACAATTATTGTTGATATCACCATGTGAAGAAAATTAAACTCTATGGTTCTACTGAACCAATATTTTATTCATTTTGATTTTTAAAAAAAACAGCAAACACAAAGCCCTTAACTCACGTCACTTGCATGCCCTTACCCGCCTCGGTGGCGTAGTTGGCTAACGCGCTAGTCGTGTTGAGCTCGACAGCTGAGGACGGGGAGAACGAGGTTCGAATCTCGGTCGGGTGAACTGGGGGTGGTTTTTCCTAAATGGTTTTCCACTCTACCTCCACGCAAGTGCGGGTTCACTTCCTCTAATTAAACCTTCCCAATACCTAATCCATTAGCGTAATTAGTACTTAAAGCGTATAACCCGAACGAGTTGCAAGACGCGGTGATAAATATTATTATTATTATTATTATAATTATTGCATGCCCACCTTAAAGGTTTGTTTCACACAATAATCGCTTTAGGTTCTACATTATTTTATATGAAAACGACGAAATATTCAAATCGAGAGTATTCTTTCAGCGGGTCCGGAGTGATACGAGCCAACACAATACGCCATCGTGGACCATTCAACAAACAATACGGGTGTGTCTGATACTGAATCTCCCTACTAGAATCCTATTATAACTCTTACCGGATACCAGAACTCAATCCTAACGTCAGCTGACACATTTCACACACAGTGTTAAAACAAATCCACTTAGAACGGAATATGCTAAATTAAACTCTTATTCATCTCGTGTATTTCTAAGACGTTCATCGATATTTACTCTCTAGATCATTATTGATTGAACAGATGTACCCTAACAAAATGACTCATCCCTCTACACCCATCATGCTTTTCCGAGGAACCAAAATATGAGGTCATCTAGGTAACACCCAGCATAAAACGTGTGGAAACATTTAGGTAACATCAATTCTACAACATTATACTTTATACAAGGATTTTTAAATACGGGAGTTCCAGTTTGACTCACAGGGTTTTATGATCCCATTCTAGATTAGATTTCTTACTCGGATTAATTTTTTTTTCTTTCAAATCTACACCAGTTCTTTAAAGGTTTTTTTTTTTCAAACGGTTCGATAAATTTGGCCAGTTTTTATACCCTTATCAAATCATTTCACAAATTAAATACTTTCAGTCTCTCATTTCCCCTAATTTGTATTTGATATTTATTTATTATTTAAGTATACGTATAGGAAGTAGAGTAGTATCTAATTAAATAGAAAAAAGACCTATATATATATATATATATATATATATAGGTCTTTTTTCTATTTAATTAGATACTACTCTACTTCCTATACGTATACTTAAATATATATATATATAAATATATATATATATATATATATATAGAGAGAGAGAGAGAGAGAGAGAGAGAGGCACTACGTATTAATACATAATTAATTATGTTACTTGGTTAGGGATGGAAAGATTGAATTTAGAGGAAGTGTATTCGATTCTGTGTGAAATGGAAAAGCATTTTGGAAAAATCACTCTCAGTACACCCGACCATGATTTGAAACCCGATATCCCTATCATCGGCAGTCTAGTCTAGTCTATTAAATTATGTTTTAAAATATGTGTATTATCATGACTAATTATTAATTTATTACAGTGGTCTTTGAGTTCTCATTATTTTGGTTTATTTTCAAAAAGAAGCAGTTTTTTTTATTTGTGTTTTTATTGAACATATATTTTATTAGCGATTCACCCTAACGTGATTCTAGCTCAAACTAAACATACATACTCTATTACGATACAAATTAGTTTTATTGTTTCGCTTGGCGACAGTGCCGTAGTCAAGGGGGTTTTGGGGGTTCAACCCCCCAAAATTAAATGAACAAAATATATATGGCTTTATTTATTGTTCAAACAATATAAAAATTAAGGCACAAGTACAAATTAGGAGACTGTGTTACTGTAAAAATCACTTCAGAGAGCTTCTAAAGGTGTTTAATATTTAGAATATTTTCTATCCTTAGGCAGTTATGGTGTTATGTTGCCATAAAAAAAACACATCAGATAGCTTCTAGAGGTGTTTAATATTTATAATTTTTCTAGCCTTAAGCAATTATGATGTTATGTTGCAATATAAAACACTTCAGATAGCTTATAAAACGGTTTTATCACTTAGAATTTTTTTCTAGCCTCCGTCAATTGGAAACCGTGCCCACCAAACCTCCCCCCCCCCCCCCCTTAAACTAATTGTTTGCCGACGGTCATGCTTGCCAACTTACTACCCTTCTGGACTTTACATATTTAGCAACGTTATTGGAACAGAAGAACGTATAATTTATATGAAATGTACACAAATTTGTTCGAAAGAATAGGGGAAATAATTTATGAAAAATCACCCTAAATACACCCACCTGGATTCGAGTCCCAATTTCCCAGTCACTAGAAAATCAGAAGAGGTGAGCTTGAAATTTTTCCAAATGTCCATCCGTGTGGATTAAAAATTAGTTCAATTAATGGGTATGAAGTTGGTAGACACACAAGCCAAACATTTGTTATCTTTCGTCAATAACAAAAGATGTATGACCTGGGCATGGGAAGAATCTAGATAGCTCTTAGTGTTAGATTATTATTATTATTATTATTATTATTATTATTAATATTATTATTATTATTATTAGCACCGCGTCTTACTACCCGTTCGGGTTATACGCTCTTACGCTAATGTGTAATGGTAGGGTAATTGTGAGATGAAATGAAGGACCTACAGTTTAACGTGGAATCCGAACCACGGTGGAGGCCTGGCATTCCCCACATTCACAAGATGTCTTGTCAGAGGTGAAGGAAGGGTTTGGAAATCAGATAAATCTGTGCCGGGACCGTGGATTGAACCCCGGACCCTCAGCATAGAAGTCTGACACCTTACCCCTAGACCACCAGGTCACCATTTAGTGTTAGAACATTGGCGTGCTGAGCTGGTTCGATTCCATTGAACAAATGTAATTTCCCAACATATATTAAAAGAAAAATTCAAAGTACTAACTAGCACCAACTCGCGCTGTTGAGCACGCGGATAAAGGCGCTAGTCTCACCCAGTCTTGTTTACCGGTGACAGAGAGGACGTAGTTCAAATCCCGGCATGATGTACTGGAGTTGTATTTTTCTTAAATTGTTTCACAATATTTCTCCGTGGAAATGCGGATATATTTACTCTCGATTCTACCATCCTCGTTATTGTGATTAAATGAGGATAGCACGAGTGGGTGGTAAGGAACTTTTAAATAATCTAGCACTTCATATCACTTCTGTTAAAAATTAAATTAATAATATCACTTATATAGAACTACATACTAGTAAATATAAACATGACATTTACACAAATATTTTGTAAATGCTATGTTTAAAAAAACATATCAATTCACACACAAAACACAAGATAATAAATTTAAATAAAAATATCGTACCATATAAATATTCGTGTGAGTAAACATCGAACGTAAAAAGAGTGCGTTGTGTAGCGGGTAGCGAACAAACTGTCACGCGAGCAGACGAGCAGACAGGGTCAAGAGAACGAAGTGAACGAGCCGCTGCAAGACACCGTACTGACTGACTGGCTGAAACGACAGCCATCATAGCCCAGCTGACTTGCCTTGCTTCAGCTGCTCATTCCTACCTACCTACCTGCTGCTGCTTGCTCTCCCTAGCACTCTCGATTATTTCTGGGTGGTGGTATAGTCGGACAGTCGCTTACTGACAAGAGTCTGACGGTTATTTAAGTTACTCATATGTTCGTTTATTTCTGGGGTGGTGGTATAGTCGGACAGTCGTTTACTGACAAGAGCCTGAGAGTTATTTAAGCTACTCATATGTTCGTTTATTTCTGGGGTGGTGGTATAGTCGGACAGTCGCTTACTGACAAGAGTCTGACGGTTATTTAAGCTACACATATGTTCGTTTATTTCTGGGGTGGTGGTATAGTCGGACAGTCGCTTACTGACAAGAGTCTGACGGTTATTTAAGCTACTCATATGTTCGTTTCTTTCTGGGGTGGAGGTATAGTCGGACAGTCACTTACTGACAAGAGTCTGACGGTTATTTAAGCTACTCACATGTTCGTTTCTTTCTGGGGTGGAGGTATAGTCGGACAGTCACTTACTGACAAGAGTCTGACGGTTATTTAAGTTACTCATATGTTCGTTTATTTCTGGGGTGGTGGTATAGTCGGACAGTCGTTTACTGACAAGAGCCTGAGAGTTATTTAAGTTACTCACATGTTCGTTTATTTCTGGGGTGGATGTATAGTCGGACAGTCGCTTACTGACAAGAGTCTGACGGTTATTTAAGCTACTCACATGTTCGTTTCTTTCTGGGGTGGTGGTATAGTCGGACAGTCGCTTACTGACAAGAGTCTGACGGTTATTTAAGCTACTCACATGTTCGTTTCTTTCTGGGGTGGTGGTATAGTCGGACAGTCGCTTACTGACAAGAGTCTGACGGTTATTTAAGTTACTCATATGTTCGTTTATTTCTGGGGTGGTGGTATAGTCGGACAGTCGCTTACTGACAAGAGTCTGACGGTTATTTAAGCTACTCACATGTTCGTTTCTTTCTGGGTGGTGGTATAGTCGGACAGTCGTTTACTGACAAGAGTCTGACGGTTATTTAAGCTACTCACATGTTCGTTTCTTTCTGGGGTGGTGGTATAGTCGGACAGTCGCTTACTGACAAGAGTCTGACGGTTATTTAAGTTACTCATATGTTCGTTTATTTCTGGGGTGGTGGTATAGTCGGACAGTCGCTTACTGACAAGAGTCTGACGGTTATTTAAGCTACTCACATGTTCGTTTCTTTCTGGGGTGGATGTATAGTCGGACAGTCGCTTACTGACAAGAGTCTGACGGTTATTTAAGCTACTCACATGTTCGTTTCTTTCTGGGGTGGTGGTATAGTCGGACAGTCGCTTACTGACAAGAGTCTGACGGTTATTTAAGCTACACATATGTTCGTTTATTTCTGGGGTGGTGGTATAGTCGGACAGTCGCTTACTGACAAGAGTCTGACGGTTATTTAAGCTACTCATATGTTCGTTTCTTTCTGGGGTGGAGGTATAGTCGGACAGTCACTTACTGACAAGAGTCTGACGGTTATTTAAGCTACTCACATGTTCGTTTCTTTCTGGGGTGGAGGTATAGTCGGACAGTCACTTACTGACAAGAGTCTGACGGTTATTTAAGTTACTCATATGTTCGTTTATTTCTGGGGTGGTGGTATAGTCGGACAGTCGTTTACTGACAAGAGCCTGAGAGTTATTTAAGTTACTCACATGTTCGTTTATTTCTGGGGTGGATGTATAGTCGGACAGTCGCTTACTGACAAGAGTCTGACGGTTATTTAAGCTACTCACATGTTCGTTTCTTTCTGGGGTGGTGGTATAGTCGGACAGTCGCTTACTGACAAGAGTCTGACGGTTATTTAAGCTACTCACATGTTCGTTTCTTTCTGGGGTGGTGGTATAGTCGGACAGTCGCTTACTGACAAGAGTCTGACGGTTATTTAAGTTACTCATATGTTCGTTTATTTCTGGGTGGTGGTATAGTCGGACAGTCGCTTACTGACAAGAGTCTGACGGTTATTTAAGCTACTCACATGTTCGTTTCTTTCTGGGGTGGTGGTATAGTCGGACAGTCGTTTACTGACAAGAGTCTGACGGTTATTTAAGCTACTCACATGTTCGTTTCTTTCTGGGGTGGTGGTATAGTCGGACAGTCGCTTACTGACAAGAGTCTGACGGTTATTTAAGTTACTCATATGTTCGTTTATTTCTGGGTGGTGGTATAGTCGGACAGTCGCTTACTGACAAGAGTCTGACGGTTATTTAAGCTACTCACATGTTCGTTTCTTTCTGGGGTGGATGTATAGTCGGACAGTCGCTTACTGACAAGAGTCTGACGGTTATTTAAGCTACTCACATGTTCGTTTCTTTCTGGGGTGGTGGTATAGTCGGACAGTCGCTTACTGACAAGAGTCTGACGGTTATTTAAGTTACTCATATGTTCGTTTATTTCTGGGGTGGTGGTATAGTCGGACAGTCGCTTACTGACAAGAGTCTGACGGTTATTTAAGCTACTCACATGTTCGTTTCTTTCTGGGTGGATGTATAGTCGGACAGTCGCTTACTGACAAGAGTCTGACGGTTATTTAAGTTACTCATATGTTCGTTTATTTCTGGGGTGGAGGTATAGTCGGACAGTCACTTACTGACAAGAGTCTGACGGTTATTTAAGCTACTCACATGTTCGTTTCTTTCTGGGGTGGAGGTATAGTCGGACAGTCACTTACTGACAAGAGTCTGACGGTTATTTAAGCTACTCACATGTTCGTTTCTTTCTGGGTGGAGGTATAGTCGGACAGTCACTTACTGACAAGAGTCTGACGGTTATTTAAGTTACTCACATGTTCGTTTATTTCTGGGGTGGAGGTATAGTCGGACAGTCACTTACTGACAAGAGTCTGAGAGTTATTTAAGTTACTCATATGTTCGTTTATTTCTGGGTGGTGGTATAGTCGGACAGTCGTTTACTGACAAGAGCCTGAGAGTTATTTAAGTTACTCACATGTTCGTTTATTTCTGGGTGGATGTATAGTCGGACAGTCGCTTACTGACAAGAGTCTGACAGGTCTTATAGTTATAGTAAAAACAACTTTAAAAAAATGTTTTTCATATGGGCTTAATCTTCCTTATCCTTACTTCATAAGGTGTTTTTGCTAAATCTCGGTGTATGTAGGCCTACTAAGATAATAAATTGGCTTATGAATATATTAAAGTAATTTTAGTAACTTTTGTAGCTACGAGAAGCTATAATATATTTTCTAACATATTCCTAGCTCAAAGTTCGTGAATTAATATGACAACGGGTGTATGTTAATGCAGCTGTCAATTTTGGTAAATGTTTATTTTGACAGATTTAAAATAAATCTACATTTTTTGTTGACTTTTCTATCTATTTTTTTATATATTTTATAAATCTATATTTAATACGAATTTTTCACCAATACTGACTTGCCGGCTCACACATACACACAGAAGAGGTTCACGTACTTGGTTATTTAGATAAACTTGTATTTAAATAATGATGGTAGCTAAAATTAAATATCCAGTGACTTAGTTACTATAACTATACAACGCGCTCATTAATTTCATACTTGCTTTGTTAATAGTTAATTGCAGCCAAGGGTCAAAAAATCTAAAAATCCTTTTAGAAAATTGTTTGTTTATATGCACATTAAAATTGTATTGTTATATTTGTTTTTCAAAATTAAAATAAAATAGGAATCAATATTTTAAGCGCAATTAGAGAGTTTTAAGCGTGTTTCCTTACTAATACAAATACCTTACTTAAAATCAATATGCGTTACTCTGAAACATCAATCAAGTTGTTCGTTCAGTTGTAGGTAGTTCATACTTTATTTTTATCTAAGATTGACACTCATTTTAACTAGATTAATTATATAAACGTGTGTTCAATTACTTAATAATAACAGCATTTTGAACCTTTCGGTCATGTTGTGTGAAGTATAGGCGGTATTTGTTATAGTGCATGAATGAGCTATATATGATAGCTTGTAGCTATTACCACACGCGATTCTTTCCCAACACGAGGTATTGAGTGTACTTGTGAGAATGAATGCTTTAACTCAGGGGTCAGCAAATGGTCGATATCGTGGAAATTTTCAGTCGATCACATAAGAAAAATTCATTGTTTTTAAAAGGTATATATTTGTGAAAATAAATCAAGTACTTTCTAATAATATTTGGGTTATCAAAATAAGCTTGATCGGTCATAATCGAAAATGTCATAAGAAAATTAAATGTATAAAAATGTACATTTTATTTATTCTAAATTTTTCTCTAGATTGGTGGGAACATATGTATTTAAGTGCTGTGATGTGAACTTGATGAATATATATATATAATAAATTTAGAGAAAAGATTTATCTTCGCTGTTGCTTAATCTCCTCTCTTTCGGTTATGTATGAGGGTTGTGTGCTGGGGTAGTGAGCTGCTACTGGCAACATCTACGAACCAGCGTTGCCAATTTGGTCGTATATTTGAGGAGATACACGAACACAAAATAATGACACCATTGTTCCCCAAAGTAGCCGTACAATTCCCTCAAAGATTATATTTGGATTAAAGAGCATGTACCGTTAATTTCAGTTACACTGCTTTAGTTAGTTATACGAGGTATTCACTAGTCAATGCTAGAACTGTACTAGAAAGCTTGTACTGTTATATTTCAAATACCCTGCGCAAAGTATAGGAGTATTCACTAGATGAAGGATCTTCAACCCACTTGCCTGTGTTAACATTTTATGCGACCCACTGGCTAATGAAAAATTCAAATTATTTCAGGAGAGAAAAAATTGGCAAATACAGATATGTATTTTTCCATTAAAAAAACTAATAAAATAAATACGTATTTTACGCTATTTTATAAACGATTTTTGTTAGTTTCGTGAAGAAAAGAATTGCGTTTTAATACAAAATGTACTTTGAATCGGCAAATGACAATTCTAGTAGACAAGACAAATCGCGCTACCTCCTGTTATGAAAAAAGAGAGAGAGAGAGAACATATGTCACGAAAAATCCTAATCCCTAGTGTGCGTATAAGTCAATAAGAATGATCAGATATGAATATTTTATTACGTACTCAATCCTCATATTGTCGTTACAGTATTGCGGCCCGCGAGCCGACGAGAGACAGAAACTTTGGCCCTTGGATCTTAAAGGGTTGAAGACCTCTGGTCTAGATTGAATGATCGAACTGAACTAAAGCGTTTGTGGAATATATTTTAGATAGACTGCGCGAGGTATATAAGGTATTCACTAGAATGAATGGTCCAACTGAACTAAAGAGTTTGTGTAGTATATTTTAGATAGACTGCGCGAGGTATAGAAGGTATTCACTAGAATGAATGATCGAACTGAACTAAAGAGTTTGTTGAGTATATTTTAGATAGACTGCGTGAGGTATAGAAGGTATTCACTAGAATGAATGATCCAACTGAACTAAAGAGTTTGTGGAGTATATTTTAGATAGACCGCGCGAGGTATAGAAGGTATTCACTAGAATGAATGATCCAACTGAACTAAAGAGTTTGTGGAGTATATTTTAGATAGACTGCGCGAGGTATAGAAGGTATTCACTAGAATGAATGATCCAACTGAACTAAAGAGTTTGTGGAGTATATTTTAGATAGACTG
This sequence comes from Timema cristinae, assembly GCA_039000515.1. NCBI lineage: Eukaryota > Metazoa > Arthropoda > Insecta > Phasmatodea > Timematidae > Timema > Timema cristinae. The sequence goes on from JBCFYV010000024.1 coordinate 26,064,488, forward strand.
CGCGAGGTATAGAAGGTATTCACTAGAATGAATGATCCAACTGAACTAAAGAGTTTGTGTAGTATATTTTAGATAAACTGCGCGAGGTATAGAAGGTATTCACTAGAATGAATGATCCAACTGAACTAAAGAGTTTGTGTAGTATATTTTAGATAGACTGCGCGAGGTATAGAAGGTATTCACTAGAATGAATGATCCAACTGAACTAAAGAGTTTGTGTAGTATATTTTAGATAGACTGCGCGAGGTATAGAAGGTATTCACTAGAATGAATGATCCAACTGAACTAAAGAGTTTGTGTAGTATATTTTAGATAGACTGCGCGAGGTATAGAAGGTATTCACTAGAATGAATGATCCAACTGAACTAAAGAGTTTGTGTAGTATATTTTAGATAGACTGCGCGAGGTATAGAAGGTATTCACTAGAATGAATGATCCAACTGAACTAAAGAGTTTGTGTAGTATATTTTAGATAGACTGCGCGAGGTATAGAAGGTATTCACTAGAATGAATGATCCAACTGAACTAAAGAGTTTGTGTAGTATATTTTAGATAGACTGCGCGAGGTATAGAAGGTATTCACTAGATTGAATGATCCAGCTGAACTAAAGAGTTTGTGTAGTATATTTTAGATAAACTGCGCGAGGTATAGAAGGTATTCACTAGAATGAATGATCCAACTGAACTAAAGAGTTTGTGTAGTATATTTTAGATAGACTGCGCGAGGTATAGAAGGTATTCACTAGAATGAATGATCCAACTGAACTAAAGAGTTTGTGTAGTATATTTTAGATAGACTGCGCGAGGTATAGAAGGTATTCACTAGATTGAATGATCCAACTGAACTAAAGAGTTTGTGTAGTATATTTTAGATAGACTGCGCGAGATATAGAAGGTATTCACTAGATTGAATGATCGAAGTATACCCGTATGCATCTCACGCTCCCGTGATGCAACCACCACGCATCTGCCTGACTACCTGTGGGCTCCCCCTCCCGCCCAGCCATTCCCAAGCTCCGCATTTCCTGTGGGGAAGGGACAGCTCAAACAACGTGCAGGGAATGTGTTGTGATGCGTACGATCGTTGGCGCACATTAAGAGGGAGTGTGTTTAGCCATCACTAGAGCTGTTTTCTAGTTTTACTTCTATGTCCTTATAAGTATGAAAATGTACAATAGAGAAAGTAGTGTGCTCGCAAAATGAAGCTTGTCCTTAGGCACTCGTTCTTAAGCCTATAGGCATAAATGGCACAGATTTCTAAAATGCGTATGCCAGCGGCCTATGCTGGCGTTCGTCTATTTTAAACAAAACCCGTTTAAAAATAAAGTGCTATGATGCGTATAATACTCATGTACAGCTTTAGAATCCTCTCCGGGTTTTTTTTTTTAAGCATTTCGTCTTACTACCCGTTCAGATTATACGCCTATGTCTAACTTACTCTATTGTGTTATGGATGAGGAAAGTTGAATCTAGATAAGGTGTACTCGTATTTGCATTGAAGGAGATTGGAAAATTATTTAGGAAAAATCCCCATCAGTACACCTGACCGGAATCGAACCTCAATTAACCCCCATTATCGGCAGTTTGGTCTATTGCGAGAGTGACATCATAAACCATGTAAACACCGAAGGCCTTCCTGGGGTCAGTATAAAAGATTGTTTAACATAGTGATATTTATGGCTATACTAAGTAATTTTTATAATTTTTTATTTAAGATGTGTTACCCACTTCAGCGATGGATAAGACACAAAAACAATGTGGTGAGGTGGGATATATATAATATATATATATATATATATATATATATATATATCCCATTTGACCTTGTTTACGAATTATTGTCATGTTTGTATTTTATTAATGTGGAGCTGTTTTTATAGGAAGTGCTCAAAATGGGCCACTTTCAGCGCGAATGCAAGCCTGCAGTAATCTTATGGTAGAATGTCACACTCTTTAAAAAATACCAGGTGTTACACTGGATATCATCGCTGAGAGAAAGAACTTAATGGTTATTATTTTGTAAAAAAATTGTCATTCGCTCGTTTTTATGTGGTCAATCTTCCCTCAAATATAAGACAAGTTTCACAACGCTGGTTAGTCGAGGTTGCCAGTAGCTCCTTCTTACCTCTGCATACCCCCTTCTGACATAACTGAGAGCGAGTAAATTTGACGACAGTTGACCGAGTGAGGTCGAAGATAAATCTTTTCTCCATAAGACCTGCTGGTGTCTCTTGGGTGACCTGGTGGTCTAGGGGTAAGGTGTCGGACTTCGATGCTGGGGGTCCGGAGTTCAATCCTCGGTCCTGGCACAGATTTATCTGATTACCAAACCCTTCCTTCACCTCTGAAAAGGCGTGTATTAATCACAACTTGTGACTGTGTGGAATGCCAGGCCTCCACCGTGGTTCGGATCCCACGTTAAACTGTAGGTCCTCAATTTCATCTCACAATCACCCTACCATTACACATTAGCGTAAGTGCGTAAAACCCGAACTGGTAGTAATACTCGGCGATAATAATAATAATAATAATAATAATAATAATAATAATGTAGTTACCTCAGCAATGATATTGCGTGTTGGATTCGTTGGCAGCCTTCATGTATACGTTGAGTATTTCAATGCTGGCAATGGGTGTTGAATAAACAAAGTGATTTCAAGTGGTCTCACAAATAAAAAATCTAATGGATTTAAGTCTGGGGAGCGCGCAGACTAGTCGGTAGATCCTGCATGGCCTATCTATTTGTTAGGAAAATGTTCGTTTTAAGAAATCTCTAGGCAATTCGGCTAAAATGTGATGGAATGGAGCAAATATTTTTCGGCTGTAACTCAGAAACAAGGTCAAATTGGACATATGATCTTGTTTTGATTTTGTTTTCCCCTACTGTCCGACGCTTAAGTGGGCTCCAAATGTTACGTTACATCCTATATAATACACATACCCATATTATTTTAGTGATAAGCATTTCCAAAGTTTTACCAGTTCTGGTTTAATTATTTCTGTTCTCGTTTCTAAATTTCATCTGTAAGCCAACCACTTACACTAAATTAAACATAATATTTATTAGCCGTGTTTTTCAAGACTATATTAATAGTCACGTACTCTACTATATTATTATTATTATTATTATTATTATTATTATTATTATTATTATTATTATTATTATTAGCACCGCGTCTTACTACCCGTTCGGGTTATACGCACTTACGCTAATGTGTATTGGTAGGATGATTGTGAGATGAAATGAAGGGCCTACAGTTTAACGTGGAATCCGAACCACGGTGGTGGCCTGGCATTCCCCACATTCACTCTACTATATTAATTGTACCTACAATTAGTTTATTTGTATGATTGCATTTAGATAATGTTGTTTGTATGTATTTATTTAATGTTATTTTTGACTTATATAAATAAAACCAAAGGAACTATCTGCTCAGGTTATACACACAGGTACTCATTACACTAGTGATTAAGGGACGCGAAAGGTTCATTTAGAGGAAGTGTGCCTGCATTTACTTAAAGGGAGAGTGGAAAACCATTTTAGAAAACCAGCCTCAGTATACCTGACCGGGATTAGAACCCCGATCTCCCTAGAGTTGGCAGTATAATCTAACACGAGAGGGAAGCCTTAGACCATGTGGCCACCAAAACAATTTATAGTTATTGTTGTTTTTCCTTGAAAGTCTTATCGTAGAAAGTTTATCAATCTAAATGTAAAACGCTTGTTACTCTCTTTTTTTATGTTAAATTTAGAAAAATATATAATATAATCCAACCCGTCTAGCCACCCAGAAACACAAGACACCCCTTATTTAAACTTAAAGCTTTATGTAGGGTACTAAAAACTAATTCAGAAAGACAAGAAGGGGACACAGGGCTCTAAAAACAGACATAGACTCCCCCCGGCGTCTCTAATACATCACACGTGGTTCATATTTCAATCAGTAGGACACATTAGAGAGTCCTTTCTCCCTGAACGTTGACTGAAACCATCACACATGTAGAAAATAAAGTGCAGTCACACTAAAGTGATGTTCAAGACCAGTGTTTCCCAAACTGCGGTACGCGTACCTCCATTTGTACGATGATGTCATTCCCATCTTGGTTTAACTATGTGAGGGAAAAAAACTTTAATTTATATGGACATTGGAATCACTAAACACCTTATTTCTTCTTTCATCATCTAAACTTGTTTAAATAATATCATGAAATCTTATATCCTCCAAAACATCTTTATAAATGTTGCACACCTTCGTGAATTAAGACATAATGTTTCTCAAGTATTATTTAATTGACAGAGACCACAATAATATATTTTTACTTTGCAGGTTGAAGCTGCACTTGTAACTCTACTGTTCACATAAATGAAACAAGTTAATTTTATTTAATAAGGACGTGCAGTGTGTGTGATTAAAATATTGAAGTATGAACATAAAGGTCTACAAAGGCTTGCACTCATTCGTTTATTTACTAATAATACTACATTATTGATAAATTAGATATAATTAAAAGCCAGGGAATAGATAAAATTAGAGTTAAATACTTGAAAACTATCAACAGCCAAATTACCCCGTTGATAACAAAACTAATTAATTTAAGTAAACAACAGGGTGTAATCACGCAAAAACTTAAAATCGCAATTATTAGACCAATTTATAAATGATTATGGAAATTACAGACCTATAGCAATTCTAACAGTTTTAGACAAAATAAAGGAAAGATACGCTGCCAACTACTTGATAAATTATTTAGATAAATATAAAATAATTGACCAAAGACAATACGGATTCCAAAAAAACAAAGGTACGGAAATAATTTTACACACTTTTACTAATCAAATTCTAGGGAAATTAAATGAAAAAAACGCATAGCTATAGCATTTATACATGTAAAAAGCGTTTGATATTTGGGTAAAGATATTTTACTAGAATTATTATACCACTATAAAGCCACATGGCTGACTCATTCACTGACATTAATGTTTACCCAATTTCAGATGAGCTAGAAACTTGAAATTTGGCAAACTTATAGCTTCTAGCCTGTAACCGATGGGAAAATTCCATAAAGTTAAATATTTTAATCTTTAACCTCTGAAAAAAAAATACAAAATGGTGGAGCAACTTTAAAGTCGGTGCGGACCTTTCTTTGGAGGTCTCTTGTGGTTAAACGGTAAGACCTATCAAATAACGGCTCTGGAATTACATTAGTTTACATCCACTTGCAAATAAAACTCACAGGAGGTTCCCAACGAGCAAAGCGAGTCACTTTATAAAATTGGTATCAAAGGTAATATTTATTAATGGTTTAAAGATTACTTAACGAATAGGAAAATAATAGTTAAAATATATAATATAGAAATTGAAGAATTGGGTATAAATATCGGAGTACCACAAGGCTCTATTATTGAACCAAAACTATACTTAATCTAAACAATAACTTTGTCAAACTGTATAAAGAACTGCGGTATACTGAGGTCACAATGCTGTATGCGGTGCACAAAAATGAAGATAGAGCTAAAAGAATGTTGCAGGAAGACATTAATTGAATAAAAAACTGTAATCACAATAATAAATTAATATCCAACATTAAAAAAACACAAACAATGCATATCAGACCACTGCATACTATAAAGCATAAATTAGATATAAAAGGTAATTTACTTATATTGTTTACATAATATGAAACCGTGTAATTGTTTAACATTTACGCAAGTTGATTGATTCTCATATGAAATGGAATACTCATATAGACATAATGAGTTAAAAGCTAAAAGCGGGAATGGTTAATATATGTATACTAAAGCAATATGTTACATTTGATATTCTAAAAATAGTATAACATGCGTTAATATAATAACATCTAGGCTATGGTATTACTTCCTGGGGAAAGACAAGTGATCTATATTTAAATAAATTAAGAAATATTCAAATTAAAGTTCTTAAAATAATTATTGAAAACAACAACAGTATCAAAGTCACGAATAAGGAGTGGAAACTCATTGACAGTAAAAAACATGTGTAGGTATACAATAATAATTCAGTATTACTACTCAGAAACATATAAAGTAAGACAGGCCCACAGTCACAACACCAGAAAACGACAGTACAAAATACCTTTTATATATAAATAAATACTGAAAAAACACATGGAAATAATAATACAGACACTTTTTAACATGATACCCCGGATACCCTTTTGGGAATAGATCAAATATCAAACGTTAAAAAATAAATTTAAAACAATTGTTAATTGGCTCACAGACAACATGAAATAATGACATCATGACCTCGGGCAGAGACTTGAGGGGCAACATGCCCAAGAAATTCTACTAAATTAGTGACAGTAGGTTTATTTTTTATAAAGCCATGTTGATTTTCTGAAAGTTTATTTTTAAAGTGGTGGAAAGTATGCTCATGTATGATTTTCTCAAATACTTTAGAGAAAGTGTTTAAGAGAGAAATTGGTCTATAATTACAAACATTTGTTTTTACCCATTTTTTATAAATAGGTATGACAACAGATTGTTTCCATGTAAGAGGAAAAGTTTAATTTGACAAGCTAATGTTAAAGATAATGGCTAACAAAGGGCTGAAAATTCTGGCACAGCCTTTAACAACAAAACTTGGAATTCCATCTGTTCCGGTACATCTAGAAGAACTCAATTTTTTATAGCATTAGCAACATCCAAGGGTGTAATGTGGCATGGATACAAGGGCGCACTAGTTTCAATAACGAGGCAGGGTAAAACAGGAAAGGCTGAATTATAAAAATAATGAAAAAAGGACCCAAACTCATTAGCAATTAATAAAGGATCCGCTATAATCTTGTCATTAATTTTTAGGTTGGACGGGGAAACTTTATTAATACGATTATTTTTAACAAATTTACAAAATTCTTTGGGTTTGCATTTAATACTATTTTCTATTGAGTTCATCAAATTGGCTCTGTCTATAATCAAAATAGTTTTAACTAATTTACGAAAGTGAGAAAAATGTGAATAGAATACACCATTATTTGTTGGTTTAATAATAATAACAATAATAATAAATAATAATAAATGAAGATTTTACCTGTTTCAGTGGCCGAATGGTCTAAGACGTCACTAATCTTTATGCTGGCCTGCTTATTTTTGCTGACAAGAAGGGTGGGGGGAGCGGGGGCTGGGGTCCAAAATGACCAAAAAAGTGTAATCGTAATACTTGAACGCCCCCTCAGTTTCCCCTCCCCTCCAAAGATAAAATCCAACACGAAACATTTTTCACGCATTTCTGACTCAATGTATGACGAAGAATCTTTTTTAGCTCATTTTGTAGATAGATTTCTTTAATCTTGAACGTAAAAATCAGGTTGATTACAGCAACTTTTTTTTTAATATCATATTATTTAGTGGAGTGTATCTGAACAAAGTTGACATGGTATAAGCAGTTTCACCCTCCTGTCTCTTTCCTCTCCCCTAACAATGGATCCCACTACGTTCCCCCTCGTCTCAACAATGAAAAGGCAACATTTCTGTGGAGCAATCTTTTGCCATCTCGGGGAGGGTGGAGGTGAAAAGGTTCGAGATGTATTCAACTTTCGTGGGCGTGATCATATTCCCTTTATAACCTCCAACTTGACTTAGGCCGCGTTCCAAATGAATATTTGAACGTGTGAATTGACCCACTTCAGTGGCTGAATGGTCTAAGGTAAATCTCTTTTGTTATAATGGCCTGCTGAAAACGGGTATCGGGGTTTGAGTCCCAATGGGGGTCCACTGAGGGCAAGGCCACCTCAAGCATAATTTTTTGGCCCCCTCCTATTTAAAATCCTATAAACTTCAAAGTAACCCATTACAAGATGGATTCATTTCTTATGTTCTTGCCCACTAGCCTTAACAGGAACACAAGTCGTAATAGACGGCCAAAAAATATTACAATATCAAATATATCTGAGCAATGTATTAGTTTCTTTAAAATATTATTATTACCCCCGCGTCTTACTACCCGTTCGGGTTATACACACGCTAATGTGTAATGGTAGGATGATTGTGAGATGAAATGAAGGACCCACAGTTTAAAGTGGAATCCGAACCACGGCGGAGGCCTGGAATTCCCCACATTCACAAGTTGTTATTAATACACGTCTTGTAAGAGGTGAAGGAAGGGTTTGGCAATCAGATAAATCTGTGTCGAGATCTAGGATTGAACCCCGGACCCCCAATACAAAAGTCTGACACCTTACCCCTAGACCGCCAGGTCACCTAAAAATATTATTATTTGTAGTTTTTTTTACGATGACATCGGTGGCGTGGTGCCCCCTAGAGCCCGGCGCCCCGAGCAGGTGCCCGCTTCGCTCAACCATTGGGGCGGCCCTGACTGAGGGTTGTTTTTTCTAAAAGTTTTCCCATCCTCCATCCATGCAAATGTTTGTAGACTACCTCTAAAATGCTTCCTTCCTCAGCCCTACCCCATTAGAGTAATTATAATATATGCGTATAGCCTGAACAGTTAGTCAGACGCGGTGATAAAAACAAAGGAGGGTAAGTTCGATTTATCTTTTACAGCTTGTTCATAACGTCTTACTAAACCATCCAAGTTAACCGAATATTTACATTGATGGGAGTAGTGGTGAGAAATACATAGTTTAGAGGAAATGTTAAATAATTTGCCTGGAAGGGTAGTGAGGATCCTTTAAAGAAAAGAAAACAACTCTGTACAACTGGAATTCGAACCCTTACCCCTCCGTCACTTGAAAACCTGATTAGTTGAGAATAATACATTTTTCCTCGTGCACAATTATGCCGTTTAGTTTTGGTTTTGGTACGAATCTCGGTGAGGTGGAAACATTATATATCTTCTCTAAAATTACCCAATCCTCACACAGATGAATCTACACTCTACAGGGATTTGGCCTCCCAGTCCCTTGGCCAGCCGAATAACCGACCGACAGAGAAGAACGTCGAACTGGGCTCCGCGAATATGGAGGCTGTTTGTAGAGGTTGTGACCCGCCTCGGTGGCGTAGTTGGCTAACGCGCTTGTCGTGTTGAGCTCGACTGCCGAGGACGGGGCGATCGAGGTTCGAATCTCGGTCGGGTGATCTGGGGGAGGGGGGGTCCTAAATGGTTTTCCACTCTCCTTCCATGCAAATGCGGGCTCACTTCCTCTAATACAACCTTTTCAATTCCTAATCCATTAACGTAATTAGTACTTAAAGCGTACAACTCGAACGGGTAGTAAGACGCAGTGCTAAATATAATAATAATAATAATAATAATAAAAGTAATAATAAATAGAGTTGGTGTGCGAGTCAATCTGATGTGGGGTTAACGGGTGTATTCACAACTACACCAAATATCCTGTGGCCAACCTGCTCCAAAAGGTCAGTGTATTTTAGCTAGTGTAATCCTAGATTGTGCCAAACGTTCTACGAGCAAGCCATTTATTCTGCAATATTATTATTACTTTTGACAGGTAATATCAATATTGACAGTTGTAATAGCATAATATTTTGACAATGTTGGCTTGTCTACATTTATTACTCATACTATTTAAAAGGATATTTTTAATGATCTGGTTTTTGTCAGACTATTTTTTTTTTTAATTTCAATAAAATCCTAGAAGGAGAGAAACCACTCCCTTTTTAAATTGTTTTGCCTTCTTTGATCCCCTCCCCCTTCCGTTTTATTTTCCTAAACATGATTAAAAAAAGTAACTGGAAGTATTTTTTTATAATAATTGTTTTAACTCATAAGACGAGTTATTACATGAAACGTGGGGAGAATGTACTAAAATATTTTTAAGACTAATAAATTAAAGCAATAAAGTTGTGTTTGAAGTTTTTTTGACATGTGAGTGATACGAGCTATACACTAGTCACGTTCTGATTTCACGGGCAACCACACATGCCATGTGTGTATGTTGTCATGTATCCGCCTCTTATATAGTGATGTCCCTGACCTTGGGGTCAGATTAGATACTTTAAAAAAAGTTCATGTCTTAAAAAGTCCATCTCACGTCCGATTAACCGGGAAATTATATACAAGATTACGCTCGAACCATAAATCGCAGCAAAGTGCGTTTTTTTTTAATTGTTCATGTGACAACTTTTTTTATTTCTAGCATCGCGTCTTACTACCCATTAAGACCATACGCATATGTAGGCCTACTATTTACGATATTGGATCAAGGAGAAGTTATATTGAATTTATAAGAAGTGTACTTTTATATAAGTTGAGACAGAGAGTGGAATCTCATTTATAAATAAACACCCTCAATACACACGACTGGGATTCTAACTCTAATATCCCCATCATTGAGAGTTTAGTTTTTTGATATCACGTGCCACTTTTTTTTTTTAATGTTTGGTTAGAAAGTTTGAAAAAAAAAAATCGAACAAATAAATGTTATTTTATATTT